>CM038229.1:1483489-1799219 GCA_021442155.1 Cymbidium sinense | reverse complement strand
ATGATTGTTTTGATGTTTCTATGATGATTGTCCTGGTTGCCCCCCAGTTGGAGGTATGTTTGTTTGAGTCGATTGATTCTTCACAAATCGACGTGGATATCCTTGATGAATGAGCCTCTCAATTTCTTATTTGAGTTGTGTATGCCTCAGTAGTATGTCCATGACTTCGATGGAAGTGACAATATTGCTCTTGATTTCCTGAATTTGGTTTCAGTGGATGCGGCCACTTGATATTTTCTTCATCTCGAATAGCCATTAGGAGGTTAACACGAGATGTGTTCAACAACGTGTATTCCTTTTCGGGCTGTGGTTCACGTCGTTGATATGGGGGTCGTGGAGGGAGATCACGGCCTTTGTTGCTTCTTTGATAGGACCTGGTCCGCATTCCCTCGGGTATTTTTATGTTTTTCTAGATTGCTTCAAATTATTTACGATGGCGTAGCCTCATCGCCAGAGATTTGTGCTTTCATGATGAACCAAGTGAGCGGAGTGTCTCGCATTAGTGACGCAGTAAAAGGCCTGCAGAGTCCTCCAAGGAAAACTCCTCTTAATAGTTGTCTACCTGGTATTTGGCTTCTAAGGAGAACCTCGAAGTATTCCTTAAGTGATTCGCCCTCATTTTGACGAATGCCGGAGAGATGGGAGGAATCTTTAATGATCCTCCGGTTTGCAATGAACTATTCTACAAAAATCTTGGCGAGTTCGTCAAAGGTATGGATGGATTCCCTTGGAAGGGAGTAGAACCAAGTGTGAGCTTGTCCCTTAAGGGTAACTAGAAAGACATGACAAAGTAGTGTGTCAGGAGCTCGTTGGATATGCATGATAGTCCTGTAATGGTCGATGTGTTCATGTGGGTCAATCGCCCCATCGTATGAATCAATGTTCGGAAGCTTGAAACCAACGGGAATAGGATGTTGGAGAATAGCTTCAGCTAAAGGTGAGGATTCCTCATAGCCGCGGTGAGGGGGAAGATGATTTCTATCTTGGAGGTGAAATTGCCTGCATTGCATAGCGCATAATGCATGAATATGACGAGTGGGGTCAACAAGACGAGAATGTGTCAAGCTACCAGAATAATTGGTGGATTAGCGTCGGAAATTGATGGATGAGTAGAACTAGAAGCAAGTTCAAAGATCACGCCTCTACGGAGGAACTTCGTCAAGGAGATTAGCATTTTGACCTCCCGACTAACGATCGATCTTGGGGAGAGATGTAGTGGTTGTTGTTGTGTTCCTCGTAAAAGTCGAATCATCTCATTTTGAGATTCTTTCATTCGGCGCATACGATCCTCTAAAGAGATTTCGCCGCCTTCAGGTCATGCCTATCGTGGGAAGGCAAGGTTGCCCTCCTTGGTTCAAGGATTGGTTTCGAGAGTGACGGGAGTTGGAGCGGGAGACTCTCTTGTTATGAGTGTTGTGCCTATTGGCCATAATGAGGGTGTTCAAAGGAATTTTGATTGAAGGGTCTGTTCCCATAGACGGCGCCAAACTGTTGCGTGCTAGAAAGCCAGTTTCGGTAGAGTAAAAGTTTACGCCTTAGCTTCTTTGGGGAGTCCAGCACACACACAGGTATTTAAAAAATGAACAATAAAACTCCAGGATTTTTACGTGGAAAATCTCAAAAAGAGGGAAAAACCATGGGGCTAAAAGAAAACTTCCACTATGTATCATTTCGTGAGTACAAGATCTTCCGATAACGGGATTACAGAATCATATGTGAGAAGGAACAAATGGCTAGTTAGCTGACAATGTTGCGTTGACGAAGATGTTGACAGCGTTGACGACGGTTGATGCCGATGTTGAGCGATGTTGACATATTGATGACGGTTGACGATGAATTTGACGACGGTTGGACGACGTTGACGCGAAGGCCGGATTAAGTTGATGACGAGTTGATGCCGATGTTGACGAAGTTGACAACGGTTGACTTAATGCGACGATGAAGTTGACGAAGTTACGACAGCACGATGTAATGTGACGAAGTTGATGATAAAGTTGATGATAAAGCAGATGAACATTCTAGAAGAGTCGATGCAGAACTATAAATAGAGGAAGCATAACCCGTGGAGAATAATCAAGAATTTCGAAAGGAACTTAGCTCTTCGCCTTCTTCCCCTTTTCTTCTCTTCTCCCCTGACCCTTTTTTCCTCACCTAAACCAACGATTCCACCGAGAAACCGCTTTCCTCCATCCTCCCGCCTCCCCGTTCTTCTTCCTCGAGCTCCTCGACGGCTCCTAAATAAGCGAAAACAAAGCAAACAAAGGTTAGGTTAATTCAAAATCTTCATCTAACGACCAAGAACAGCCGCGCCATTTTTGATCAAAGGCTCAGATTCAATCCAGAGATCAAGCCATTACAAATGCTGCACACGTAATCCACTAACTCCTTTAAAGACTGAGAACCACCTGATCAAGAAACACATCCAAAGGTTAGAAACAAACACGGCAATCTGACGGCTCACGCAAGAAGCAAAGAGGGACTCGATCCAAGTGCTCCAATCCAACGGCTAAGCTAAAAGACGCTAGATCCAACGGATCAGCTAGCACCCGAAAACCCTTTCTCCTCTCGACTCGAGTCACTCGTGAGTTAACTCAGCATTAAACCAAGCATCGACCCAAACCCGGAAAATGGACACAAATGTAACCCAAGTTAAAATGTAATGTAATTATAGACTCAAGCCTCAGACGATCCAAATTCGTAATTAATACTATCATTGGTGCTCTTGATTCCACAACTCGTTGATTACTACATCCTCAATCAAAATATATGGCATAAAGACAAGATATACATCCAAAACACTTGAAGAATGTGTGGAACAAAAAATGAAGAGCAAATGACCTCGCCATATACTATGAATGAAATATCAAAGAGATTGACAAAGAATAGAAAACAGATTGGAAAACAACCTCAAATCTGTATGTGATGCATCCCTTTAATCCTATTCTCCAAATGCACCACATACACACACACCCATGTCAATGCCTCTTAAAATAGATATATGCCAAGATTTAATGGAGAAGACCCTAGAGGATGGATCTTTAAAAGCGAGCGCTTTTTCAAGATATAACTCCTCAGATGATCAAATTTTTAATATCCTCAATATACATGGATGGACCTGCTTTGAGCTGGTATCAATGGATGCAAACAAATAAACAATTGCATTCTTGGCCACAATTCAAAGAACAAATTATGCAAAGATTTGGCCCTTCTCTCTACACAGATTTAAGAGGAGAATTAGCTAAGCTTCAAGAACAAAGGTAAACAGCTTTTATAATGAAGGAAGCTAACCAAATTTCAGACATTCCACAGAATTGCTACAAAGTCGCTTTGAATCGTGGCTTAAACCAAATTAAAAGGGAAGTAAGAGCTACAACCTGCCTTCCTAAAGAAGCATTTCAATTGGCCAATGGAGGATAGCTATCGATGACATTCACATGGCCAAAAAACTACAAGATCAACCAAGTTCCAAAGAAAAGAAACAAAATACAAAGAAACACCCACACCGCCTAATCCACCAAATACCAATCAACAAAGCAAAGAATCAAATAAATTTAATAACAATTCGAGGCTAACACCTACCCAAATGGAAGAAAGAAGAAATAAAGGATTGTGTTTTAATTGTGAGGAAAAATATCACAAAGGGCATATATGTCAAGCCAACTTATGTGCCTTCATGAATGAAGACCAAGACTATCAACTACAACACATGATATTCCACCGTAAATTCAAAGGATACAAGAAGAGACATTAGATTTTAAAATATCGCCATTCAATCGCTAAGGCAAATGACATAGAGATTGTATAAGTATACACATTATAAATACTTCTAACCACTAACTTAGCTTAGATTTTATGTCAGATAGAACCCAATTATATAGAATAAGATAGTCCATAGTAATAAGTCAGCTGGCACATATCCTTTACAGCCTCAATTAAGAGGGACAAACAGAGCAGTGTCACATAATCCAGCCACATACAAAGGAGCTTTTATTTTCAGAGAGGTTGGACAGACCCATATAAATCAGGAAGCTCAAAACCAACATGAAACAAATGGCCGATAACATAGAAGAGAGCTTCAATCCAAGACTACTACAATACAGACAAGCTTTTACACTACAACCAGTGAGAGATCCTATCAAGTGAGATCAACACATTACAGAAACCTTAAAATGGGAAGGAAATTTTTAGCCACAGATGTTCCTTGGATGACAAATAAATAAATACAGAAAGCATCCCCAGAAGATTGACCTTGAGGACAAGGTCAGTGTGAGGAGGGGAGTAATGATATGATCCCAAATCATATAATTGCCAATTTGGAACATACAACAATAAGAATTACACGACAATGATTCGCAAAGATAACCAAATACAGAGGAATGATTCATAAACTCAATTTACAGAGCCCACTGATGATAACAGATATTACAAACCAGAGCATGAAACAAACTTCAAATATTACAGAATGTAAATACAATGAGTATGCAAAACAGTCCGTAATCAAAGAAATGTAAACAAGCGAGCTTAAACTAAATCAAAAAACTACTTCCCAAACCTTGGAAAGTAAAGAAGCATAACTGATTCAACGCCAAAAGAACAGAAAGAAAAACAGTTAAAGAGTTACTGCTCCAACGTTCCATCCTAAGAAGATCCGTAACAGATTATAATGTAAAATAACAACCTCAATGAGTGCTTAAAGAACAGTGGATCCACTTAGTAAAATAACAGATCTAGGCATAGCAGATGAACATTCTAGAAGAGCTGATGCGAGAACTATAAATAGAGGAAGACAGACAACCCGTGGAGAATAATCAAGAATTTCAGAAAGGAACTTAGCTCTTCAGTCTTCCCCCTTTTCTTCTCTTCTCCCTGATCAGTTCTTCTCGGTTTTCCTCACCGGAAACCAACGCATTCCACCGGAGAAACCGCCGTTTCTCCTCCGATCCCAGCCGCTCTCCCCGTTCTTCCCTGGAGCTCCTCGACGGCTCGAACTGTCGAAACAAGCGAAACAAAGGTTAGGTTAATTCAAAAGCTTCATCTAACGACCAAGAACAGCCGCGCCATTTTTGATCAAAGGCTCAGATTCAATCCAGAGATCGTTACAAATGCGCACGCGTAATCCAACTAACCTTTAAAGACGAGAACCATCGATCAAGAAACACATCCAAAGGTTAAACAAACGCGCAACTGACGGCCACGCAAGAAGAAGCAAAGAGGGACTCGATCCAAGTGCTCCAACTAAAAAAGACGCTAGATCCAACGGATCGCCTAGCACCAAAACCCTTCGACTCGTTCAGAGTCACCGCTGAGTTAACTCACCGCATTAAGCCTAAACCAAGCCGACGTACAAACCCGGAAAACGGACACAAACAACCGTAAGTTAAAGTAATGTAATTATAGACTCAAGCCTCACTGTATCAGATCCAAATTCAGAATTAATACGTATCACTTAATCTTCGTATTCTTGAAGTGTTGAATGATTATTGTACAATGGATATAATGTTATATTTCTTTTCCAATATATGTAACACTACGATATAAATAAATATTAAATTTTTAGAATTAGATATATAAATATATAAGAATTATATTTTATGTATTAAAATCCTCTAAAATATAATATAAATATTAAATCTGTGTGTTATAACAAAAGTATTTTTAAACTTATAGTGGACGTACATAGAATTTTAATCTATTTATTAAAAATATCAAGGTACTCCAATGTTTATGTAAATATAGATTTTAATTTTTTTAATTAGATAACTAAATTTTATTTAATTAAACTGATTAAATTTTTAAATAAGATATTAAAATTTTTTAGAGTTATATAAAATATAATGTCTTAATAAAACTTAAATTTTATTTCTAGCTCAAATTTTAAGATTGCATTAGTTCAAATATATAATAATTTAAAAATAAATATTATTAAAATTAATATTTGGTCAAAATAAAATTTTTTCTTTATATTTAAAATAAAATTTAAAAAGTTTTGAAGGTATAATCTCTATCTAGGTTGTATTAAATGCAATTTTGGAAGGCCAAATTGTGTGGTCCAAACCACCCTAAAATTATTCAAACCGCCTTAAAATTATAATTTGCGTAGTACCAAAATACCTCTAAATGTATGAATGGAACCCACAGGTTAGTTGGAAAATAAAACAATAATATTAATTATTCATAGAATTAATACTCTATTCTCATCTTTTTCCAAAAAAGTTTCAATCAAATATTAAAATTAATAATAAAATTTACTATATTTTAGTTTTATCTAACTTTATAATAATTTGATAATAGTATGTGTAAATACATAAAGTTATTAATTTATTATTTTGAATGAGCAGTACTTTTGTAAATAGAATAGAATTTGGAAACATGTATGTAAATCTTGTTATTATCTATCATAATAAATATATATATATATATATATATATATATATATATATATATATATATATATATATATATATATATATATATATATATATATATATATATATATATATATTAATGAAGGACTACAATAATGGCAAGATAATTAGTATTTCTGTTTTATTTATTTCCTTCAGCAGTTTGAACAGTCATCAAATATTTTTTTTCTTGTTTGAAAAGCTTAAGAGTACCCACTTTTGAGCGAACGATCTTTAATCTACATTCGATTCTCCTTCACAAATAAGCACTACCTTAACGTGAAAAGCGGAGGTGACTCGGGCTGCGCCGGAGATTACCATGTCACACGCCATATAATGAGGACAGAGTGACACCCCATTACCAACAAAAAAAAAAAAAAAAAACTTAAGAGCTGTCACTTTACAAAGTACATATTATCTCTAAATTCTCATCATAGAAAAGTACATATTAAAATACTTGGAATCTGCTGATAAATCATGTCTGCTTGTCATTGGTTTTTTGATGTTGAAAGGTTCTTGTTAGAATTTATTGATAGTACTTCTTGCGAGAAATCTTTGATTTTTTTTTTTTTTTAATTTGAATTTTAGGCTTAATAGCACACATGCATGCAGTGTGAGACTCAAATCATGTCGAAGAGAGAAAAAGCTCTGACCGATTGCTCTGATGCTTCAACACGAGAAATCTTTGAGTGGTTAAAATTTATAAGATGATGACTGAGCTTCAGATGAGACAGTTCGAGGACATCTTGGGTGCCTGCGTTGTAGTTGCCTTAAAGCTCAAATTTGTCCATCCTCCCAAATATATATATATATATATATATATATATATATATATATATATATATATATATATATATATATATATATATAAGGGAAATTAATAATTTTATGTTTAGTGGTCATATCATGTTGTTGAGCTATATAATTTTCCTTTAGATAGACGCAGGTTGTTTTCTCTGACGACAAATTACTCCTCTAATTTGGATTAGCATATAGGGTTTCAGCGGAGGCATATGTATGTGGCGCCCAAACTAGTGTGATTGTTTGCTGCACTGCTTTCTCTCTGTCTTATGGTTTCCCAGTATAATTAATTTCTTTTTTATGGGTACTAACTGGCATTCAAGTTTGTTTGCAGGTTTCTTTTCTCTTAATGCAGGTTCTAGCAGACTTTTTCCTTGGGATGCAAAATCTCTTATATTCCTCCCATTCGGACGCTACATGGACTTATGGTCGGCTTAGGTTTTTCTCTGTATTTGGGTAGTATATTTTTTGTAGTGTGAGTGTTTTAGATTTTTTACTCTTTAGGTTGATTTCTTTACGAATTGAGTTTAACCCTTTCTTTAAGGATCTTGTATCCTTTTCTTATGAGCAATAAAATTCCCCTATATGGGGTTCTATATATATATATATATATATATATATATATATATATATATATATATATATATATATATATATATATATATATATATATATATATATATATATATATATATATATATAAGATGACATTTTATTTATGATATAAATAATATTAAAAATCATATCCTTCATAATAACTTTCAAAATCTTTTATTTTTTTTCTCTATCTAAGTTTGTAATGTGGACTATATTAAGCATAATTTGAACACAATTTTAACAATAATTTTCAAAATTCTTACCAACATAGTACTCCATTTAACAAATGACTTGCAATCCTTAATTCTTGAGGCTTTAAGCATTGACTTGAATGATAAAAATTATATAAATATTTAAATTTTAGGATTGTTTATATAAAATATATACAATTATTTAAAATTTTAACACAAATATGGCCTTTTTTATATGAAGGATAATCTCTTAAAGTTATTTAACATTTTTTAAAAGCTTTTGTTAATAATTGTAGTTATTTTTTTATTTTTAATATACATAATATGCATGATGAAATGTAAAATATATCTTTATAATTCTCTTAAATATTTCATATGCTTTTTTTAATTGTATATGATTTAATTTCAAAATGCATGAAACTTTTAAATGGCAAATAATGATTTTGTGCTAGGCAATGTATGTGTCAACAGAGTGCAATTATTAAACTAAGAGTTTTGTAATAATTTATTTAACTCATAAACGAATTAAAGCAATCATTTAAAACATAATTTAACTATATAACATATGATTATTTATAAAACAAGAAATTTTATTCAATGTGAAAATGCATTTTTTGCATTTTCTAAATTTAATAAAACTGTTCTTATCTTTTACAATAATTTATATTTACTATAAAGAAGAGATATTGCATTTACTGGAAGAAAGCTATGGAATAATGGAATTCTGTGTCGCAGCCAATGGAACTGTGCTACAGAACAATGAGCAAATTAAGTTTTTCTTTTAAGGCTTTTCTGGCTTAGAGAGTGGTTGTTGCTATTTGGATTAGAGAGCTTGTGATGCAAACTTAAATTATAAGAAAATTTTTTGTAGATCTGTGATTGTAGCGGAGGTGTTGGGCATAAACATCCTGCTTTTGGTAGATGCAAGTGTTGTGGCTGTCTCTTGCTCGGTGAACAAAGATTTCACGAGCCCTGATGAATTTATCAGTGATAGCTTCAGTAATGGAGCTCGGTTTTTCAGAACTGAGGATGAAGGGCTCGCTTCTGAGCTTGTTAGCTCCGTCCGTGGCAGGATTGAATGTTTGGGAAAGGGGTTTGCAGGAGTCCATGAATAGGTGAAGCAGTTCGACCTATGAAATCAAAATACTTAACCAAAAAAAAAAAGGTAGGGAAAGCCATTTAAAAATCCAAAAATTCCAACTTGAACTCAACGAGGAGATGAGAGTTGCACTTAATCAAACTAAGAAATCCATAAAGACGATTGTTGTCTCAAGCATCGATAGTGTGCATTTGATGTGAGTCCAAGATTATCTTTCCTTCCCTTGGCACTTAGCTTATTTCATTCTTAAGCAAAATTAGCCACTAAACATACTAAATTTATTAAGTAAGAATCTCATTCTCAAATCATATCGATTTGGAGTTTCTCTTAACATATCAAATGAGAGTTTCATTTTCAAAGAAAAGAAAATATATCTATCAATCATATTTGGCTTTTACTTAACATACCAAATTTAAGTGAAAGTCTCATTCACTTAGCAAAGTTTAAGTTTTCTCGATTATAAGATCAGATATAGGGAATCGATAATAGGAATTTCAAAATCAAGTTACAAATGCGGTGTTAGTTGTCAGAATGGTTATTGAATGGCGACATCAATCGATAGCAACGGTGGTGATGACGAACTTCAAACTTCTAGCACTCTCCCAGCTTTCTCCCAAGTTCTCTTCTAGCTTCTCCTCACCCTTCATGAAGAATGAGCCTTATTTATGAAGGAACATTTTGGTCATTATAACCAAAATCCCAAAACACTTCATCGGATGGTGTATACCGATTCATTTGATCATAGATAATTTTTTGGTGATTTGACCATTCAAACGATCTTCGATTTGAGTGATCTTAGGCTCGAATTCATCTCGAGCCTCGATTCGAATTATAAGTATGTAAAATTTTAAAGTCATTTCCATCGAGTCGATTTCAAAATTTTATATAACTTTGATTGATTTGATCTCATTTGCTCGATTTGATCCGATTCTAGCATTTTTTGGACTCATTTCACCGAGTTATTTAATTTGATTGTATATATATATATATATATATATATATATATATATATATATATATATATATATATATATATATATATATATAAAGCTCAATTGCATTGTAATTTTTAAGATATGTTTTATTTATATTCATGCATGTTATGTCATTTTATTCATAATATTTGAACTTATATTTTGGGTCTAATTAAATTTTTGAGTCTCCTTGGGCCTAATTGCATAAAATAATTATTAAATTTTAATCAAATCATAAAAATATTTATTTGACTTTAAAGTCACTTAATGAATAGAGGAAGCTTGGGGGATAACCTTAGAGTATCTAATCTCTTCAAATGAGTTTAAGTTATATTCATCATAATATCTGAAGTAAAAAAATTATTTTAAGTTTAAATGATGTTATATTCAAGTGATTAGTCTTGAAATTAATAGCTTTAAGTATATAGTTTTATGGTACATAGTCATTTCCGTTATTTACTTTCATATGTATGCTTGGTTATTATTAATTTACATTCATATTCAAAATTTAAATTGCTAAGCTTATGCCATTAATGCTATTATCATTATTAAACTTTAAAATAATTTTGGCTTAATAATGTATATATTTAAATAAACCTAAATTTATAAAAGAGGATAATTAAAATATATTAATCATATGTATAATCAAAATATTTCTAAGATATATTAAGTCTGAAAATTCGAGATCACAAGAGCCCCAATTTGACCTTGTTATCTTTAGTATAATAACTAAGAAGAACACGTAGCTATAGAAATAAGGAGAGAGAGAGATATATATATATATATATATATATATATATATATATATATATATATATATATATATATATATATATATATACATATATATATATATATATATATATATGTGTGTGTGTGTGTGTGTGTGTGTGTGTGTGTATTTGTGTGTGATCAATTTTATTTTTTTAAAAAAAATACACATGCATCTACATACATATATATATTTATTTAAATTTCTAATTTAGATAAAAATAAAAATACACATGCAGACATGCAAGCATGTATAAAGTATTCATACATTAAAACATCACACAAATAATGTCTAAATAATGTGAAATATTTTTCCAAAATTATAGAAAGGTGAGATTTGAGAATAAAATACTAAAGTGATGAAAGAAATTGTGAGAATGTCATAATGAAAATTGTAGCTTGTCTTTAATTCTAAGATGTCTTTTACATGATGATGATATTATTTAGGTTTAATTAAACTTAAAATTTAAATAAAACTTACTGCTTCATTATGTTAATTAAAAACCATAAAATTCACGTCTTTAAATCCAACTTAGAGGTAAGGTGTTGAAAAGGAATGGATTCTATATCAAGTGGAATCAAGAACTTTCCACTCTTTAAAACATTAAGGGGTGGAATCAAGAACTTTCCACTCTTTAAAACATTAAGGGTTGTTTGCATTTAGAGTGTAAAGTAAATAAAATATAGAGAGTTTAATTTTTTGAGTATTTGGTATGGTACAAAGTAAAATTTCAATGCATTTGTAGTGTATTTGAAATCCATTAGAATGATCATTTTGGGTGAATTTGGAATTCACTCGATTTCAATTCCAAACGCCAAGATAGTGTTCGCGTAACCATGCCGCCGCCGCACCACCGCCCGCTCACGACCATCGCCGACCGCTCGCCGCCGCCACATCGACCGCCACTGCTGGTTGCCATCGCCGCCGTGCGACCGCACTTGATAATCTCAAAATTCATTTATAGACTAAATATTATATTTATTTTGCCAAACAAGAAAAAAGGAATTCATGTATGTGTAGAGTTTTCAACCAAACACGTTAAAGTAATCCAAATATACTGCATTCAGTTTACTTTACACTAGAAAAACATTCAACCAAACAACCCCTAAATAATTCAAATTGAGAGGTAAATCCACAATGCAAATACACGCTTAAACTACTAATCATGTGAATCATAATCATTCTTCCTAATAAAATTAGATCTTCGATTACATGATGTAATTAAAATACTAAAGCTTAGAGTTGTTATACCATTTTAGCATTTGCATATACTTTAGAATGATAGACCATCGATACTAAAATTAAGATAAGCATGTGCTTTGCTATGGATTGGCTATTTTGTTTTGTGATGTAATGCTTAGACTAAATATTATGGTGTATGTTGTAGTATGAATATTGCGGTGATATTAGACTAAAATTATTTTTAAAGGGGGTACTACTCAATAAAAAGGAGATAATGTAATAATATAATAAAATAAATGAATGAATGGTGACATTTGATTATTTCAAAAAAAATGCAATTTCTTACTTCTATGCATTTTATAGATAGTGACATGGTCCCTTTATCATTTTTATAGGAAAATTAACAACAATATATAAAGGGAAGTATAAATCACTTGAATCGAAGTAAATCTTTAATTTTATGGTTGTAAAATCTTTAATATATATATAATTTTATATGTAAAATTATAAAAATGCATGTTGTGTATTTATTGTGTGTTTTGATCAGATGAAGTACAATATCAATGTGATAAAAGCATTTTTTTTTAACTATAAATTTTTTTATTAGCCTATTGTAGAAATGCCATGAGTCAATGCAAATTCTACATGTCATAAAGTCAATATTGCAAAGTCAACAAGGCAAATAAAATGAAGATTTTGCAAAGTCACAACAACTTATGTAGAGCAATTTGTTGCAAAATCGAAAGAATATAAAAGGAATAACCCTTCATGATCTGCTTGAAGATAGCTATCAACTTCTATAAATTATCATTTTTATCAAATTAGTAGTCAATCGAATTAAAGAAGGGAAGAGGTGGGTACACATTATACTTTTTTTTTAATACTTTGACCATTTTATTGCCATGATAAAAGAGGAATCTTAGTCCAACAAGTAAAATATTAAATCCTATAGCTACTAAAGTGTTATAAAGCATAAATCATGCTTAAGAAATTAATTTAGAAAATATAAGTAGTCACTAAGAAGCCCTAATCATTATCATATCTTCTCACATCATACCTTCAAACTTTCCTGATGTCATTGTGCTTGTGAGTTACGAAGAATCATTAATCTCCACCTTCATTCAATCCTTTATTTATTTTATATACCTATTTTTCCATGGGGCAAGGCCTATGGTTAACTATATCTTGAACACAAAGTCTAAGAATACACATGATTAAGGATGCTTGTTCATCTTTCTTTAGGGTTATATATAGATTTTTAAAGTAAGATTCATGTTATTGATCTAATAAAAGATGGCCCAAGTAAGCCACTCTTCTTACAAAAATTATTACAATCGAGCTTGTAGACATCAATAAATGGAGAAAATTTATGTATAATACGAATATCATACATTGTAGTTGAGTATATGAGGGGATTTCTTCAAGTGACATAGATATCTAGGTCTCATAAGCTCTTGATGATGGGAAGTTCGCCCAATGATAAAAATTAAAATGCCATAAAAGATAATATCAGTGTGGAACCTAGAATTAAGGAGAAACTACAATTACTAATTGAGTATAACCCATGACCCAAATCTAATACAAATGGAGTGATGAGGCTTATAAATTAGTCCCACTAGGTATGAAGAATGAAGATAGCATTTGCTTGCAAGCCTACCAGAAAAAGATAGCTAGTGGACCAACCAAATTATATAAAATCATGAAGTTTGGTTTCTATACAAATGCAATATAAGGTAGGTGTGATATGAATATGAAATAAATCTTATAACCACATTACTAATGTAAAGGCATCTCCATCTGGGATGGACATGATATAAATATGCAAAAATTTTATTTAATTATTTAATATTAAGTGATTTATAAGAGAAAATAAACTTAATATGAAGACTCATTGAGCCATTATGTGTGTATCAATCTGAGATTTTTATTGACAATAACAACACATATTTAATGATTAGAGTAATTAGTCAAAATATACATGCATTATGTCTATAGCCCACCAAAGAAAAAAAAACATATTAAGTATTTTTTTTAAATATTTTTTTAGAAAAGACATGCAATTAATTTTAAGTTTCTTTTATTATTTTTTAGATCAATTAATTATTTAAGCTAAAAATTGACATCCCAAAAGCCTACCAATGATAACTAGTCTAATCACTCCACACAAATAATAGAAAAAAATCTAGAAAAAAGCATACAAAATCTATTGTTCACTTAGGAAACAATCAATCATAAATCACAATGAAAGATGGAGGCATAAAGTGTAGTTAGGTTCTCCAATACATCTTTGAAGAAAAAAAAAATGTAACTACTCAACCTTAAAACTATTTAAAAATGAAAAATATGTTAGATATTGAATGTCTTTTTCTAGACCATTGCTTAGTCTCCTATCTTGAAAATAACACACATACTTACATGCCTTTTTAGAATAAAAATTTCTAATAATAAAAAATTATGTTGTTGTCCTACAAAATAGATTTTAGTACCATAAAATTATCAATATGTTCCACATAAGGCTTGACATAATTTGAAGTCAAGCTATATTGTATCCCTTACTACTAATGCCTAATTATGATTTAAGCTTACTATAGCAACACTCACAAGAAAATATATTTATATTTATATTTAATTTGATTTCCCTTTTTAGGCATGATCATTGCAAGAAAGATATCTCTCTATTTAAAATACATAAGTGCAAGTGCACATAATAACATCACAGCCAAATAAATAATGAAAGTATCACATCAAATCATCACCACCCACTATGCAAAAATAAATAAATTAATTAAAAGAATGAATGAATGAATGAATTGAAAAGAAAAGACTCTGACTACACCATATCTTTAGGATGCTTAAAAATGTATCTATCATAGTAATTGGTGTGTGTTAAGTTGGTGCATGTCAATATTGTCAATTTAATTAAACATATATTATTTGAGAAGCATATTTGAATAGATGATGTTTAAGCTTATCAATCAAATAGTCATTTATAGTTAATATCAATTTATTATATCTATTTTAATTTAGAAAACTCACTATTAAAGGGTTATGAAGAACCCAAATGTGATGAAGACCACTAATCTTAAGGATATGCCATTATTAAGAAATTCACAATAAAAACAATGATTTTATTAAAGAATAAGGAGATGGGGTGAACCATCTCCAAGTTTTGAATCTTAGATCTAGGACTGCTATAGTGTAAAAAGTACATAAGAAATGAAGGGTAATCCATTTCTAACTGCTAAGAAATGAGTTTGATGGATAGGTTTGATCCTATTCCAAATATACTGAACTTTTTATGTCATCTTCATCAAGTTTAAGAGCCCATAAGAATGAACTTGACAAGGATCATGCCATCCTTAAGGTAATCTTTAATCTATCCAAGGGTAATTTAATTTATAAAAATTATAAAAATATTTAGGTAACTTTGGCCAAGGTCCCTTAGATAAGCTTAAAAACATTAGCAAAATTCTTATGGTCAAGCTAGTTGCTCACTTAAGATTTTTAGGAGGGGTTTTAAAAGTCTAAGTACAAGGTCTTTAATGAACTCATAATAATCCAAGGTGGACTAGGCTAATGAATAAAGCATGCTGAGTCACTTACAACCTATTAAGGAGAGCTAGGATTAAGGACTAATGAAACTGAGAGTCTTTTAAGAGTTTAAATTTTTATAAGTTTTATCAAAATGGTTAAACCTCATGAAATTTAAATTTATGTCATTTTTAACATAATTTAATGCTTTTACCACATTCAAGAAGATATTTAAGACTTATATCCATATGAGTGGATGTCATGATATTACAAAATATAGCTTATTAGTATGTGATAATGGGACCCAAAAGGTCTACAACTCACAACATAAGAGCTAATTTAGACCACCAACAGTCCTATTCACATAAGTATGAGGGTCATTAACATATAATTAAACAACTCCCTTCATGTGGTTCAAAAGAAGAATTACTTTTACCTAATGGAGTGATGCATGCGAAGCTTTAGATATCTCACCCTACCAAGTCTACGTATGGAGAAAAGTAAAAGCATGTCTAAAAATAATGTGTGCAACTAATCACATCAAATAATAAGAAGGTCTATCTAGTCCTAGGTAATGATCAACCTGATTGAAGTAGCATTCAAAATTGTATGCACACACCAAAATGAACAAATGATCTCACTCAAGTTCGGAGGATTATGGCACTCTAACCAAGACACAAACATAAGTCCTTTGCATAGTAAAATAAAAAGAAAGCTTATGCTAGATTTGTAATACTATCAAAATTGCCCTTTAAATTTTAATATAAAAAACTCAATATACTCGCTATATACTTTAATATACAGTAAATTCGAATGCATCTGATAATATACGTAATAATCTCTCTAAATGAGTGCCAATGAGTGCATTAGATGGGCTCACGTGGGTGCCAAATAAGTGGTTGGAGCACCGACGAAGATAAGCTCGAGGGGAATGGCCCGACGGCGTGGTTATTGCACGACACGAGGTCCAGCTTTACCAGTGGCTACGGAGAAGCGACAGCTTCAAAATGCGTGAAGGAGAAGAATGAGCTGAAGAAGATATCCACAGAGAGAGAGAGAGGTCAGGTGAAGTTGATGGCGAAGTCTCGTTTTTTTTTGGGAAAAAATGAGAGCCTCGTCCAGATTTTATTTACCAATAAGAATTACATATAACAGAAAAGAGTTGATAAAACCCACAAACAACAAAAAAGCCCGTAAACATATCCTGTTGCTGTCAAAAGAAGAAGACAATGCAGCAAAAAAAAGAAAGAAAAGTGAAAAATACAAAATAAAGAGCTCAGAATGTCCAGCCAAGAGGCAAATTAATCATGTTAGGCTCCATCGAGGGCTGGCAATGACCTGCGCAAAAATAAGTTCCCCGCTAGGTACAGCAGTAAAAGCAGTAAGAGAGGTAGCTGAGATTCAGGTGCATTGACAACAGGTTGAGCCAAGTTAGGCTCCATCAAGAGTCAACCAACGACCAGAAATAATAATAAGAATCCCACGTGATACCACAAACTATAGCAACAAGAGAGGCAGTCCTTACAAAAAATGATATGCCAAGCTCCAAGTGCATTGACGGCTGGTTAGCCAAGTTAGGCCCATCCGGGGCAGCTAATAACCTGCAAAAATAAGAAGCCTCACGAGGTACATCGGCAAATAAGAAACATGCCCAACTTCAGGGATCATTGCGGCCGGTTGAGGCATAAGACTGGTTATCATCATCCCTCCAAAAAATACATGATGTAGCTATGTTTTCCATTTGATGAAGAGCGAGCAATCATAATCTCTAAGAAAATAGCGTAGAAAAAACATGTTAGCCCGGCAAAAAGCAACCAACAACCAGAAAATTGAGAGAGAGAGATATTAGTTGAAGTATAATTGTTGAATAGCCTGCAGCTCTCTATTGTATTTCCATCATAGACTTTTTGTTTGATAGCATAATATTTTGTTAGTAACCATTCTAGCCTCAAGAGATATATTATTGTAGATATCGTTGATTCCTTTCCATCCGTATATAATAGATATAGAGAGCAATTAAAATTTTTTTGTCACCTTGCAAGATAACTGCTCAGCATAAAGAAGAAGTTGCATTAATGAGCAGCCCAAGTGAAAAAATAACCCATCGGTATGGAGGCTTTAAGGACTTCCATTGAATATGAACATTCAAAAAAGAGGTGATGGTGTTTCTCATTGATACTATGGCACAAGACGCATAAAGGGTTAACCGACATGCCTCTCTTAATTAAAATGTTTTTAGTTTTCAAGCCTTCCATAAGGATTCTCCAAGAAAGAGTGGCATATTTTATATAGTAGCCTTTGAACCAAATAAATTTTGCCCAGTTTGGTTTAATGTGATCTTCGAAAATGTAGATGTGAGTTGCTTTGTGGCTATAACAGTCCTTATCCAACCATAAATAGCTAACCGTGTTGTTTAAAATGGGTGTATTTTGAATCAGATTTATACATTCATATGGAGCATGAGTGTTTATAGGTAAATACCAAGTATTATAAGAAATTGCCTCACAAACCAGCATATATATAGAGCAATTAAACCAAGTAAAAACCACAGGTCCAAACTTTTCAACAATAGACACACCAGCTAACCATGGATCAAAGAAGAAAGATAATCGACTATCATTTAGCACCTAAAAAGTGAGGTAGTGTCTGCATCTTACAGCTGTAGACTTAAGCTCTTTTCATAGAGCAGTGGAGGTGATGGAGGAATTTCCCCAAAGGTGGAATTGTTGCCTAGAGAAAAAAGAAGCAAGTAGAGATTTAGAATTGTACATTCTCCATATAATTTTGGCTTTGCACATCAGATTTAAAGAGACAATGCTGGGGATGCCCAAGCCACCGAGTTCAGTAGGTTTAGCAGTATTTGCCCAAGAGATCGTATGAAGTTTCCTTTCAAACCCATTATTATAAAGAAAGGAGGAGATTAAACTCTTAATAGTTTTTCTAACGCTCTTAGGGATAGATATAGATCTGAACCAGTACACAAGGTAGCTCCAACAAGTGAACCTAATTAATTGCAGTCTTCCTGCAAAAGAGAGTAAGGAGCGTTTCCAACCCGATAGCAAATTCTGTAATTTATCATAAATTTTAGAGCAGTTGAAATCGACATGAGGAAATAGATAGGCCTAAATAATTCCAAGGTAAATCAGCAAGCTTAAAACCCAGAGCAGAGCTCAGATTAGCCCTTAAATGCAGCTCCACCGCTTTAGAGAAACAAATATTAGATTTAGAGCAGTTGGAAGAGAGGTTCGTTTCCTGATAGAAGATAGAAAGTAAGAATGAGAGGCAATTAATATTGGAATAGCTTGCCGATCCAAAAACGAGGAGATCATCCGCATAAATGACGTGAGACAAAGTTCCAGACTTTTTCCTAATAGGAGGAAAGCTTGCTGAAGCAATGAGAGTGTCCAATAGCCTAGAGAATGCATCCATAATAATAGTGAATAAGTAAGGGGATAGAGGGTAGCCTTGCCTCAAACCAGTAGAAGAAAAGAAGTATCCATATAGTTCCCCATTAAGAATAATAGAGAAAGGTACATGAACCACACAAGCTTCAATCCACTTAATAAAGGTTTGTGCGAAATTAAGGACTCTTAAATCTATGTAAAAGAAATTGCCGATTCACATTGTCAAAAGCTTTCTTTAGATCAATCTTAGCACAGAAACTCTTCGAGCTGTTTTTATGATTGAAACCATGCAAAATTTCATTAGCCATAATGACGTTATCAGCTATGTCCCTCCCATTTAAGAAAGCTGTTTGAGTAGGATGATTAATATGTGGTAGAATTAATTGGAGCCTGCTTTCAAGCAATTTGGTGATGACCTTATAAAGAAAGTTACAAAGCGTTAGATGCCTAAAATCAGTGATAGATTCAGCATGACATTTTTTGGGGATGAGTGTAATAGCAGTGTGTTTAACCCTGTGAGGAAGATTTAAGGTAGAGAAGAAGTGTTGAATAGCTGCCACTAAAGAGTACCCAGTAATCTCCCAAGTGTCCTTGAAAAATTGTGATGTAAAACCATCAGGCCCAGGAGTTTTATCAGAACTAATGGAGAAAACCGCTATTTTAATGTCTTCTATGCTGAAAGGTTGAATGAGAGTTTGACTATCTTGTCTTGTAATTTGTGGCCCAACAGGTAGATCAAACCAGCCATGATGAGGCTCTATGAAAATTGTTAAAGAGGTTAGTGTAATATGATTTAATCTCTTTAGTCATGTCTTGTTGAGAACAAATATCAATACCGTTAACTTTCAGATTTTTGACAGAATTCTTGTTCTTCCTAATACTGACTCTTTGATATAGAAATTTGATGTCATCTTCACCTTTTGATAGCCAAGTGCATTTTGCCCTTTGCATAATCCATTTATTCTCACATTTAATAGCTTCATTGAGACAATTTTGAGTCTGCATAGCCTCTTGTAAAGTTTCAGAATTAAGAGGATTGGAATCAAGTTTAGAGTGTAACTCCTCAAGCTTAGTTTTCATAGTAGAGATTCTATTTGAGATATAGTTGTGAGAATGCCAGTTAGCGGCCTTAAGATCATGCTTAGTATTTTTGAGTCGATTACAAAATACAAAAATAGGGTCACCTTCCACATATTTGCTCCAGGCATGTTGCACAATATCAAGAAAATCTGGACAATGACTCCAGTAATTCTTATACATAAATCTAGAGTGATGAAGGAAATTGTAGAATGGTGAGATTTGAGATAAAATACTAGAGTGATGAAAAAAATTGGGTGAATGTCATAATGAAAATTGTAGCTTATGTTTTTAATTCTAAGATATCTTTTACATGATGATGATATTATTTAGGTTTAATTCAAACTTAAGATTTAAATAAAATTTAATGCTTCATCAAGATTATTAAAAGTCATAAAATTTATCTCTTTAAATTTTAAGATATATTTCACATGATGATGATATTATTTAGTTTTAATTCAAACTTAAGATTTAAATAAAAAAATCAAATAATAAGTAGAATATTAACTCTAATTAAAAAATACTTTATGTTGAAAAAGCAGAATATTAACTGTAATTAAAAAATAAGTTCTAAAAATTTTTAACAGAGAAAAAATAAAATAAAACCTTGATTGCATAAATCGGATTGATCAATATATATATATATATATATATATATATATATATATATATATATATATATATATATATATATATTGTTTATATAAAAATCTTTAGACACTTTATTGAATAGCATAGAATAGAAATCTTTAATAATTTAATATTTTTCAATATATAAATATCTTAATGATATCAGAAATAAACAATCTTGAAATCATTTGATTCATCTCATCATGATATACATACATTGAAATTATAAATTTATAGGAAATAGAAGCTCATTTAATCTCATAGTTAATTTTAAAATTCTCTAATTCAAATATTGTACGAAAATATGTTTTATACATCTTTCTAATATATATTTTCCTCTGATTTATATGATCATATTGAAATAGTGTCCTAAACATCTATATTTAAAGGGAGGGAGAGAGAGAGGAAAGAGAGAGGGAGAGAGAGAGGTAAACAGAGAGAGAGAGAGAGAGAGAGAGAGAGAGAGAGAGAAAAATTATAGATGCGAGCTCTTTCAAGAAATTAGCATCAAATTGCCGTTAAAGCTGGGAAATTGGCTCAAGTAGATAAACTTTTCGTGTTAAGGAGCAATTACAGTTCGAAGAAATAAATATGTCTATTATCATTTAGCATTACTAGACATCTTTTTCATGCAACTTATTAGAATTTTCAAAAATACAATGGTTATTTTCATTATTAACATTAATATATCAATTATTTATGATTTACTCCATGCAATATATTTCCATATTTATTTCAATTAAATAAATAAAAATCAGATGGTTTCGCTGTTTTAACTAATTTTAAATAAAAATCGGATGGTTTCATTAAATTTGATCAAAATAATTAATATAAACTCTTTAATTAATTATAATTCGTATCAATTGAATTAATCAAACGACCGCAATCTGCCGCTATTTGGATGAATTCAAACGTACGTTTATATATATATATATTATCCTCACTAATTGCCAACAAATAAATATTTTCTAATATATTTTCTGCAGTCAGCGTACGTTGAACAACAAACAAATTACAATTTTTAAGAATAATAAAATCCACTTGTTGCGTGCTAGAAATCGTGATGCGGTAGAGTAAGAGTTTATGTCTTAATGTCAGATAATCGAAAGCAATACACGATATTTAAAGAGTAGAGAGCTTCAGAATTTTTACGTAAAACCTCAAAAAAGAGGAAAACCACTGGGCCCAAGAAAAAATGTTCCACTATGGATATGTTGCAAAAGTACAAATTCTTCCCAATGTGGGATTACAAGATGGTGTATGAGGTAGAACAATAATAACAATGATTAGGTTGTAACATTTGTCGATGATGGAGACGTAACTCGACGCGTAATTTCAGCGGTGGTCGATGGTCACTTTTCTTCCTTCTTGTTTGGTTTCTTTCTTCTTCTTTACTGTTTCAGCCTCTCTTCTTCTTCTTCTTTTCTCCCTTCATGTGAGGGATAGAGTTCTATTTATAGATGGAGAGGGGCGCTTTAATTTATGCAAAGTCGTACCACTCCTCTTGATCGGACGGCTTAGAATGGTTCCTTCGATCATTTGATGTATTTTGAGCATTTGATGCCCAAATGAAGTCGAATTATGAGATCTTAGGCTCGTTAGATCCTCACGAGACGCCGATTTGACTATAAACACTCTATATTTAAGAGCTATTTTGGGATGTAATTGATATCCCAAAGATTCCAAGGATATTTCAAGCTTAATCTCGACCTGACTCAAATCGTCGCTTTTGATATTAAGATTCGGACTTTGATTAGCGGTATTTTGAGCACCATATCAGTTGCCCCCCTATTTTTGGATGAGATTGTCTTAATCATCCAAAAATATATGCGTCAACCCATGACCAATATATTTCAAATATTCATATAAATCCAAGATTACGATTATGGAAGCAAATCTACGGTCTTTGGCATGAGATTCTGAGGTTATGAATTTATTTGGATGCTCACTAAGTTTTCGAGCATTTTTGGGAGTCCGTTGGCACCCGCGGCGCTTATCTGACCCGAGCCGACGCTCACGGTTAATCCGGGGCCGGGCCCATCGGGTCGAATCGGGCCACGCGGTCCGGGTCGGAACGGCTCTGGGCTCATGGCCGGGCTAACGCTGGTCGCGCGCTGGCCGCGAGGGGTCGCGGCGACGGGCTGTCCGGTCGCTGATGTCGGCGGCGCCGCTGGTCTGACCGTCGCTGGGCGGTCCGGTCGCTGCTGACGGTCGCTGACGGTCGGGTCGCTGACGGTCGGGTCGCTGACGGCTCGGGTCGACGTCATGCCGGACGGTTCGGTCACAGACGGATGGGCCGTCGATGGGGTCATGCTGGGCATACAAGGCTACATACTCATACATGCGCTACAAGGCTGCTGCCATACCCCTACACTGCCACTACTGGCTCGACCGGAGTTTTAAGGAATTTAATGCATTTTTGAGGGTTTTACCCTTTACCCTTGTGAGGGGCTCTATAAATACCTCTGGTGAGGGAGAAAGGCATACCTTTCCCTCTTCTTGAGTGAAAGTCCTTTATCGAGGAGGAGGTGATCAAGACCTCCATCATGAGGCTGGCTCCGCCCCCGAAGGGGTGTAAACTAACCTACTGACCGACCGTGAGATCAAGACCTGCTCACGACAAGGCTCCGCCTCGAAAGGGTGTAAACTAACCTAGTCGGACCGACCGACCGGATTGAGGCATCAAGACCCGTCATACGGCAAGGCTCCGCCTCCAAAGGGTGTAAACTAACCTAGTCGGACCGACCGGGATTGGAGGCGATCAAGACCCGTAGTCATACGGCAAGGCTCCAGTTTCTCCCCGAAAGGGGTGTAAACTAACCTAGTCGGACCGACCGGGGTTGGAGGCGATCAAGACCCGCTCATACAAGGCTCCGCCCCCCAAAGGGGTGTAAACTAACCTAGTCGGACCGACCGATTGAGGCGATCAAGACCCGTAGAGACAGGCTCCGCCCCTCCCCGAAGGGGTGTAAACTAACCTAGTCGGACCGACCGGGATTGAGGCGATCAAGACGCGGTAGGTGCTTCATGCATGATTCCACGACGATCAAGATGGCGGAGAAACAATAATCGAGCCGCCACTTGCATGAGTCAAAAAAGTTTAGAGGTAGTTCATACTCCTATTGGGAGGAATAGTGTCTGCCCCCTTTCCTCTTTTTTTTCATGCATAGGCACGCCTTTTTTTGTTAGATCGAGACCTAAAAATTTAGCTAAAGTCCATGGCAGAGTCAAAAAGAGGGATGTACAAGCAAGGGGGTGAGTGAGCAGCTTTACAAAACTCTTAGATTTTGATGTTTCTCCCTTCCTCTACTTATTCATAATATATTTGCATGAGCGATGAAGAGGCCTAATATTACGACACATGCATGATAGATCCCCTTATTACATCGACCTTAATAGTTTTCAAAAAAATTTCATTTTCCCAATGATTTAGTGGCTATAGTCGCCAAGAGGTCCGATCGATCTGCTCGCTTCCACCGTGATACTTTATGCTTCGAGATGATTTTACGTGCTGATGTGATTTCCTCTAGCTCTGATTGAGATCTTCAAGACATGTGGTGTGCTCTATCACGCTTTCATTTCGGCTTTAGTGGTCATCGCGGTATTGCCTTTTCGTGAGAGCGCATGCTATTTTGAATATTCAATACTTATGCCAATGTGTAGATTTACATGTGATGCTGCTTTCTTATCGAGCCATAAAAATTGGATAGAGTTCTTGGCACGGATCCCTCCAAGAATTCTAGTGGATTCTTTTCAGGAAGAATGAGTGGGGCCTCCTGGAGAGGTTGAATGACCTCCTGCATCCGCTTTCAATATCGAGAGAGATTCTAGCAACCTTAATATTCCTCGGCGTAGAGCTTGCGGCATGAGTTGCATCATATTGGAAAATATACAATAGAAGAATGGATGTACAAGGTTGAATTTTCCATCCGGCGGGAAGATCTCATGCTCTTCCATTGAAGAGGTCAGCAAAGGTGTTGAAGTCTCCTCATGTTCATAAGGTTCTTTCAGTGTCCGGGATCACGGTGGTAGAATGTTCCATCTTTACGAAAATAGGGACTTCGTCTTTGAAATGGCTACGTCGGATATTCTGGAGATAATGTTCCCTTGGCATCGAGTTTAGTTGTTTTGACTCATGATGGGGAGTTCGTTACTCTAAGCCACAAATTCTAAGAGATATTAAATCACATATGTCTTGGGCGTCAGCGGGCGGATGAATTAGTCGTTATTTTTCCTTCTATTCTTCTTCTTCCTTCTTTATATAATATTGGTCTTTTTTTTTTTTTTTTTTTTAGGTAACCCGGTCATTAGAATGATGGCTCATTTGGGTGTTGCCTTAGATGAATGGAATAAATTTGTAAAGATAAAATATCTGCGAGTATATGGCGAATATAAAGTTAAAGTGGCGACCTTGGAGGATCGATTGGAGTGTAGAAGCGAGCTGGCGAATATGTCGACTTCTTTTTCTCTCAAGTGTCGGGGAAGCGAGCTTCGTGATGAGATTGAGGCGAGAAACTCGAGAAGGAGAAAGATGTCGATAAGAAAGTATTACAAGATCGTCTTTACGAAAAGGAGCATAGAATGTCGAGCGGAGGCAAGTGAGATCTCCCTTGAAGAAGCGATGAAGACTTCAAGAATTCTCACGGCTTATCGTGGCCTTATCGAAGACTTAGTTCGGGAAGCTTCGTAATCATATCTTTGATATTGAAGTGAAGGACTTGGAGCAGCGGTGTTTAGAGGAGGCTTCATTCGAGGGTTCTGAAAGGAATCCGTGTACATAAGGCAGGAGCTAAGATAGAGGTATATCGACCAAACATCGAAGATCCTTTTCGGAAGATGAAGGAGTGGTAAGTGGGCTCAGGAGCTTCTCCCAGTGAGAGGATGTTGATATGTAGTATCGGTTGTCATTTGTTCATGCAATATCATTAGCGTGTATCGAACTTAATTTCTTCTTATATCATCATATTGATCTTTGTCAATAATATCACGGATATATCCTCTTCTTTTCTCTTTTTTTTTTTTTTTTTTTTTTTTGCACCATCTTGTTCTTGCCCATTGGTGGTGGTGAGTATTATTTGACATTGCTAATATGGATGAATTGGATCCCGAGGATTTTCGACCTATCAAGGTTGTTCGTCGAGTGTTACTCGATGGCGTTAACGTATGGAAGAGATCGTGGGAAGTCCATCAGGACTTTTGACCTTTCTAGGTTGTTTGTCGAATTTTTTGCTTAATGACATTAACACATGCGGAAGAGGTCGATCAAGTCCCGGGATTGATCATATCATGAGAATATAACATGAGTTGTGTATTTCTCAAGTGGGAGGAAAAGCAGCCAATCTTGTTAGAACAGAGCTTGCAAATTCACTAGTTCAATGATATAATCATATGATGCGGGTATAAACTTCAAGAGAAAATGACAACAATACGCAACAATAACAGTGACAAGAACAACAACAAGTCTTGACCCCACGGGAATTGGTTATCTAAGGGTGAAATGACAAGCGAGATAAAAGTCACAATAATCATGTAGTGAGTTCGATAATATTTAGATTCTTAGTATTCCAAGTTGAGGTAGAGTTTTTCCTTCTTGGTCCTTGAGCTTGAGCGTTCACGGCTTGACCATAGCTATAACCACATACGGGCCATCCAGGAGGTGAGAGTTTATTGCGTTGAGGGCCTTTCCTGCTGACCTCAAGACTTAGGACCAAGTCCGGATATGGCGAGGTTTTACTCTTACATTGTTGAAGTGGCGAGCCACCGTTGGTGATATGAAGCGGTCCGTAGGGGCCATATCCGCGAGTTTGAGGGAGTAGATCTAGGTCTTCGGAGTTTTTCTTCATTACTACCATGATCAAAATTGGACTCTTGGACTTGGAACCCGATATCCATGGTATGATAACACGTACCAAAACACAAAT
Source organism: Cymbidium sinense (assembly GCA_021442155.1). Lineage (NCBI taxonomy): Eukaryota > Viridiplantae > Streptophyta > Magnoliopsida > Asparagales > Orchidaceae > Cymbidium > Cymbidium sinense. The sequence goes on along the minus strand of CM038229.1, from coordinate 1,772,636 downwards.
TATATGGCGTTTCACGGTTGGGGGTGCGTGATGTAGTGCCCAAAGAACATTGAAGTTCATCAACCCATTGCCCCAGGTCTTCTCAAGGCGCGTTTTTAGTCCTTTGAGTATAGTCTATTGGTAACCGGTTTGCCCATTGGTTTGAGGATATACTACGTATCGGCGGTTGAATGTGAAGATCTTTGCAAAAGGGCGTAAAGACTTTTCCGATAAATTGAGTTCCGTTGTCGGTGATGATCTTTGCGGGAAGGCGAATCGACATATTATATTTTTCCGGACAAATTGTTTAGCATTTGCCTCTGATTTTGGCGAGTGGTTGGCCTCACCCATTTGGTGAAGTAATTCGGCTAGAATGATGATGAACTTTCGTCACGATTGGAATCCCATGATATCAATCCCCAGAGCAAGGGCCACGGGCTTTGAATGGATGAGAGTTACGTATGCGGTATGTGAGGGAGGTTGAATGCAATTGACAACTTGCACATTTTTTGTGAACTCAAGGCATCTTGTTTCATTGTAGGCCAATAAAACCCTTGTCTCATGATTTTAAAGGCCAATGCTCTTCCTCCAAGGTGTTCTCCACATATTCCTAAGTGGACCTCTTTTTAATGTCTCTCACGAAAAAGGCATTTGAGATCTGGACGAGAAAGCTTCGCTTGTATAATTCTCAATAATACAAAGTTTGAAGCTTGTCTTGAGGAGGCAGTTCTTGGAAGTTGGATCTTCGAGGAAGGGTTCCTCCTTGTAGAAAAGATAGGATCGGGTTTATCCATGAATATTCTTTTCCTCATCAATAGTTTGAATTTCCCATGACCCTTGGATGCTGGATAATGTATTTCTTCAACATGCTTTCTCTTAAATAGATCTCAGTGGTAGAAGTAGCAAGCTTAGCAAGCGTCGGCCGAGTATTCTTCTCTCGTAGTATGTGGATGATTTGATATGTTTTGAAATGAGTAAGAAGAGATTTTACCAAGTGAAGATGTGTTGATTATTGTGAGTATTAAAATCTCCTCCAACTTGGGAGGCGACAAGGAGTCGATGAATTACTAAGTTTTGAGCTTGCGATCAGTTAGTCTCGATCTATGATGAGCTTCATATTCCCATATTATTAGTTGCAATTTTAAGCGAAGTCCATACTCTAAGGTATTCTGCTGGGGGGAAATAAGTAAGATTCCCGCACCAGCACCGGTACTTCCTGAAGCTCCATCGACATAGAGGGTCCCAGGGAGGCGGAAAGTAGCAGAGATAGCTCCTCTAGAGTTGGGTTGGTGCATTCCATAAAGTCTATAGTACTTGAGACTTTATTGTGCGGTAGAGTAGAAAATTTATATCTCGACTCTCTGGACCATTTGATTAATCTTCCGGATGCTTACGGTTTTACGTAGGATGGCTCTTAATGGTAAATCAAAGCCGATGGTGTGAGCTTGAAAGTATGGGCCAATTTTCGTCTGAAAAAACCACGAGCCATCCAAGTGGATAACGACTTTCTATATCGAGAGAATTTTCTTGACATAATAAATTGGTTGTTGTGTCCCATCTTCCTCTCTACTAAAGCGAGCTTATTGCGTGGGAAGAAAGCGCAAGATAAGTATAACGTTTCTCCTTGGATAGGTTTGGATAGTAGGGGTGGAGATGCTAGATACTCCTTTAGTTGTTCAAAAGCACTGACATTCATCGGTCCATTGAAAATTATTATTTTTAGCTCCCTTCAATATTTTAAAGAACGGTAAGTATTTATCTCCAGAGCGGGCTAGGAAGCGGGATAATCAATTCGACCATTCAGCGTTGGACTTCTTTGATATTCTTTGGAGGATCATATCCGGAGAGCTTTGATTTTCTCGGGGTTGGCCTCTATCCCACGGTGAGTTACCATAAATCAAGAAATTTTCCGGTAACCCCAAAAGCACATTTAGTGGGATTAAGTGTATGTTATAGCGTCGAAGAAGATCAAAACATGTTTCCAAATCGAAATATGTTGTGACTTTTCTAAGCTTTTCATGTCATCCATGTCATCCACCTCCATTGTGTGGCTATGAGTCTTTAAAACCTTATTCATAAAGGCGTTGATAGGTAGCACCGGCATTTTCAATCGAATGGCATGACTTGGTAGCGGTATAAACCTTTATATGTTTGAAATCTGTAGCCTCTTCATCTATGGGTTCATCTTTATTTGATTGTAACGAATAAGCATCAAAAGCGAGCATTTGATGTCGGACGTAGCATCCACCAGTTGATCGATTCGAGGAAGAGGAAAACTATCCTTTGGGTAGGCCTTATTAAGATCAGTATAATCAATACACATTCTCCATGCTCCACTTGTTTTCTTAACCATGACAACATTTGCCAGCCATGTTGGATAATGTACTTCCCGAATGAATCCTGCTTCCATGAGCTTGTTGACTTCTTGTTCAATAGCCTGAAGACGATCGGGTGCGAAACTTCGCTTCTTTTGGATGATTGGTTTGAACGTTGGATTAATCTTGAGGGAGTGCGTGATTACATTGGGGTCAACCCCCGGCATGTCTGGGACTCCAAACAAATCGTCTTGATTTCTGCAGAAATCGTATATTCTTCCTTTTGTTCTTAGAGTAAGGATCCCACTTTGTTCGTAATGGTTGGTCATCGATAATGCTATTGAGTAAATCTTCTACGAGAAGCTTTTGAGGTACTTCTTCATCTCGAAAATTAAAGTCTTCAATCTTTGAAGGTGATGGAAGGCGTGGTTGAGCTTGCGAGGTAACATGATTGTCTGGTTTCCACCCCAACTCCAGGGGTAGGAATTTTATCTTGAGATGAGTTGAAGTGATAGCGAAAATTGATTGGAGGGGCCTCCAGATTGCATTATATCGAGTCGACTTGACCACCATGAATTGAATTAAGTGAGTCACTTGTCGGAAATTCTCAGGTAAGGAAGTAATTGTCCCTTCGCGTCTTGGTGATTATCAAACCCATATAATGGTCGGTGGTTGGAGCTTTTCCACAAGGACCATATTAAGAAATGTTGAGTAAAATAAGACATCGAGAACTCCCATTGTCGATCAAAATTCTTTAACATTATAACAAGGATCACCGATCCCACGCATTGATGGAGTGGATCTTGATGAGGAACATGGACCCCTTAAGTCAGGAGTCATTGAAAGTGATGGAATGATCATCTGAGACTTCTTTAACTCCGGTTCTTTGAGGCGATGCGAGAATTTGGTTAGGTAGTATCGGTCCTCTGCGATCGTTTCAATTTCTCCAATTATTTGATGACTATTTGGTTGTTTTGTGATGATTGGCATTGGTTGCCTTCAAGCGGAGGTGTGTTTGTTTGAGGTAGTCGACTCTTCACAAATAGATATCCTTGTTGAATGAGTCTCTGATTTCTTCTTTGAGTTGTATGCATGCTTGATGGTATGCCCGACTTCGATGAAAGTGGCAATATTGCTCCTGATTTCCTGAATTTGGTTTCAATGGATGCGACCACTTGATGCTTTCTTCATTGCGAATAGTCATCAGGATGTTAACACGAGATGTGTTGGCCGGTGTGTATGTTTGTCGAGGTTCATGTTGATATGAGGTGGAGGGAGATCACGACCTTGTCGCTTCTTTTGATGGGGTCCGCACTTCGGGTGCTTTTACGCTTCTCAGATTGTTCAAATTGTTCGATGGGCATTAATAGCTTCATCACGGAGATTTGTGCTTCTAGCGATGAACTAAATCAAGAGGGACTGTCCCGCATTAAGGATGAATAGAAGGCCCTACGAGTCCTCCAGGAAAACTCCTCTTAATAATTCTCTACCTGTATTTGGCGAGCCTCTAAGGAGAACCCGGAAGTATTCTTTGAGTGATTCACCCTCATTCTCTGAACGGAAGATGGGAGGAATCTTTAATGATTCTCCGCAATAAACTGCTTCCACAAAGATCTTAGCGAGTTCGTTAAAGGTATGGATGGATCCCCTGGAAGAGAGTAGAACCAAGTGCGAAGCTTTCTGAGGGTAGGAAAAACTTGACAAAGCAAAGGTCGAGCTCGGATATGCATGATAGTCTGTAATGGTGATATGTTCATGTGGGTCGTTGCCCCATCATAGGAATCAATGCCGGAAGCTTGAAACCTACGGAATGGGATGTTGAAGAATGGCTCCGCCTAAAGGTGAGGACTCCACATAACCGCGGTGTGGGTGAAGATAATTTCTCTTGAAGATGAAATTCATCTCGCATTAAGCATACTTCATCGCTAATGTCATGACGGCGATTAGATGAGCATGTGTGAAGCTATCGACAACAATCGGTGGATTAGTAACCGTTGAGTCGCCATGGATGAGTGAACGAAGTCTGTGGAGATCGGCGTATGGTTTCGCGAGGAACTATAACGCCGGGAAGATTAGCATTTGACCTCCTGCAACGACGATCTTGGGGGGGGTTCATTTGTCGAAGTTGCGGCTGTTGTAGTCCTTGCAAAAGCTGGATCATCTTATTTTGGGACTCCTCCATTCGACGTACACGATCCTCCAAAGAGATTCTCGCCCGCCTCAAGGTCATGCCTATCGAGGGATTGAGGCAAAACTTGACGCTTCTGGTTCGGGGCGGGTTTTGAGAGTGACGGAGTTGGAGCGGAGGCTCCGTTGTGCAGTTGCCTATTGGCCATGACGTGGATATTCACGTATGATTGAAGGGTTTTTCTTCCCACGACGGCCAAACCGTTGCGCTAGAAATCGCGGATGCGAGAGTAAGAGTCTTAGCCTTGTGATAATCGAGCACACAAGATATTTAAAGAGCGGTAGGAGCTTGAATTTTACGTGGAAAACCTAAAAGAGGAAAACCACGGCTGGCCCAGAAAATGTTCCACTATGGATATGTTGCAAAGTACAAATTCTTCCCAATGTGGGATTACAAGATGGTGTATGAGGGAACAATAACTATGTAACAATGATGATGACGAGACGCGGCGATGGCCTTTTTGCTTTCTTCTTCTTTACTTCTTCTTCTTCACTTTTCTCCCTTCATGTGAGGGATAGAGTTCTATTTATAGATGGGAGGGGCGTCGTAATTCATCTTTTGGATTTTGGAAATGTATTTTGAGTATTTGATGCCCAAATGAAGAATTATGAGATCTTAGGCTCGTTAGATCCGACGCCGATTTGACTATAAACACTCTATATTTAAGAGCTATTTTGGGATGTAATTGATATCCCAAAGATTCCAAGGATAGTGCTTAATCTCGATGGTCTTAACGAAATCATCGCTTTTGATATTAAGATTCGGACTTTGATTAGCGGTATTTTGAGCACCATATCACCACTTATGAAGGATTATATAAACCCCCTTCTAGCTAGTCATAAACCAACTCCATTTGAATTAACCATCCTTTGTTATTTCTTAATCAAATAGCAAAGGTTCTCTAAATAGCATGTGGTGTTTATATTCTTTCTTATCTTCTCTCTTTTCTCTTCCTTCACCCTCGTTTCTCGCAAAGGCTGCTCCTCATTTTCACGGACCCAATCAAGGCCGTTAATTTAGGTGGTTGGCTTGTCACCGAGGGTTGATCACACCTAGTTTGTTTGATAATATTCCAATAAAGATCTATTGGTAATGTTTTCATAGTTTTTCTTATTTTTCATCCCTTGCTCTTTCCTTCCAGCCCAGTTACCATATACATATCTCATTTGTTTTCTTATCTTTTAGGATGGAACTCAATAATTGTCTCAGAATACAAAACAATTACCTCTCATTAATGGTGGTGGGACAATAGTTATCGAAATCGAGCATCTTTCTTGGGACATTCAAAGTATAGTAGCTTAATTGCTTCCACTTTACTATTATTTTAATACAATTTTATGATTTTAATATGGAACATAATCTTATTGATTGAATATTTTAGTTATGGAGAATCAACGACTATTTTAGAGTCCTCAATTGGCAATTTTTGGGCTCGGCGATGGAAATCTAGCTAATGCAACAGATGAGGATTCTTCGCATACATTTGTGATTGAGAGAAAAGATGATAAGCCTAATCGAATTCGCATCAAGGCACCAAATGGCTCTTTCTGCAAGTAAATGAGATGGCACGGATATCATCGAGAATAAATTGGGAGATGACCCTTGGTTTGAACCGACAAATGTGTTTCAATTGAAGGGAGAGTTTCAGTCACCAATGGCTATGGATCAAATAATCTCTCACCATGAATGTGAGATGACCTCAAAATTGCATCTACTTTAGAACTAAGCAAACAATCATTAATAATTCATTGATGTATTAAGTCACCGAGAAAATGTTGATTTCAACAAAGAACATTGGAATAGCTTCAGTGGAAGATGACTTCAAGTTTGTGTCCGAGAATGGATTGAATGCAGTGAGGATTCCAGTGGTGGATACGATTTGATCAAAACCCACCTCTTTTGGATCATTACAAGCATTGATAATGCCATCTCTCGAGTAAGCATATTGTGTTTTCTAATTTGTATATCACATTTAAAAGTATGTTACATTAAAATGTGGATTTGTGATGTAGGAAATATAAAATAAAGGTGATCATAGATATTCATGCTATGCCAAATTCACAAAAATGGGAACATAGTGGAACAAGGGATGGATTACAATCATGGGGACAACCGATGATAGTATTGATCAATGTGGTTGATTTCTTAACTAGGTAATTTAGTTCAAGTTTTGAGCTTTAAAATACTTTATCATATACATTTACTACTCATTTTGTACGCAGATATGCATATAGGCCAAGCTTTTATGCAATGGAGTTGATCAATGAACCACTTGCACTGGAGTCACATTAGATAGCTTAGAAAAGTACTATAAGGCTGCATATGACACTTAGGAAGTACTCCAATGTGTATGTGATCATGTCAAACCGCTTATCAATTGATGACAGAGCTCATCCAATTTGCAAGTGGCTTCTGGCTCTGTCGATGTCCATTATTATAATCTCTTCGAGTTCTTTTGAAGGCATGTCGTAAACAAAATATTGACTATATATATAACGATCGTTTTCTACTCTTAGTTCTCTAATGGTCTCAAATGGCCCTTATATTTGTTGGTAAGCATCATGCTTTTGATTATTTTGTTACATATATTATTTATATATGATCTTCATTATTATATATTTATATATGATGGGGAATGGGTGGATGATATGGATGTAACTGATGCTTCGAGAATGATTATCAAAGGTTCGGATCCCGGTTGATGTCTATGGGAGGGCAACCTGGATGGTCATACTGGACTTTGATCAAAACCAGTGGAGTTTGGAATGGATGATTACAAATGGATACATAAACATATAATCATCTCCACTTTATCACTTAGAAGTTTGGGTGTTGTATCATATATGTATATCAAGCTTTGTTCACTATTTGTATCTATGGCATCAACTTAATTTGGATGATTTGAATCTTGATCTTGTAATATAAGCTAAAGTTTGTGTTTATTATCCTAAATTTTCTTATACTCTTTATAAAAATATTTCAAAGGTAAAACATTCTTGAATAGCTTAGAATATAAATTCTTGATATAATGTAGACTAAATGGAACATATGAGAAGTGAAATGATAAGGTCACAAAATTAATGACATCAATTATTGGGGGCTTTATGCTTATTAAAGATCATCCAACATTTAAAACGATATTTTAAGATTATAAATATTCAGCAAAAAATTATAGATGAATACATTAAAAATAAGTAAAATTATCTTTAAAGTGAATTGAAAAAATTATAAAGTTAAAATTTTAAAATATTGAACTATCTTAATATTTGTAAAATTTATACAAATAAAATACGAGAAATCAAGTTAAATGTAAAACTCAATATAATATCCATAAAATTATAAAGAAAATATTTATAAAATAGAGTATTTAATATACTATAATAGGGTGAAAATGATTAGAGGATGTCACATCAGATTTATTATGACTAATGAGGCTCAAATAAATCATATTAATTCATAGGATCACTATACATATTGCTTGGCCATATGGAGACCATGATTGCTTCTTATCAAAGCATTAGAGGGCTTTTGACAAAGTAATGACATATAAGAGTGGAGATCGAATTGATAATCGCATGGAATAAGTAGTGGCTAACCATGTGAGGGACATTAATCACACAAGTTTGATCATTATTATTTTTAATCAAAGAAGTGATAAAGTAGGAGTGGAGATTAAATTAATATCATCATCTAATTTTGTTTTTGAATTTCTATTACTTTTTATTTTTAAAATAAAAATTTAAAACTTTAATAAAAATAATTTTCATAATTGAGATTGGCATATGATCACTATAAAGTGTAATATAGAATATTATAAATAAATAAAAACTTATATACTATTGCATATCATTATGGGAGAAATTATTCCTTGTGAGCCGAATAAATATATATAATTTTATATGCAAAATTATAAAAATGCATTGTTGTGTATTTATTGTGTGTTTTGATCAGATGAAGTACAATATCCATGTTATAAAAGCATTTTTTTCTAACTATAAATTTTTTTATTAGCCTATTGTAGAAATGCCATGAGTCAATGGTAATTCTACATGTCATAAAGTCAACATTGCAAAGTCAACAAGGCAAATAAAATGAAGATTTTGCAAAGTCACAACAACTTATGTAGAGCAATTTATGAAGATAACTACCAACTTCTATAAATTATCATTTTGATCAAATTAGTAGTCAATCAAATTAAAGAAGAGAAGAGGTGGGGCACACATTACACTTTTTTTTAATACTTTGGCCATTTTATTGCCCTGGTAAAAGAGGAATCTTAGTCCAACAAGTAAAATATTAAGTCCTATAGCTAAGACTAAAATTTTTATAAAGCATAAATCATGCTTAAGAAATTTAGAAAATATAAGTAGTCTCTAAGAAGCCCTAATCATTATCATATCTTCTCACTTCATACCTTCAAACTTTACAAATGATGTCATTGTGCTTATGAGTTACACGAAGAATCAATCTCCACCTTCATTCAATCCTTTATTTATTTTAGATACCTATTTTTCCATCAAGGCCTATGGTTAACTATATCTTGAACACAAAGTCTAAGAACAAACATGATTAAGGATGCTTGTTCATCTTTCTTTTAGGGTTGGACATAAAATATATTTTTAAAGTAAGATTCATGTTATTGATCTAATAAAAGAAGGCCCAAGTAAGCTACTCTTCTTACATGAGATATTTCAACAGAGCATGTAAACATCAATAAATGGGGGAAAATTTATGTATAATACGAATATCATACATTATAGTTGAGTATATGAGGGGACTTCTTCAAGTGACATAGATATCTAGGTCTCATAAGCTCTTGATGATGGAAAGTTTGCCCAATGATAAAATAAAAAATATTATGAATATAATATCAGTCTAGAACCTAGAATTAAGGAGAAACTACAATTACTAATTGAGTATAGCCCATGACCCAAATCTAATACAAATGGAGCCATGAGGCTTATAAATTAGTCCCATTAGGTATGAAGAATGAAGATAGCTTTTGCTTACAAGCCTACCGTAAAAAAGATAGCTAGTTGACCTACCAAATTATATAAAATCATGAAGTTTGGTTTCTATACAAATGCAACATAAGGTAGGTGTGATATGAATAGAAATAAGTGTTATAACCACATTACTAATGTAAAGGTAGCTCCACCTCGGATGTGCATGATATAAATATGCAAAATTTTTATTTAATTATTTAATATTAAGTGAGTTATAAAGAAAATAAACTTAATATGAAGATTCGTTGAGCCATTATGTGTGTATTGATTTGAGATTTTTATTGACTATAACAACACATATTTAATGAATAGAGTAATTAATCAAAATATACATGCATTATATCTATAGCCCACCAAAGAAAGAAAAACATATTAAGTATTTTTTAAAATAATTTTTTAGAAAAGAAATGCAATTAATTTTAAGTTTTTTTATATTATTTTTTGGATCAATTAATAATTAACATCCCAAAAGCCTATCAATGATAACTAGTCCAATCACTCCACACAAATAATTGCAAAAAAAAAAATCTAGAAAATAGAATACAAATTCTAATGTTCACTTAGGAAATAATTAATCATAAATCACAATGAAAGTTGGAGGCATAAATTGTAGTTAGGTTCTCCAATACAACTTTGGGAAAAAAAAAAGGTAACTCCTCAACCTTAAAACTATTTAAAAATAAAAAATATGTTAGATATTGAATGTCTCTTTCTAGACCAATGCTTAGTCTCCTATCTTCGAAAATAACAAACATACTTACATGCTTTTTTAGAATAAAAATTTATAATAATAAAAAATTATGTTGTTATCCTACAAAATAAAACTAAGTACCATAAAATTATCAATATGTTCCACATAAGGCTTGACATAATTTGGAGTCAAGCTATATTGTATCCCTTACTACTAATGCCTAATTATGATTTAAGTTTAATATACCAACACTCACAAGAAAAATATTTATATTTATGTTTAATTTGATTGCCCTTTTAGTGCAAGTGCATATAATAATGCCCTTTTTTTATTACCTTTATATGGGCATTAGTAACTCCTCAACCTTTTAATTTGATTGCACTTGCACTTATGTATTTTAAATAGAGAGATATCTCACTACTAATGCCCTTTTTTTTATTACCTTGATATGGTGCAATACATATATGCATGAGTTTGATATATTGAAATACGGAATCTCTTCGAACATAAATAAACTTTACCTTGGTGATATAATTACAATAAATTTGTTGTCCATGAATCTCAACTTGATATTTTAAAAAGCATAAACTCTAAAAAAACATAATAAATTTATTTTACTAATAGTAGTTACCCATATATTTTGACTAAAGATCTAAAAATTATGTAAATTTTGCTCACATAGAGTATTCAATATACGCAAAGTATGAAATTATTCAAAGAAGTACTATGACCATGAGAAAGATCTTTAGTTAGGAATTATGGATCTCGACTCTATTAGGTACAATTGACTTTAATTAATTTTATTATTTTATGATCTAATAATTTTATGATATGTAAGGATTGAGTCGAGAGATAGATGATATAAAGAGTAGTATAGGTTGTGTTCTTCATGGGAGATGCTATATTCACTTGAACATTAAAGAAATAACTAATTGCCAATATTTCTACTTGCAAATTAGTGTATGTTGTCATAACCCCATATGTTTGCCTTGCAATTTAGCTTATTAAAAGAGTTAGGTTTATCATAAGAAAAGCAGCCAAGATTCATACTATTATAGCGCTACCTAAGAATCTAATTTTTAATAATAGAAGCAAGTATATTGATAAATGTTATCACTACGCCATAGAATCTATCACGAGGAAGAAGATATAAGTAGACTTTGTAAAGTCTGGAGATCAAATTGTAAAAAATTTCAATAAGCCGCTCAAGTATGAAAAATTCATCAAGATATGACGTTTGTTTAAAGTTGTAAAATCAAGTTTAAAAGTGTTGGAAATGAAATTTGTTTTTTGGCCCATGAGTTATTTAGGCTTTACTTGAGCATATGATTCAAAGTAATAAAAAAAAATATAACAAGTAGGCTCTTCTATAAAAAATTTTAATTGCTTTTGCCTTTACCAAATTTAAAAGCTTTTTCATTCCAACACATGACCTTCCAGGTGACAAATGAATGGCCAGAGGCCTAAAAAATAAGAGATTATTACATATATAATTTTGATGCATCTAAATTTATTGTGTATTAGAATAAAGAGCGAGTGTATTAAAGTTTTATTTTTTTATATTTTAAAGATTTAGGAGATAATTTTAATATTATGTACACTAGTATAATAATATACAGTAGATGTACAAGATATTGTTTAGGACAATTTAAACAAAATAAAAAAAATTTACAAAATATGGTACTTTTTTTCTTATTTTTTAAAGTGTGTCTAAAATATCTAAAATATGTGTAGTATTCCATTAAGTATAAGTATAATAAAGCAAACAGTTTCAAATTTTAATCAAGAATTTAAATGCATAAGTATAATGTACTACTAATCTAAATCAGAAGAAAATAATATATCCGAGTCCGCATATTTACGCATATAATGCTTCATCGCCAACCGATTTTTTTCCCGCTTAGATATTTTTTCCCGCTTTTAGAGCGAATCGACCTGACGGCGAAAAGGGATGTGATTCACACGCCGCTTTATGCTTCCTCTTCACGCCCGGCCTCGCTCAAACAAAGAGAAGAAGAGATGATACTGTCGTTCGACATTCCTCGTCACAGAACATTTTAGGGCTTTCTTTCGATGAAGGATTTTTTCTCAGCTTAGCTCCCGCTCTTGATCGGTGCACGTCCGGCCTTCGCTCAGTGATATAGCAAATCAAAAATTGAGGTATTGTAGGTGACTACATGAGGTATTTACACATGCATTCTCGAACTTGAATGAATTTAGGGTTTACTCTGTTCTTCTCACCGTCCAGTGAAAGATTGGTTGTTTTTTATAGGTTATTTTGCAATTGTACTCTATGTACCTCTCTCGAGGGTACATAGCATTTATGGCTTTTTTTCCAGCTTTAGCCCGGTTCTTGAGATTATATTCATTACATTCTAATGGAAGCATTTGAGGTCGTTTGGATAATTTTGGGGATTTTTTTATCAGTACTCTGTACTCTCTTGAGTACATATCATTTATGATCTTTTTCACTTCTTTGGCACTGGTTCACGAGTTTATGTTCATTATATTCCAATGGAAGCAATTTGGAGGTTGTTTGGATGGTTTCGGGGTATTTTGCATCTCCTCTACTCTCTCAAGAGTACATATCATTTAGAACTACTTTTTTTAGTTTATCTTGCCTTCTTCTTGAGATTATATTTAGGGCATTCCAATGGAAGCAATTTGAAGTTTTGGATAGTTTCGGGGTATTTTGCATCTCATTTCCTGTACTCTCTAGGGTGATCATTTAGGCATACTTTTTCGCTTTATCTTATATTCTTCTTGAGATTATATTTAGGGCATTCTAATGGAAGTAATTTGGAGGCTGTTTGGATGGTTTCTAGGTGTTTTCTGTATATGTACTCTTTGTACCTCTCTTGAGGGTACAGAACATTTAGGGCCTTTTTTTCCAATTTATTTTGCCTGTTTATTGAGATTATATTTAGGGCATTCCAATGGAAGCAATTTGAAAGCTGCTTGGATGGTTTCTGGGGGGTATTTTGTATCTGTACTCTCTGTACCTCTCTTGAGGGTACAGATCTTTTATGACCTTTTTCCAGTTTATTTTGCCTATTTATTGAGATTATATTTAGACATTCCAATGGAAGCAAATTGAAGGCTATTTGGATGGTTTCTGGGGGGTATTTTGCTGATTCTCATCTCTCGAGGGTACAGATAATTTAGGGCCTACTTTTTTTAGTTTATCTTGCCTTCTTTTTGAGATTATATTTAGGGCATTCCAATGAAAGCAATTTGAAGGTTGTTTGGATGGTTTCTGGGGGGTATTTTGCATCTGTACTCTCTGTACCTCTCTCGAGGGTACAGATCATTTATGGCCTACTTTTTTCAGTTTATCTTGCATTCTTCTTGAGATTATATTTAGGGCATTCCAATGGAAGCAATTTGGAGGTTGTTTGGATGATTTCTGGGGTGTTTTCTGTACTCTCTGTACCTCTCTTGAGGGTACATAACATTTAGAGCCTTTTTTTCCAGTTTATTTTGTCTGTTTTTTGAGATTATGTTTAGGGCATTCCAATGGAAGCAATTTGATGGCTGCTTGGATGATTTCTGGGTGTTTTTTTGCATCTGTACTCTCTGTACCTCTCTAGAGGATACAGAGCATATAAGGACTTCTTTTTCCAGTTTATTTTGCCTACTTCTTTAGATTATGTTCATTACATTCCAATGGAAGCAATTTGATGGCTGTTTGGATGATTTCGGTAGTTTTTGCATTCATTCTCTGTACCTCTCTGAGTGCATAGCATTTAGGACTTCTTTTTCCAGTTTATTTTGCCTGCTTCTTTAGATTATGTTCATTACATTCCAATGGAAGTAATTTGGAGGCTGTTAGGATGGTCTTTGGGGGTTTTTTTTTTCATCTGTACTCTTTGTACCTCTCTTAAGGGTACAGATCATTTAGGGACTTCTTTTTTCCAGTTTATTTTGCCTGTTTATTGAGATTATATTTAGGACATTCCAATGAAAGCAATTTGTGTTAGATGGTCTTTGGGGTTTTTTGATTCAGATCATTCCTCTTGAGCATCATTTGGGACTTTTTTTCAAGTTAATTTTATTTGTTTCTTTAGATTATGTTTAGGGCATTCTAATGGAAGTAATTTGGAGGCTGTTAGGATGATCTTTGGGAGTTTTTTAAGATCTCAGATTCTCTATACCTCTCTGAGGGTAATCGCATGGCCTTTTTCTAGTTTATTTTGCCTGCTTCTTGAGAAAAGCATTTAGGGCCTTTTTTCCCAGTTTATTTTGTCTGGTTCTTGATATTATGTTCATTGCATTCCAATGGAAGCAATTTGATGGCTACTTGGATGATTTTTGGGTGATTTTTTACATCTGTACTCTCTGTAACTCTCTGGAGGGTACAGAGCATTTAGGACTTCTTTTTCCAGTTTATTTTGCCTGTTTCTTGAGATTATATTCATTACATTCCAATGTAAGTAATTTTGAGGCTGTTTGGATGGTTTCTGGGGATTTTTTTGGCATCTGTACAGTCTATTATGAACAATTTGGAAGCTGTTCGCTTGGTTTTGATGGGTGATTTCATGCACTCATTACCATCGACTTTTCTTTTTGAAGTTTACCATATATGGGAAAAGGATAACTTCGAGATGCAGGCCTACCACTGTAAGAACTATGTTCGATAATATTGCAGGCAAATTAAACTGGAAAAAAGGCCCTAAATATTCTGTACCCTCAAGAGAGGTACAGAGAGTACAGATGCAGAAAAACCTATAAAAAATAACCAGTCACCCTCCAAACTGCTTCCATTGGTAATGTACTGCACATATTTATTGCTACAGTCGAATGATTATAAGGTCCTTAGCAGGGGATTAACTTAATAACTACTGCTTAAAGAGCTACAAATAGCCTAGTGAGAAAATCCCCTAGCTAAATAAAGTCTAAACATCTTGGTGTGCCTGTTAAGTTAAAGAGAGTCATCTTAGGGACTTTAAAGCATTAAAGAAAAGATTGTACAGTCGAAGAACACAAAACTAGATGATGTCATGCATTAAAATATGTTCCTGAAATAATATCCATCATCAGCTTAGTGTACCCTTCAGCCGACTGATTGATTATGGAGATCGAGTTAAATTCCTGCATGTAAAATATCGTATTAGTTAATGATTTTTTACAACATCGATGTGTGATATTCTGTGCATACCTCTGAAAAATACTCTGGCATAATAGAGAAAGGTGATGCAACTTGTGACTAAAACACGCTCGCAATACACTATCGACACTTTGCTCGCAACAATAAAAAAAAGTAGAATGATTTGAAGATTAATAGTAATATTTAAAATATTAAAAACTAATACACAAATAGAAAATTATTCTTGGCTTTCTTTGATCTCTCCCAATATCCCTTAAGCCTTGAGTTGGAATCACCCTTTGGACGTTGCTTAACTGGATCCTTTAAGATGTCTTTCCTGCTATGGTTGACTTTCTTTTCTTAACTCGCTCACCGGAGGAGAATTCCCACTTATTATGAGTCTACATCATCATATAATTTTTTTAAGGATCCAAGCATATAGTCCTCGCCTCTTATTGCCCTGCGTCTCCATGCTTATTTGATATGCATATCGACTTATGGTTCCAAAATAATGTCGAGCATTTCATCCGTTTTCACATCTCTTAATTTTATATATGCACTATCAATGTAAATATCCCTCTTTGCTCTGGTAGACCATCGCATGAGACGATACTTGTCCGGAATGCGCACAACATCTTCCTGACTAAGAACTCTGATACAGTGGGCACAAAATAATCCCATCATTTCAAATTTTTTGCAAGTACAAGTTACATCTAGGGTAGTCTCATCGAAATGCACAATCCATGTTTTGGATGCATTTTTATTCTCTAAGTTTCTCACCAAATACTATATCTCGCATTTGACTTAGTTACTGATAGGCCTCCAACTCCATGCAAAAATTCCTCCTCAAATATAGTATAAACCTTTCTTGTATAAAACATAGCAGCTTGTTTTAGAATTGGACTAGTCTTAATAACAGGAATAATCGATGATTGGCTACACTTGAAGTCTTCGTCATGTTCATTCCGGTGTCATGTCTCCATAACCTTTTCCAACCCCAAGAAACAATGCGGAGTAACTTGTTGGTTTAGATATTCGCATGACACGTTATTCGTGGACTCACTACGCGTGACAAGATGCCCATGCGAATGAGTCCTGCAATGTACCACTAGGATCTAATCTTATAAAGCTCATGACCAAGCATGATCATGCAAATGGCCTTCTTCAGCGGCGACAAACTTCTTCAAACTCTTCCTCCGAGTCACACTTACTCATACATGTATAAAATAACCTTTATTCTCTTATTATTAAAGCAATGAACCTTGAAGGAGCTTTCTTTAAAATATGTCATTGGCAACCTATGAAGAGTATGCGCAATACAATTTCGATAGATCTCGCCATAGATCGATCTGAATATTTATAGGATGTCTGCCACTCATCAACTGAAGAAATGTTTGGAATAGCCATGAGAATGACTCAATTGTCTCTTCCGATAAAAGGCTACTCCAAATAATACATTTTACCGATGATTCACTCCAAGGGGCACAAACAAGATTATATTTATTGAGTCGATAGCTTGTATCAAAACTATCACATCTCCAAAATAATCATTATTCTATCCTAGACATGCCATTGCTCCAAAAAAAGCTTACTAAGCAATCCACTCATCAACTTGTACATCCCATGCAAACATCCCATCTGCTGCTTGCCTTTCCTTAAACAATCAGATTAATGCATTATCGCCACCATTCGCAATCCTCGATCTTTTCTCTCAATAAAATTGAAAGCATCTCTTTGTGAACCCAATATTCTCTACGCCACCTTCTCGCTAGATAATCAATGCATCGCTTGCTCTAATTTCCCTCTCATTATCTTCAACACGGACACCTTCTCATCGCTAATGCATCTGTGATGAGAAGATAGGTCAGGCTCGCCAAAGAATGATTATAACTTTGTATTTTTTAATCATCCAATTCCTCTCAAATCAACAGAATCTAATCATCGGACAACCGCTTATTGTATCAACTTTATGGAATTTTGTTAAGCCATTTAGCAGATTTCTTCGACCTTTTGCACATAGAAAATCTTTTGATTTTAATTTCTTGAGTTTAATAATAAGTATGGTCCTTCCAACACTAAAGCCAATTTGATGTGCATAGTCACAAGATGTGCATACGCTTTCTTCTCAACAGGTGAGTTTTCCCAAATTTAGGTCATTAGACTTCACGACTCATCGTGACTACTCATTGACCGCATTCATTTGCCAAACAACTCCAAAATATGTGACGTATGCAAAATACCACCCAAATCATCCAAGCAAACATCAAACATTAGAATGTAATGAACATAATCTCAAGAAATAGACAAAATAAACTAGAAAAAAGGTCATAAAAGATATGTACTCTCAAGAGAGGTACAGAGAGTACAGATGCCAAAACCCCCCTAGAAACCATCCAAGTAGCTTTCAAATTGCTTCCATTGGAATACCCTAAACATAATCTCAATAAACAGGCAAAATAAACTGAAAAAAAGGCCCTAAATATTTTGTACCCTCAAGAGAGGTACAGAGAGTACAGATGTAGAAAAACCTATATAAAAATAACCAGTCACCCTCCAAACTGCTTATGATGTAATGTAATGAACATATTTACTCCAAGAAGGCCAAAATAAACTGGAAAAAAGGCCATAAATGATCTGTACCCTCAAGAGAGGTGCAGAGAGTACAGATGCAAAATACCCCCCAGAAACCATCCAAATAGCTTTCAAATTTCTTCCATTGGATTGCCCTAAACATAAACTCATGAACCAGGCCAAAGAAACTGTGAAAAAAGGTCATAAATGATCTGTACTCTCAAGAGAGGTATAGAGAGTACAGATGCAAAAAAAATCCCATAGAAACCATCTAAACAACCTCCAAATACTTCCATTAGAATGTAATGAACATAATCTCAAGAATCAGGCAAAATAAACTGGAAAAAGTCAACCCTAAATGATATGTACCCTCAAGAGAGGTACAGAGAGTACAGATGCAAAATACCTCCCAGAAACCATCCAAACAGCCTCCAGATTGCTTCCATTGGAATGCCCTAAATATAATCTCAAGAAGAAGGCAAGATAAACTGAAAAAAGTAGGTCATAAATAATATGTACTCTCAAGAGAGGTACAGAGAGTACAGATGCCAAAAAACTCCCATAAACCATCCAAACAACCTCCAAATTACTTACATTGGAATGTAATGAACATAATATCAAGAAATAGGCAAAATAAACTGGAAAAGAAGTTCCTAAATGCTTTATACCCTATTGAGAGGTACAGAGAGTACAGATGCAAAAAAACCACCTAGAAATCATCTAAGTAGCCATCAAATTGCTTCCATTGGAATGTAATGAACATAATCTCAAGAACTAGACAAAATAAACTGGGAAAAAAAGGCCATAAATGCTCTTCTCAAGAAGCAGGCAAAATAAATTAGAAAACATAATCGATCTGAATTCAAGAGAGATCAAGAGTAGATGCCAAAAACTCCAAAGACCATCCTAATATCTCCAAATGTTTCTGAAGTAAAGATACCCAAACCCCAAAGACCGTCCTAACAGCTTTCAAAATGCTTCCATTGGAATGCCCTAAACATAATCTCAATAAACAGGCAAAATAAACTAGAAAAGAAGTTCTAAATGATCTGTAATTCTTAAGAGAGGTAGAGGATGCCAAAAAACCCCAAAGACCATCCTAATACCTCCAAATTGCTTCCATTAAATGAAATATAATCTAAAGAAGCGACAAAATAAAAAAAAGTTCCTAAATGCTCTATACCCTCCAGAGAGGTATATAGAGTACAGATGCAAAAAATCACCCAGAAATCATCCAAATAGCCATCAAATTGCTTCCATTGGAATGTAATGAACATAATCTAAAGAAGTAAGCAAAATAAACTGGAAAAAGAGGTCTCTAAATGCTCTGTACCCTCCAGAGAGGTATAAAGGTACAGATGCAAAAAAATACCCAGAAATCATCCAACCAACCATCAAATTGCTTCCATTGGAATGCCCTAAACATAATCTCAAGAAACAGATAAAATAAACTGGAAAAAGAAGTCCCTAAATGCTATGTACCCTCAAGAGAGGTACAGAGAGTACATATGCAAAATAACATTAAAAAGTAAAAAATTCAACAAATAGCATACAAATTGCTTCTAATGGAATGTAATAAACATATTCTCTTCAGACAGATCAGGAATATCACTAACAAACCGTAGAAAAATTGTACGAGAAACATTACCGATGAATTTTTATTTAATACATCCTCGGTCTATTTCCTCAACGTTTCATCATCTTCATGGTTCTTTTGTAAAAGGAAATGAGATTTTCTATTTCTCTCTGGTTTGCCTAAAAAAATACACCCTAAACCCTAAATCTTTTATATATTTTAAATTCCTCCCGCGTATTTCAACGACGCTTCTTCTCCGCTTATTTGAACGAGACGTCGGGACGCCGGGGAAGCGAACGGCGTGAATACGCCATCCCTTTACGCCGTCACAATTCGCCCCGGTGCTAAAACGGAGAAAAAATACTGGACACGCGTCTGCCATGGATTGAAGTCACACTTAAAGTTACGTGCGGACTCCGGACGTAATATTTTCTCCTAAATAAGTGCCAATGAGTGCGTTAGATGGGCTAACGTGGGCACCAAATAAGTCGGAGCACCGGCGATAAGTTTGAGGGGAATACCGACGGGCGTGGTTATTACGACAGAAATTTTACCGCTGGTCATGGAGAAGTTTACTCCAAAATGCCAAGGAGAAGAATGAGTCAAGAAGATATCCAGAGAGGAGAGAGAGAGAGAGAGAGAGGTCGTGAAGTTGATGGCCATCGGGGAGAAATTGAGGCAATTTTTTAAAATAATGTTAAAATGTGAATTATAAGTAAAAACAAAATTTAAGAAAGTATACCAATTATGCGACATATTGCTGACACGACGTATGAAGACGCCAGCCGAATCAATATAAAAGTCGCCAATTAATCTAATTGTTTAATAATAGTTTAAATTATTAATTATTCTTTCTTTAACATTAAAGCATGATAGTTCAGTTGACAGATTGTTAGATTGAAGATCAAGTCACGTGTTCGAATCACGCTCACTGCATTTAAATTCTATTTTTTAGAAAATAAATTTTTGAATTTCCTTTTAATAAGATAAATATTATTACTGGAATGCGATTTAAAAATATTTTTTATTATATTTAAAAATAAATAATTATTTTTCATTCATTAAAATTGAGTGAAATAATTAACTATTTCAATAGCTTTATAAATATTTATAATTATATCTATATTTTAAAACTATTATTATTTAAAACTATTATATATTAGGGATTATTTTTAAATATAATATCACCCAAAGAGGGAGGTTTTATTTTTATTAATTTTTTTACTTAATATAATTATTTAAAATATTTAAAATATATAATTTAAAAAATATTTTTTATAAAATATTTAATAACTAAATATTTATATATTTAGTTATTAATTTATATTTATATATATATATATATAATTAAATATAAAATATTTTAATTATATATATAAATTTATAAATTTATTTAATATTTTTTTATTAATTAATATAATTATTTAAAAAATATAATTTTTATTAATTTTGGTTAATATATAATATAAAATATTTAAAATATATGAATAAATAATTTTTAATAAATAAATAAAGAAATGAATAAATTATATAAATATTTTATAAATTATATAAATAAAGTAATTATATATATATATTTATAAATTTATTTAGTTATTTATCTATTTAAATTATATAAATATTTTTAAGTTATATATTTAATTTCAAATATAATAAAAAATATTTTTAAATCGCATTCTAGTAATAATATTTATCTTATTAAAAAAATTAAATTTATTTTCTAAAAAATAATTTAAATACAGCGAAATACATTAACTCGATCTTAAATCTAACAATCCCAACTGCTATAATGCTTAATGTTAAAGAATAATTAATAATTTAAACTATTATTAGAAGCCCCAATTAGAAGCGATTTCATCACTACACATCATATCGACGCCAAAGTCAATTATATATCCTATTCTTAAATTTTTTCAATTATACTTAATTTTAATTCACATTTTAACCGTACCTATTTTAAAAAAATTGTCAAAATTGAGTCACGTATCTGAATATAATTAAAGTCTTAATAAAAAAATTACATCAGAATTCCACATGTAATATTCGTTTCTGTCTGTGGCGTCTTTGTCCAGTTGAGTTGTATCGCCTCGCCGCCGGCCACGGAAGAGAAAGGCTGCTTTGTCTATTGCCGGAATCGCTAAAAGGAATCGATAAAAGAGGCTCGCCTTTGCTTGCTCGTTAGGCGTGACATCCATGAAAGACAAAATCAATGAGAAGGATATATATATATATATTCATATATTTATATATTTTTATATATATATTTTTTTAAAATAGATAATGATAATTAGTTGTTTAAAAAAATATATAATTATAAAATAAATAATTTTGACGACTAATTTTACCACCCTTTTAAATAGAGAGAGAGAGAGAGAGAGAGAGAGAGATTTTATTTTTTATTAATTTTTTTAAATAATATAATTATTTAAAGTATATAAATTTAAAATATTTTTTATAAAATATTTAATAACTAAATATTTATATATTTAGTTATTAATTTATTTATTTATATATATAATTAAATATATAATTTGAAAAAAATTTTAATTATATATATAAATTTATAAATTTATTTAATATTTTTTTATTAATTAATATAATTATTTAAAATATATAATTTTTATTACTTTTTGTTAATATATAATATAAAAATATTTAAAATATATATAAAGTAATTATATATATATATATATATATATATATATATATTTATATTTATAAATTTATTTAGTTATTTATATATTTAAATTATATAAATATTTTTAAGTTATATAAATAATTTAAAAATATTTAAAATATATAAATAAATAAATAGTTATATATATATATAGTTCTTTGTTTAATAAATAATTGTAAATTATATAAATATTTAGTTATTTTTATATTTATAAAATATTTAGTTATTTATATATATATATATTATATTTTCATTTCTTTATTTATTTATTATTATTTATTTATTTATTTTTAATATTTTATATTTTTATATTTTGTTATTATTATTATTTAAGACTTATATTAATAAATATATATATATATATATATATATATATATATATATATATATATATATATATATATATATATATATATTTATTTATTTATTTATTTATATAATTAAAAATATTCTATAAAAATTATTTTTAAATTATTTTTGGTAGAGTTATTATGATTATTATTTTAAGTTGACGAGATATACTTTTTAGATGAACTGAGATTTTGATCAACTTTTAAGCAACTTTAATTTTAATGAACATTAAGTTGATCTAAGAACAGTGTTTCCACACATACTATATATGATGATTCGATTGGTTTATATCAGATAATTATGTGTGTGCAAGTCAAATGATTGTATTTTTCTACGTTTTATTTCTTCTGTTTGGAGATTAAAATTCTCTTTTATATTTTAATTATTCCTTTATTTATAATAAACTCATGGAAGATTTTATCTATATCATACATTTTTTATTTATTTTCATATCTAATTGTTGCTAGAAAATCAGTGTGAGTGAAAATTTACGCCTTGTTATAAAATCCAAAGATACGGGTATTTAAAGAGTGAACAAGAAAACTCCAGAAATTTTTATGTGTAAAAACCTCAAAAATAGGGAAAAAATCATGGGGTCTAACCCAGCAAAAATCTTCCACTATGTATCTGTTTTAGAGTACAAAATTTTTCCCGATAATGGGATTACAGAATTGTATATGAGAAGGGAACAACAACTACTAATAATAGTGAGTGATAATAACAAGAAGACATCGACGATGAAGGTCGCCTGATGGAGACCATGAGATTGACGATGGCGATCGGTTTTTGCATGGCGGTGGGTTTCACGACCGTCAGTGGTGAGATTGTAAGGATCTTCGCTTTAGATCTCTCTCCTCTTGCTCCTCATGAGAATGAGGACTATTTATGATTGAGTGACATCTCTGTAAATACATGCAAAATCTTCTAAATATTTCCACACTTCTATTGCAATATCATCTCATGACAAAAAAATATATATAAATTACAAAATTATCAGATAGTTGGTATATGAAATGTGCATATATCAATTTTCATTCATTTAAAATCATCAAAAAGATAAAATTAGATGCTACCATACCTTATTTTTTCATTTTTTTTTAATTCTTAACTTCCCATTCTCAGTTATTTACGATATTTAATGTAGCCAAGGAGTTGGGTAAACGTGTATCCAAGAGCCAAGAGGATTAAAGAAACTCGTTCTATACGTAAAGGAGAGATACGATAACCCAGCAATTTATATCACTGAGAATGGTACATTCATTTCATCACAACATATTTTAATTTTTTTATAAAATATTATTTTATTATATTTATTGATATTATCACAATATCTTTGATAGGAGTTCTTGCGTATAATAATGTTTCACCCATTCCAACAAATTTATTCACATCGCTATGCGCTAGAGAATTTTATTCTGGGTAGATGCTAGATCTTCGTCGTAGCTCAAAATTATCCAACACAAGGGGATATGAACACAGGGTTATACGGAAAACCCGAAGGGAAAAAAACCACGGGCCTTGCTCAGAACTTCACTATGTGTTCAAAAGATACGCGTCCTCGCTTCTCGGTAGAAGAAGAAGGTGAAACAATATTCGAGCAATATTCCAACTCCAAGGAGAAGTTTCCCAAATATCGGCAGAACCGATCTTCCCGAGCAACCTTGATCTCGTGAGAAAGGAGGTGACCGGTCTTTTCTAGTCCCTCGAGGCGATCTCCGATCTTCGTGCACCACCGGTGGTGGCACCTATGATGATATCGTCAAGGCCAAGTGGTTCTCGAGTTCTCTCTGTCAAAATCGGCCCCTTTAAGGTAAGAATGCCTATTTATAGATTTTGAGAGCAGTTTTGTAAATTCGGAAAACTCCAACCACTCCCATCGGACGAGATCCTCTCGAATGTATTTTGATGATCGTGCCTTAATGATGTCGAATTGGGTGATCTTGATTCGGATTCGCCTTGACGAGCCGCCGACCGACTATAAATATGTCCGCTTTTGTGACCATTTGGGATCAGATCCATTTTATGTTCGATAGCTTGATCCGATATTCGCATCGACTACGTTTGACATGTTCGCTCATCGAGACGGCCGCTTGACTAAGTTTGAAATCGGTGCTTATCGCAAGCTTCAAAATGCCTTGAGATTCGGTTTGATCGATTAATTTTCTCGACGTGTTCTATTTTTGGGTGACATTATCTCAGTCATCCAAAAATATATGCCAAATACTTGAAAATAGCAAATGAAAATTAAGAGTCCATCAACCATTTGAGAGAACAAATCTTCATAACAAAGACAATATATAACTTTGAAAGACGCGGTCAGAATGTAAGAAAGGTGATATTTTGAGGTTATGGACCGTTCTGACACTTACGGAAGTTTTCAGCGCTCGGGACCCATCCTGGCGAGGCGCAGGCACGGCATTACGGGCGCTGCATACGTATGCTCACAGCTGCGCGGGAAGCTCACGGCAACAGGGGCGAAGGTCATCGCTGGCGGCTGCAGGTCGCTGCGGGTCACTGGTCACGCGGCGGGTCGCTGGGCTGCAGCGCTGGTCACGGTCATCGGCCACATAATAGCATGGTATCATGACGCTTCATCGACGACGGCACGCCACACTGTGGCCATCGCATACACTCACTAATGCGCCACGCCACGGGCACGGCATACGCCAACACGTAATAGCGGCCATCGCGGCGCAAGGCGGCCAAGCATAGGATGGTCTGATGGCTGGGCTGGGGGCTGATGGCGGTCGGGGAGAAGCTGGTCACAGATGTTCATGTTGGCTACCATCAAAGGCTACTTACCATGGGTCAGGACCATGGGTCGACCGGGATTTGCTGGGCTTGGGTTTTTTTTTTTTTAGGGTTTTATCTTTAACCCTGGGTCTATAAAACCCCTGTGTAAGAAGAAATGCAACTTTAACTCCTCTCCTCTTCTCTCCTCCTCAGAGTGCAGCCTCCCCTCAGTGAGTCTGGCACTCTTCGATCAACCTCACCTCCTCATCTCTACTCTGAGTGCATGCCTCTGAGTGCACCTTCTCGATCAACCTCTACCTCCTCATTCTACCAAGCTGAGGATGCCTCCCCTATGGGAGTTGCACTCTCGATCAACCTCCACCTCCTCATCCCTACCAAGCCAGAGTGCATACCTCCCCGGTGGGAGTTTGGGCACCTCCTTGGAATATTTTTCCCTCGATCGTAGGAGCTGTTTGAAGATGGGTGATAATCTTGAAAGTGGACACGTCCACCCTTGTAAATGAGGCGGACGAGGGAAGCTTCTAAAATGGGAGGATCAAGGTTCGTGGGAGTCGCCGACACGGAGACACCTGCTTCGAAAAAATATTATTTTCCAATGATTTGGTTCTTAAGTGTCCTAAGAGCCCAATCTCCCACGGGTATTTTACCCACTTATGAGTTTGCGCTGGCGGCTTTCCCATCCCCGAGATGATCGCCATTTTGTCAAGATAGGTTTGCATTTCCCGCCGAAAGGTGGCAATGACGATCGATGGACTTATAGCCTTCTTCGAGTGACCTTGACTATTGATTACCGCACGGATGTGCAAGTTTACATGCACATGGTCGACACCGCAGAGTCGGCTACTTGACCTTCTGACGGCGATCCTCCCAAGCGTCAAGCGATTCTTTTGTGAATGATCGGGTCTTCGAGAAATGGAGAAAGCCGAGATTTACCCATTCCCCGCAAGTTGGTGATGAAGATACTCACGCCAAATTCCGTAATATCAAGATCTTCGATTTGAGATTCGACATATATTAACAGCTGAGGAATCTTTGTTCGAGACGGCTTTCTATTCATCCCGAAATGTCTTATGCGCGCTGAGAAAGCCCAACAAAGAGGTTTCCAACATCTCCCAAGCTGCCCTCTCGCTTCTTCCCAGAAGGACCCGCCTCCACTGAGAAGAGGAAAAGGAGATATCGAGCACCAAAATGAGAGTCTTTCGAGTAGTCGCCCCAAGGATCTTTATTCCCAGGACGGTTGAATCATTCCCAGGTCAAGAGATGTCAAGAACCGGTAACAATCCTTCTTATCATCTTTTATTTCCCATTTCTCAGGTTTAACGTAATTTTTCTTATGATATCGAAGAAGCAAGAACTTGACTTCAAAATGAACATCAGAAATGACCGGAATTCGTGAGTAGTGAAGGTCAAGTTTCTCCATGGTGAATATAAGAAGTTATGTGGAGAAAGTAAAAGAGATGTCCGTGTTGGAGAATCAACTTGATGAGTGCAGACCGAAGTTACCTGCCACTTCTTTCTTTTCGTGTCGAAGTCGATGACTGGATGAATTAGTGGAGGCTAGAACAAATGTTGGTCAAGGGCCAAGCAGGATCCAAGATCTCGAGAAGGTTTCGTGTCTGAGGCAAAGAACGAGAGTTACGCTGACGCTTTCGTGAGAAAGAGGTCGCCTTTATCTCGTAAGAGCCGGATCACAGTCCGCGGAGGACTTCAAGAACTCGACAGCTTCAAGAGCATCATACGTGATCACGCTCGAGGCCGAGACCACGGGCGATGAGGTGAAGGCCGGAGCGGCAGGTTGATGAAGGCTTCATCCGAGGTTTCAAGGGGACACGCCATGTATCGCAAGCTGTGAGTCGGTCAGGTCCTTTCTCCTAGCCTAGCTTCACCCTTCTTGACGATGATGATGAGTTTCTTCATCATCTATGAGACCATCTGCCCCGTAGTAGTTCCTTTGTTGCAACCGCTCGGTTGTATTTCGTGATGTACTGTTCGCGAGAATGTTAACATCCACAAAAGAAATATTTTGTGTCAAAGTGTACATGATGATCGAGATCTATTCTAAGATCATTACCGAAATGCTATCACGACAAACTTGCAAATATATTTATTCTACCTTGTGTATATTACTCGAATGTTAACGTTATGGAGAAAGCTCATGAGATCATATCTGTTATATGACGATAAACTCAAATATATTTATGAGGTTCTGCAAGATCATCCCGGACAAAGATCGATGTTAACTCGTTATGGTTGAATGAGGATTGCCAACTTATCCAAGGTTGTTTATCGAAGCTACCGAATATGTTAACGCAGGTATTATGAGGTTCTCTAACCTCTTGATCTATCCCGGCCGTGTATCTGAGCTTACTCGATGATGTTAACCGTTATGGAGAAAGTTGTGCCTATGTAGGATTGCCAACTTATCCAAGTTTATCGAGTGTTACTCGACATAAACTTGCACGGAATATATTTATGAGGTTCTCTCGTAACCTCTCGATCTATCCCGGTCGTATCTGAGCGCTTACTCGATGATGTTAACCTCGTTATGGAGAAAGTTGTCGCCTATAGAGGATTGCCAACTTATCCAAGGTTGTTTATCGAGTGTTACTCGACATGTTAACTCAGATAGAAGATCGATCCCCTGGGATCGATCCACCGAATGAGATACAACAATAGCCATGATTCTCGAGTGTTTTAAAATGATGATAATGTTTTCCGTGATTCACTAGAATGAAGAAGCTGATATATCACTGGTGGTACTTCCGGAGGTATCCTCATCTCGTAAGTCGAAGTTCTCGATGTTGAGGGTTACCGGGCGAAATGGTCGGGTTGTTGATATAAAGACGCCAGGTTATTCTGCTGATTCCCACTTACCACGCCGATGCCACCGGTGTCGGAATTTCTTTGAGGTGCATGTGACCGCGTCAATATGGATCGGAGAGGTCTCCCAAATATTGCATTGTATGACTCGACTTGACTACAATAAATTGTATCAAGTGGGTTACGGTCGGGAAATTCTCCAAGAGTTACGGAAGACCGATTGTCCTTCCACTAAGACGGCCGACATTATCAAATCCATACGTTGGACCCGCTGGTTGAAGCTTCTCTTTCTATACCCATGCTATGAAAGTGGAATAAAAAAGAACATCAACCGAACTCCCATTGTCGATCAATATCCTTTAACATTGAAGCATGGATCACCGACCTCGATGACCGATCTGATGATAAGCCCTCTAGATCTCAATCATCAAAGGTGATAGAATGGTCAACCCGAGACTTCTTTGCTCGCTCTGAAGGGCAATGAATATTTGGCTCGATAACACCTCCGCACTACTTATTCTCTCCACCGCCATGCCTCCGAGGTTGCCCCAAAGATTTTTGACGAAGGGTTGATTTTGTATAAACGCCTATACCCCTCGACGATAGTCTTTCAATCTCCTCCTTCGCCAGGCACTCTTCGGTCTGTGGTCATGGAAAGTGGCGTAATTTCTCTTGATTTCCAATTCCGCACTTTAAAGGTCGCCACTGACGCTTATCCTCTTCCCGCAGAGGCAGACGCTCATGCATGATGACGGTTGAGAGTCAGATATTTCCTCTGATTGAGTCATCCGAGGAGGAGGTCTTGGGGAGGTTTTCTTTCTTCTTTCTCGAGACAACATCACCTTTGGGAACCTTCTTCCGCTTGTCGCTGGTGGTTCAAATCTGTCGATGAGCACCGAGGCCGGAGATTTGTGCCTCTATTCTATGGACCAGTCGATAGAATGGACTGCCTGCATTAATGATGAATAAGTATCCGTCGGAGTCCTCCGAGAAGCACGCCTCAAAAGTTCTCGATCTACTCTGCAGACGGCTTCGAGGAGAACCTCGGAAGTATTCTTTCGAGGGACTCTCCATCGCTAAGGATTCCTGAGAGATGTGATGAATCCTCGATGATCCTCTTGTTCGCGTGAACTGTTTCTCTACAAACAATCGAAGCTCTCCAAATGATCTGACAATTCTCAACAGCAATAAACCAAGTGCCGCCTTTCGAGAGCCGGAATACCCGACACAAGCATGTAGTCCAT
Source organism: Cymbidium sinense (assembly GCA_021442155.1). Classification (NCBI taxonomy): domain Eukaryota; kingdom Viridiplantae; phylum Streptophyta; class Magnoliopsida; order Asparagales; family Orchidaceae; genus Cymbidium; species Cymbidium sinense. The sequence goes on along the minus strand of CM038229.1, from coordinate 1,743,378 downwards.
TTGTACCAATGTGCATGATCGCTCAAAGTGATCGATATGCCTGCATCGGATCGGGTCCATCCGGGAAGCTTGAATCTAACGGTATTGTGAGATGCTCGCCGAAGACGAATTGAAGAGGCGGAGAATGGATCATTCGACATTGTCGAACTCTTCCCGCATCGCCGTAGTTCATCGCGTATAAGATGACGCGAGTTTCACCACAGGGTCGAGCCATTCGTGGGGTGAGTAGAACCGCGTATCCGTAAGTTCAAGATCCGGATGTGGTGCTGCGGGTTCTCTACTTGTTGATCCCATTCCTGCAATCATTCTCGTGAAGAAAATCGAGTATGCCAGGCCGTATGAACCCGTGGCTCTTCCAGCGGTTGGAATGTTTTGCCGGCCCTTCGCAGAGTCAAGAATTTCGCTCGAATCCTCCATCCTTGAACGCGATCTTCCAAAGAGGGGCCCCAGACCTCACCCTGCTTACCAATCATATTGAGATATAGCAATGGGGAACCGTATCCCACAGACGGCCAAATCAAGGGTTAGAGAATTTTATTCTAGATGCTAGATCTTCGTCCGTAGTCAAAAAATTATCCAACACACAAGTGTGGGATATGAACACAATAATGCGGAAAACCCGCTGGGAAAACCACTGCCTTGCCCAGTCAGAACTTTCACCATGTGTTCAAAGATACCCGCTTCGCTCGCTCTGAGAAGAAGGTGTTTACAAGCAAACAATATTCGAATACATCAACTCCAACCTGGAGAAGTTTCCAACATCGCAGAACTGATCTTCCGGAGCAACCTCTTGATCTTCGTGGAGAAAGCTGACTGGTCTTTTCCCCTGAGGCGCATCTCCCATCTTCGTGCACTACCTTACAGGCACCTGCGGATGATGGGATGCTAAGGTCGACCGGTGGTTCTAGCTCGTCCAAATCGATCCGTCCTAAGGTAAGAATGAAGCTCTATTTATAGATTTTGGAGAGTGTGCGCCTGGAAATCTTAAAACTCCAACCACTCCATCTGACGTAGCCATCCCTCTCGACGTGACGGTGTATTTTGATGATTCCGTGCCTTAATGATGTCGTAAATTGGGTGATCTTAGATTCTGGATTCGTTTTTCGACGAGCGCCGACCACCTATAAATATGTCCGTTTTTGTAATCTATTTACGATCGTGATCCATTTTTATGCGTGTTCGAAATTTGACCGAGTCAACATCATCACTGCTCGATGTTATATTACCCAGACGCCGCCAATCGTGAAGTTTGTCAAATCGTGCTTAGATCGCAGCCGCTTCAAAATGCCTTTGAGATTCAACACTCCATTAATTTTCCAGACGCATGTACCGCTTAACTATTTATTCCGCTGGAATACCTCACCTCACATCTTCATGAACTTGAGGTTGTTCTAAGGTTATCTCAGTACTTAAAAAGTAACAAAGTCTCTCTCTCTCTCTTTATATATATATATATATATATATATATATATATATATATATATATATATATATGAATAGCTCTCAAAATATGACTAGTCAAGCACAAATCTTGATGTGAAAGATATGATTTTGAGTCCGTCGAATCAAGCTTTAAAATATCATTGAATCTTTGGGACATCAATTAAATCCCAAAAGCTCTCAAATATGGAGTATTTATAGTCAAATCGGCGTCTCGACGAGCGGATCTAACAGCCTAAGATCTCATAATTCTTCATTTGGGCATCCAAATGCTCAAAATACATCAAATGATCGAAGGAATCATCCCGGTCCGTCGAGGGGAGTGGTATGTCTTACGAATTTCAAGAATGCCCCTTCCATCTATAAAATACATTCATTCCTCATGAAGGGCCGCCAAGAAGTGAAGTGAAGTGAAGAGAACTCGACATGTCAACCATACCGCCACCGTGGCATCCTTGATCATCGCCCAAGCAAGGAAGAAGGGGAAGCCAAGTGAAAAACCAAGTGAGGAGCAAACAAGTGAAGAAGAGGAACCACCGCCGATCAACCACCACCCAAAGATCCTGCCGTCAAGAAGAAGAGGAGCAAGGAAGAGGAAGAGCAGAAGCAGGAAGAAGAAGAAGAGTCAAAAGGAAGAAAAGGAAGAGTCAATGAGGAAGAAGAGGAAAAGCCAGTGAGGAGGAAGATAGAGCTCACAAGCTTGAAGATCCTCAGCAGATCGCACAAACAAGATTGCACTCTCTGACCATCACCATGCCAGCCACATCACTAATTATACCTGATTTGGAAGTTTGCATCTCCACCATGATGATTACAACGATCATTGTTACACGGTTGTTATTCCTCTCTCATATACAATTAGTAATCCGTTATCGAAGATTTTGTACTCAAAGCGGATACATAGTGGAAGCTTTTCTTGGGCTAGGCCGTGGTTTTCCCCTCGGGGTTTTCCGTTAAAAAATTCTGAGTGTCTCTTGTTCGCTCTTTAATTACATTGTGTCTTTGGACTTCACAACAAGGCTAAAAGTAAACTTTCACTCTCTATGGTTTTCTAAGCATAGCTTTGGAGTCGTGGAAAGTTCTCATTATTTCATCTTGTATGACGACCAAGTTTCCCAACAAGATCAAAACCACCATCGAGGTGGAGCATTTCAAGCTTTTAAAAGCAAGCGAAGAATAAAGATTCATCAAACTTTGTTCTTGATTAACGGGGCAACTCTTAATCTCAAAAGATAAGCAAGTCGGAACACCAATGAAAAGGCAAAATCAATAGTCAACTCGGCTACAAGCTCATACAACTATTCGACCTCTTCCATGCGGGTTACGTCATCGAGTAAACACTCACTAACTGAGAGAGTCAAACGTCCATGGACTCTCCGATCTCTTGACGGGTAATGTCATCGAGCAAAGCTCGACAACAACCCGGAAGGTCAAAACGTCTTTGGTACTTCTGCGATCTCCAAACGGGTTAATGTCATCGAGCAAAGCTCGATGACAGGAAAGGTCAAAACGTCTTGGTGGACTTCTGCGATCTCACATACGGGTTAATGTCATCGAGCAAAAGCTCGACAAATAACCCGAAGGTCAGAACTTTTACCCACTCCGGCAGTTAATGTCGCCGGATAACACTCGACAAACAACTGATGGGTCAAAATCATTGTAGTACACATTGTCGTCGGTCATCGCCACCATCGGCAACAATGCCGTCATCTCTGGTCATCAGCGTTATCGATCGGTCGCCGGTCATTACGTCGGTTGCCGGCCGACCACTGTCGAGCCAACCGCTATAGCCGTCTCACATACGTCGCGCATTTGAGCTTCTTGTCGGCGGCAATCGCCGCCGGTCATCACTATGTCGGGTCATCGCGATTAGTCGCCGGTCCGATGGACCATCGCAATCTTGCGGTCATCGCCATTGTCGCCGGTCATCGCGCCGTTCGGCGCTTGCCAGCCGGATGGATTCATTTGACCTCTTCCATGCAGGGTTAACGTCATCGAGTAAAACTTAACTAATAACCAGATAGGTCAAACGTCCTTAGTGGACTTCCCGACCTCTTCCATGCGGGTTGCGTCGCCGGTAAAAGCTCGATACCAGAAAGGTCAAAGGTCCTGGTGGACTTCCGGCTCTTATGCATTAATGTCATCGAGCAAAACTCGACAAACAACTCAGAAAGGTCAAAGGTCCTTGGTGGACTTCCACGGCCTCTTCCATACGGGTTAGCGTCGGCGAATAATAGCAAACAACTTAGGAAAGGTCAAAACTTTGTACCTCCACATGCGTCATCGGGTAACACCACGACAAACAACCTCGGATAGGTCAAAATCCTTGGATTCAATTCGACCTCTTCCATACAGGTTAACGTCATCGGGTCACCCTCTGACAAACAACCTCGGACGGTCAAAGATCCTCGGCAATTGACCTCTTCCATACAGTTGCGTCTTGTCGACAATAACCTCGGGCGGGTCAAAATCCTCGGTGGATCAATTGACCTCTTCCATGCAGTTAACGTCATCGAGTCTCGACAAACAACCGGATAGGTCAAAGATCCCGTTGCGCACCGTCGCGATTCGTTGCGCCGACCACCTGTCGGCCTTACCAACATGGCGGTCACCGTACTACTACCGTTGGTCATTTTGCCAGCTTCTAGCAATCTTCGCCCGGTCTATTTGTCGCGGTCATCAGCGCCGACTACGATCTCGCTGCGCCGACCATCGCGGCATCTTTCGGTCATCGCCATTGTCGCGGTCATCCGCCGTGTCGACCGGTCATCCGTCGACTACACCAGATTCAATTGATCTTCCATACGGGTTGCGTCATCGGTAAAACTCTAACTAACAACCGGATAGGTCAAACGTCTTTGGACTTGACCTCTTCCATACGGGTTAACGTCGCCGGTAAAACTCGACTAACAACCCAGGAAAGGTCAAAAGGTCCTTGGTGGACTTCCCGCGGCCTCTTCCATACGGGTTAATGTCTGAGCAAAAATTCTGACAAACAACCCAGGAAAGGTCAAAAAGTCCTTGGTGGACTTCCCACGGCCTCTTCCATACAGGTTAGCGTCATAATAATATTAGATAATAAGAAAGGTCAAAACTTTGTACCCATGGGTTAATGTCGCCATAACACTCGACATACAACTCGGATGGGTCAAAAATCCTCATCGTTCACCAGTGGTTACCATCGTCTGGGAACCATCATCGCTTCGGGTCATCCCCAATGCGTCATCACCATCTGAGTCGGTCGCCCTGTGTACATCTAGCCAATTGACAACCCCGTCGGCCAACCATCCGCGCCGCTGATATCATGCGGTCCCGGCCGCCGACCATCGCCGGCAATCTTCGCCGTATCACCATTATCGCCGGTCATTATTGGCTGATAACGATTATCGCATGCAGTTCGCTGCCGACCACCCGTCGGTAACCAGCCGATATATCGCGGTTTGCCGCTTACCATCGGCGACAATTTTCGCCCGGTCACCCTGCGACCTCGGTCGCCGACCACGATGCCGTCAGCCACCGATCACATGCGTTACCACATTTATGCGCGATCCGCCTCCATTCATCGCGGTGATCTTCCATACGTTAACGTCATCGGTAAAACTCGGACTAACCAGGATAGTCAAACGTCCTTGGTGGACTTCCGACCTCTTCCATGCGTTGATGTCATCGAGCAAAGCTCGATAAACAACCAGATGTCAGCGTCCTTGGTGGACTTCCGACCTCTTCCATACGGGTTGCGTCATCAAGCAAGCTTCGACACAACCCGATAGTCAACGTCCTTGGTGGACTTCCCGGCCTCTTCCATGCGGGTTAATGTCATCGAGCAAAGCTCGACAAACAACCCAGATAGGTCAAAACGCCCTTGGTGGACTTCACGGCCTCTTCCATCAGGTTAGTGTCGACGAATAATTCTAATAACGAAAGGTCAAAACTTTGTACCCACTCCACGGTTATGTCATCGGGTAAAACCGACAAACAACCGGATGGGTCAAAATCTCGGATTCAATTATATCCATAACATGCGAGTTAACACTTATCAAGCTGAACCATCGCAATCTTCGCCGGTCACCACTATCGTCGGCAATCACGGCCGGTCATCACCATCGCCGCGGCGCCAAATCGCCGGTCTTCCGTCGGCGCCATTCTCGTCGGACATCGCCTGAACCCACGGCGTATCTGGGCCTTGATCGCCTCAACGACGGATCCGACGGGCCGTCGCCCGAAGCGGCCGGAATCCACGACGTCTCGGCCTTCCGCCTCTAACCGGCATAGCGGGGCGGTCGCCGGGGCGAGGTGGCGGAACCACGGCGTCATGGCCTTGATCGCCTCTAACCGACGATCCGACGGGACGACCGGGGCGAAGCGAACCCGACGTCAGTGGGCCTTGATCGCCTCTAACCCGGTCCGACGGGCGATGCCGGACGGGTCGCCGGGTCATGACGCACGGTGGCCGTCGCCTCCCCAACGACGATCCGGCGGGACGATCCGGGCGAGTAGGAACGGCGTCTGATGGCCTTGATCGCCTCCCCAGCAGACGACCGGGACGATGCCGGACGGTAGGAACCGGAATCACGACGTCTGCGTGGGCCTCGCCTAACGACGGTCCGGACGGTCGCCGGACGAGGTGGGAATTCGGCGTTATGGGCCTTGATCGCCTCCGATCTCGATCCTCTTGATCGCCTCAAAGGACCCTCACTCAAGAAGAAAGGGAGAGGGAAAAGGTGTGCCTCTCCCTCTCATCCTAGGGGGGTATTTATAACCCCTCACAAGGGCAAAACGGTAAAAACCTCTCAAAAATGGCACAAAACGGCTCAAAAAATGGCTCAAAATGGCACAAAATGTCTCAAAAAACGTCTCAAAAAATGGCTCAAAAAGCACGCTCAAAAGCGCAAAAAACGCTCAGCGGCTCAAAACCCTTGAATTCTCGGTAGGACATGTGCAGCAACGCATGACGCGAGACAGCGCCAGCGTATATGGCCGCGCCCCGACCCGTTCGATCGAGATGTCGCGACCCGGACCGTCGCGACCCGACGTCATGACGGAGTCGCGCGACCCGGGATCGTGCGACCCGACCGTCGCGACCAGGCCGTCAGCGACCGATCCTGACCGGCGACCGAACTAACCGACCATTGACCAGCGACCAGCGACAACGACCCGTCAGCGGCACGCAGTGAACCCGGGCTGACCAGCGTAGAGGCGCCACGCCGCGGCCGAGCGAAGTAGCAGAGCATGCCCATGAGGTCCAGCTTCAAAACTTCAGTATCCATAGCTCCATAACTCAAGATCTCATGCCTATCTTCTTCTTACCATAATTTTGTATTTTTATGATGGTTTATTCTCTCAATATGTATGATTCATGGGCCGCGTTTTTTGAAGAATTCGTTATTTTCAAGATTTGACATATATTTTTGGATGATTAAGCTAATGTCATCCAAAAATAGAACGATATGGCTCTCAAAATATGACTAGTCAAATCTTGATGTCAGCGATATGATTTTGAGTCAAACCGTCGAGATCAAGCACTTAAAATATCATTGGAATCTTTGGGACATCAATTAAATCCCAAAACAGCTCTCAAATATGGAGTATTTTATAGTCAAATCGGCGTCTCGATGGCGGATCTAACGAGCCTAAGATCTCATAAGACTTCATTTGGGCATCCAAATGCTCAAAATACATCAAATGATCAAGGAATCATCTGAGCCGTCCGATCGAGGGGAGTGGTATGGGTCTTACATGAATTTAAGAATGCCCCTCCTCCCCATAAATAGACCTTCATTCCTCACATGAAGGGGAGCCAAGTGAAGTGAAGTGAAGAAGAGAGCCGCGGCCTGCCACCACCACCAAGAGCCGCGATCCTCGCGAAGCAAGGAAGAAGGGGAGAGGCCAAGTGAAAAGCCAAGTGGAGAGGAGTAAACAAGTGAAGAAGAGGAGCCACGGTGTTGCCACCACCGCGCCGTCGGGATCCTGCAGTCATCGCAAGCAAGGAAGAAGAGGAAGAGTCCGCAGGAAGAAGAGGAAGAGCAGAAAGGAAGAAGAAGAAGAGTCCAAGCAAGGAAGAAAAGGAAGAGTCCGGCGAGGAAGAAGAGGAAAAGCAGTGAGGAGGAAGATAGAGAGCAGATCCTCCAAGATCACCCCAAGCAGATTGCACTCTCGCCGGCGACCATCAACCATCGCCACACAGTCCTAATTATCTGATTCCCAGGAAGTTACCCGCTCTCCACCATCTAATTACAACGATCATTGTTATTGTTATTCCTCTCATATACAATTGAATCCTGTTATGAAGATTTTGTACTCAAACAGACATAGTGGAAGCTTTTTATAGGCCAGTGGTTTTTCCTCTTTTAGGTTTTCCACGCTAAAAATTGCAGTGTCTCTTGTTGTCTTTAATTACGTGTGTGTCTTTGGACTTCACAACTGTAAACTTTCACTCTGGTTTTCTCATTAAATATATATATATATATATATATATATATATATATATATATATATATATATATATATATATATATATATATATATATATATATATATACTTAAATTTTTTTCTAACCTTATTTAAAATGAAAATTGCGGAGTAGAGCCGATGTGAAAGGATACTTTGTGTGGTCGCTACTTTGAATGGAAGGGTGGTTATACATGCTGGTTCGGTCTGAACCACATCAACTACGATAACTTACAAGTAGGGCTGAGAATGATCCGATTTTGAGTCGATCCAGGTCTGGCTCGAAATCGGCTCGAATCGATTTTATGATGGCTCGAATTTGGATCGTAGCTCGTACACATTGCTTTCGAGCCAGCTCGGATCGAATCTAAATCGAGCTCGATCTAGCTCGAAAGCAATTCAAGCTAGCTCATTTTTGATGGTTTAGGATTGTTTAGCTCGATTTTGGACTTTTTTTGCTCGAAAATAAGAACGAGCTGGCTCGTTCTTATTTAAGTGGCTCAAACTTAATGCAGAGCAGCATAAAGAAAAAAATCATATAAATTGAAATTTGCCTAAATTAATTGTGTAAAATTGAAATTTAAATCAATATAACAATTAATTTTTTTAAGTCATTTAAAGATAATAATGCTATACATTTTACTAAACAGATAAACTGAAATTTTTACAATTTAATTTTCATTGTACATATTTAATTGTGTTTAGCCAATACAAAAAAAAAAAATCAAATTTTAAAAAAATATAAATAAAAGACAATATCAAGAGTACATATTTAAATTGACTATCGGGACTCAGAGAGAGTTATAATCATTTTCAAGTATTTGCAATCTATACAAATTTCTATATTCCACTTGTAGACTCCAGGTTGCCGAGACCATCCGATAGCGCCGTTAAAATAAAGAAAGCCCCAAAATATATTGGCGAGGTTGCCTGGCCATCCAATGAGAGCCACCAATGATGGATCAGAAATTTTTGTTGGAAGAAATTGAAATTGCAATGTTATGCTCTTCTCATCATAGTCCAGAAACTCTCGATTCTCGAATAAACAAATCAAATACATCTACATCCCACCAGATAATAAGAAATCAGGAGACTGGAATTGGAGAACATAAAATAAAAGGAGAACTCAAATTGTAAAATAAAATAAATACCTCATCCTCCAGGCTCCAACTGAAATTGCTGAAGTAACTAAACATCAGAAATTATGAATTAAAACAAATATCTTAAGCTCCAAGCCTCCAACAGCTTGTGGCCGACTGAAGGCACAAGTTATCGTAGATACACTTAAAGACACACAACACAGACGCGAAAAGGCTTACAGGCTTACATCACAGGCTCACAGGCCACAACGCAAACAAGATACAACCTACAGGTTACAAGTTACAGCCGCACGGTCCGCATAGACAAGCATATCATAGAGTATGGGGCAAAGAAATAAATCACGACAAGCATACATGCATACAGCCCGCACAGACAAGTCTACAGCCTTCAAATTGACAGCCGACAGGTTGAGGTTACATATAGGAATGATTTACAGCATAAGTCTTAAAATTTTCAGACAAGTTATTAACTTTGTCAACAAAGACAACACAAACCCAACATAAATGAAATTAAAAAATACCCATAATAATCATTAACAAGGTTTAGCTTTCAAGACAAGATGTAACTCAAAAGTTAATCCAAGGTTCGAAGACAATATACTAATAATCATTGACATGCCCAAACACAGTAATAATTATTGAAAAAAAAATTTATTATAATTAAATCTATCTCCACTCAACAAAAAATGAACATGATCTAAAACACAAGACTAATTGAATTCAAAGAACTAGAATAACTAATTTACCCTAAACCCCAAAAGAGCTGGACATTTGAATGATGTAGATTCATAAAATCTAACATGCAGCTTGATTGGATCAACAATGATCATATAAGTCACTAATCCATAAAACCATCGAAGGTTTGCATCATACATTTTCTAAGTTGCAAGTTTTTGAACTAGCATGCACATCATGGACATACATGCTTATTAATGGTGGTCCCATAAAGTCAATCTATATTTATAAAGGGTTCAAAAGGAACAAATTTTAAGAAAATATATGATGAGGATGGATAACTTGACCAATTAAGAGTAAATAGTCATGTACTCAGACAAAAAAAGATACACAATCATAAATATAAGTAGATGTTTTAAGAATGCATAAGTCTAAACTATAAGTCTGCAACTACAATGGTCCATACATGAGAAAGCATAACTAAACCCCAAAAACTGATTGCGTTTTTTATTTTATTTTTTTTGCCCTCAAAATATTGAGATGATTGTTATTTTTTAGGGTGACATAAGATATTGAAAAGCATCAACTTCAATTATATGAAAATGTAAAATGAATTCAAAAGCGCAAGAAACTACTGTACTAATATTACAACAACTATTAAAATGTGCAAATAACACTATAACATAGCTGAAACAAATCTTCCAACCTTCCAATTTCATGATTGAAAAAACAATAACTGAAATGTAAAAATAGCAACTACAAAATTTTTTAAAAAGCCACACTTTAAACAATGCAATTTGAGAAAGTAAGCCATAATTTTAAAGTAGAAAACTAAAAAGTATTTTGTCACCCTAAATGGTCTCAAATTTTTTCATTGACCAAACCAATATATTTAAAAACCAAAATTCACTATATTGTAAGCCTAAAAATCATTAATTTTCTCAATAGTCATCTCAGTATAATTTTATCATTGGGCATCCAAAATTAAAAACAGACGTTAATTGTTAAAGTCTACAATACATAAAATAGTAGTTACAACTTACAACTTACAAAAGCATATTATAAAAGCCCACAAAATAATGTTGCGCCAAACCAACAGTATTATATTAGTTAATTGTTGCCCTCCTGAATTTTAAATTTGTGAATCCACACTCAAGCTTCCAGGCACAGATACAACTAAGTTTTCTTCAGCTAGAATGTCAAACTAGAAATGCAAAGAAGCTACTATCATTTTTGAAAAAAAATAAATAGAAAGTAATTTCACTATAAAAAATAGAAGAATGAAAACATTACCATATACTCTTTCGAATTTTTGTATGCTGCACGAATCCAATTTCCACTGCATATTAAGGCATCCAATGTTTTAGGTGAAATAGAACTTTTATAATCACTAAGCACCATTACCCCGCACTAAAGGTCGACTAAAAGCAATCAGAAGTTATTGGGATTGTAAAATATCTTTTGCCATCTTTGATAGTGTTTTGTACTTCATGGCGACATTTTCTACCAATGTAAAAATGTCAAATCAATGAAAATTTAACACAAGCTTCATCTAAGTATATTTCTAAGTTAGACTTCTGTGAAACTAAAAGACCAGTAGAGTCTATAAAATCGTACAACCTAGCCAAATCATCAGACAAATTTTCCTTCTATTGTAGATGTTGATTCAACTTGTATAGTAGCTGCTCAAGTATTTTCTTTAGTTGTATGTTGTTTATCAACAACATAGAAAGAGTAGAGCTCAAATAATTTTTGTTTCACTTCATCCTTTTTCTCATCAACAATATCATTACCATAAATCTGTGGATAGTAATAGTTAATGACAAATAATTTCATTTTTGGATCTAGAATGCATGCAATTGAGAATAACAATGAATAATATGCCCAGAACTTATCAAATTTTGCCTTCATAGTGCTTGTCATATTAGAAATGAAAAGACTATCAGATAAATATTCTCTATCCAATATTTTCTTAATTAATATTAGATTTAGAAGAATCCTATTTGCAGTAGGATAATTAGATCCATGAAAAAATTTCAATTATTCGATGAAAAATGTGAAACAACTCTCTAACCTTATCAAAATGATTCCAATCTTCCTCAGAAGGTAACCGTATGTAATTAAGATCTCACAAAGCATATTCTGAAAAAACAACCTTGTAGTAAAATGCAGACTCCAACATTTTGTATGTTGAGTTCCAACGCAGGGAACATTAATGCATAATTATTTTGTTATTGATAAGCCAATCTGTCTAGCAATCTCACCAAATTTGTGTAAGCAGCTATGAGATCGTTTTACAAATAAGATTGATTCTCTTACCTTTTCAATTATTTTGCCAATTTCTTTCAAGCCATCATACACCATTAGATTTAAAATATGAGAAGCATAATGAACATGAAAGAAATCCCCCATTACCATAAATCCAGACCTTCTAGTAAATAATGCTTTCAAGTTTCTAGCTGCCACATCATTTGATGATGCATTATCCAAAGTTATAGTGCTGATTTTATTTTGAATACCCCATTGCAATAAAATTTTAGAAATGGCTTCAGATATCACAATTCCACTGTGAGGAGGATCTTAATCACAAAAACTGATTATCTTTGATTGCAATTTCCAATCAGAACTAATATAATATACTGTAAGACACATATAACTAATTGTTTGGCTTGATGTCCAATAATCACTAGTAAGGGAAACTGTCTCAATTAATTTCAGAACTTTTTTAAGTTTTTCTTTTCCACTTCATACACTTTCATGCACTCTTCTTTGACACCAAATCTAGAAATTTTATGGTAGTTTGGATTCATAGATTTCATCAAAATATTAAACCATAAATGTTCAACTGTCATAAAGGGATATTCATGAACAATGATCATCTTAGCAACAATATTTTTAATTATGTTATGATCATAAGCAGTTGAAACACACAAACTTGAAATCGATTCGCTTTCTCAAGGTCCTCGAACCAAAAAACTTTGTCACTTTTCACTAACATTATTTGCTATAGTGATTCATTTTGTAATGTGCTCAGAGATGTAAATTTTTTGTTTAACATAAGACTTAACACAATAGTTGCATTTGTACTTTTGTATGACTTTTCCTTTTTCTGAGACTGACATTTCAGTAAAATGTTGTCAAACTTTTGAACATTGCATTTTACCCTTTCTATCATCTACAGAAGTAATCTCATCCACACTTTCAATGGAATTTTTTGCATTTTCAACATGAGGTTGAGTTGAAGAACTATTTGATTTGCTTTGAGAGTGACTTTCCATTATATCTATGCAAATATAATATGATCCAATTATAGACTTTCATGCAATTCAGCAAATATTTGCAATTTATATGTGAATAAATAATTTTAAACAAAAAAATGTTTGGGAAAATGATAAGAAGACAACAATAATGAAAAAACCAAAATGATTGTGAGCCAAAATGATAGGAAATTAGGAATTCAGTCTTCTATTTTGATCATGAGCCAATCATTAAGTTGATATAAATGATTGTGAAAATGTTTAAGTAAACCTTAACTATGATCTATTAGGGACCTTAATCATCCAATTTTTTCAGATATTTTTTGCAAAAACCATTTTTCACGATGAATATAGTAAAACATTGCTGAAGTAAAATAAATTAAATATCATATGTATAAAAGATGATTTCCTATCTTTGCTTTACTGTAACCATCTTCAATGATGAAAATAGTGAAACATTGCTTAAGTTAAAAAAAATTAAATGGCACATGTATCATATTTCTACATCAAAGTTTTTGAAAGTATCACTAGGCTAGGCTGAAAAAGTTTATATAAACCGAATGTTCAAGAAATAAATGCATACTTAAGGGACAAGAGCATCCAACTGATTCAATCATCCAAACACCTCATAACCATAACAAATTAAAATAGTTTAATATCACAACAAGATCTTCCAAGTTGGATGTGCGTGTGCAGAATCATAGCTTATAAATAGGGCTGAGAAAAGAATAAGAGCAACTGAACAAACCGAGAGCATCCAAGAAAAGAAACAAGATTAATAGGAAAGGAATCACAATTCATAGCCCACAGCCACAGGCCCACAGGCTACACTTAACTGCATACTTAAAGAACAAGAGCAAATCGAGAGCATACAAGAAAGGAGAAGAGCTTCACATCACACGAAAGGAATCACAAAAAATATGCACCACTTTACTTTTAAAGGACGAGAGCAAACCGAGACCGAGAGCATCCAAGGGACCAAGAAAGGAGCAGCAGTTCTGCTCCAAAATTGATGGAAATTGGAAAATACATAACACATAAAGGAGACGACTCATACGAGCACTGAGCACATCAAGAGCTCTAAATATTGATACCACCAAAAAACCGATAGCTCTAATAGTAAAATAACTTTGCTCAAAGCAACAGAACAAATGAACAATCCCCTTAAAATATTTTTTTCATTACTAACAAATAACAACTACGAAGCCGTAAAACTGATACCAATAAAATATCGATAGCCAACAATAGTGCCATCAAGAGTAATCAAGATTTGAAACTATAATATAATAAATTTTACCAATATTGCTACTGACTGTGCTGTAAAATGAGCCTGGGGCAAAGAAACAAACCGAGCGGTTGAGCGAAGTTGTGAAGGTAACAATGGCTCTATCACAGAGAAAAATGCAGACACAAAGACACTGCGACTTAGAGGGCTGAGAGCCTGAGAAATAAATCACGAAGCAACGAAGCTTGAGGAGCTCAGTGAGGACCGAAGAGGCGAACAATAGAGGATCGTTCTCATCTCAGTCATAGCCGCAAAGATAAGAAACAAAGAAAGAAGTCAAAGAAGTCACGGACTCACAGTCACGAAGCGTCGAAGGCTGAAAGTTGAAATGGTGAAACCCTCATTATAAGTTAGATATACAGTGTTCATTAATGAAGCCTTTGATCTCACCGTCCAGAGAGGTAGAAAGAGAATCACATTTTCCCGTGATTCCGTGAAACAAAACCGAACGCCAGATCCAGATTCAATCTCAAGAATCAAACGAAGTTGATGCACGATCGAAATCGCTCAAATTTAAAATCGAGCCAACATCAGCTTTAATGTGCTTTAGCTCGATTAACTTGATTTGAGCTAAATACGTTATTTTCGAAGCGATTAACGATTGAGCAAATTTCTCACTACTTACAAGAACCGGATGGGAGTATTCCAAAGCACCGCCTTAGTTTAAACGTTATTTACGTAACATAAAGACCAAGTAGTTCCAGTTCCTCTCTAATGGAGGAGGTGTTTTGACCGCAACCATGAGTAACCCTTAAATATAACCATGGTTGAGGCTATCAGGATATTTAAATATAGTTTTACTTTAATATATTAATGAAATTCCTTTGCATTAAAAAAAATAGTTTTAACTTGAATTAGGCCTTGAATTTTATTCATAGCCTAGCTTTTAATCAAGAAATCATAAGTTTGATTTCTATTCCTCGTATTGCTCGTTCATTCATTTTAGATTATTATTCATGCACTACTTCTTCACCTCTAGTTGATATGCTTTGTAGCTAAGAGTCATTTATTAGTAGATCTCCTTTTGGGATTATGCGATTTAGATAGGTGCGTGCTTAGTCATATTCAGACAATAACCTATATGAGCTAACATAGGAGCTTTATGATAAAGTTAATGAAAAGATAAACCAACATAACATAAGTGTTTGGGTTATTTTGTGTCATAAATAAAGCTGAGATATGTCTCTTATATAAAGTTTTTATGAAGATGTTTATTTTGTAGAAAAAAATATGGTTGAGTGGCATTACTTTAAAATAATATGAATAGTATGACACCAAAAAATTATATGAATAAATATGAATTTGGATTTAATTTTTAGATCATAAATTGCTCTTTCTAAAAAAAAGATCATAAACACCCAAATATTAGAATAAAAATTTTCTAGAATTGACTCTAAGACCAAATGATCTCCATTGTTTAGCAAATTTATAACTAAATTTAAAGCAAACATTTCAATAAGATGAACCTAATGTTACCAAGAGCATCTTCATCTAAATCCAAAAGGATATAAATTAAGCTACTTAAAGTATAGTTGGTAACTTTACAAAGTCATTTGAAGAATCAATCATCCATCAAATTTTTGTGTGCATATACTTGAAATAAGCATCTTGAAGAGATGAACCTAATGAGCTAGCAATCATCAAATTATGAGTTTATCAAGGCGGAAAGATATATAATATTTTTTTGATTGATCAAGAAGATCAATAGGACCTTTAGTTGTTTGTAAAATATTGAATGATGAAGTGATCTTAAAGATGACTTTAGGTGATAAGTCACATATGATTAACCTATTGAAATTTATTTTAAACTTTAAGTTTAATCAATTTGACCAATTTCATCATTTATCTATTATAAGATTCATCATATTTATGTGGCCTAAATTGGATCAAAAGGTCCAATTAAGCTACACCATGGACAATTTGGTTCTAATAGGTCATGAATAGATTATTAAGTTATTGAATTTGTTGGATAATGTTAATTTGACCAATTCTAACAGCTTTAATTCATTGACCTAATTGAGCCTTATGGCTGAAAAAAGTTCAAGGAATCCTAATTTGGTCTAATGGTAAACTATAATTAACTTTTTCTATATTTTGATGATCTAAACTTCATAGAAGAGGTTTGACCAATTTATTGGATTAATAAGTTTAAAATCACTACTTGAGTCAAGACTTAACTAATATTAAGTCTAGGATGTCCATTGGCAAAACTTGGGCCCATTGATTAAGCTTAAGAGATTCATTGGTCAATCAGAATGTATTAGCATATATTTAAATTAATGGGGAAAATTTTAAATGCTTATGCCACCAAATTGTTTTAGTAATACCAATTAGGATTAAGCTAAAATAAAGTTTACCCTAAGATTAATTGATATTAGATCTATCAAAAAGATTAAATTTTATTTGAATTGAATGTTTAAAGGTCTCCTTTCATGTGTTTTTTTAAGCTTATAGGGATTTTATGGTCATCCAAGGATCATGTCCTAGTCAGCTCAAGCTAAGGGTTGGATAGAATTTTAGCGAGGCTAAGCTAAAAAATTGACTAATATATGAGCTAAAAAAATAGAGATTTAAATAAAATTAATATAAAGAAATAGATGAACTAAATTTAGAAAAAGATAGAGAATAAGAAAAAGATACTTATCCAATTAAGTTCAAGTGTATTGTTATGAGTATAACAAACTTAGTTTAGTATACATAGAGGTGTAGCTTAAATTAATTTGACCCAAGATTAAGGTTTTTGAGCTGTTGATATTTTTAGTGCTAATAAAATAAAATAAAAGTACACCCATCACTAAGATTAGAACCAAAATCACTATATTTTTTTTTGCCTAGAGACTTTTTGTTAAACCTAATCCTCTTATCATTAATGATCAAGGCACCAAGACCATTATAGAGTCACCTCTAGAAATATTAAGTTGATTATAAACATTAAATGCTATAAACAAAGGTATATACAACACCAATGCTGAACTAAATTATTATTTTTGAGAGAAGAAGGTGATTAGCAAGATAAGAATATTTAGAATATTATTGGTGATACACTCTTATTTGATGATGTCTTAAAGAAGGTAGCCAGTCTCATTTGAGTGTCATGAATTATTTTCCTCTAGAAAAATAAAATAAAATATTAAAAGAGAAGGAATATCTTTAGTTGATATGGTAAATAAAGATAAGAAATGTAGATAACAATTGGTTGAGATAGCATAATGAATATTATATCTACATATGCTTTAATAAGAGTAATTAAAAGATTTTAATGAATCACAGATCTTCTAGTCACTAAAAGATATATGATGCAAATATATATAAGGATTATATATGTGCTTTCCATCAATATAGTCCATCAATATGAATATTATATATTATAATAGACAGAATACATCTATATATGTTCAAATAAACTTAATCTACCTTCTCCATATAAACCAACTTAAGATCTACAACATACACATCAATCATAGAAAGCGCCCAATATTTTGTTGATTAGGATTGCACTGTCTTCTGCTAGGGAGTTTTGGTATAGTATTTAATGTCTAATAATTGGTTCTACATTAGATTTTAGTATAACCTATAAAAGAGTTATATTTAAAAAATTTTATAGAGATTTTTTCTAATTCATTATTATTTTATCTCATTTATGTAAAAGAGGTGGCATTTGATTCTCCTAAGAGCCACACACATATTGTCATCTCTAATTTATTACATAAATATTTTATTATATGCACAGATGACTTACATGATAAGATTTCTTTTATGAAGGAGACAAAAACTACTATAGATCTAATTTTTGATTCATAATTATCAAGTATCTCACATTACATGAAGAAAATATTTAAGCATGTTGAGCTTAAAAAGTAAGTTAATAAGATTCTTGAGAAACCTTCCTCTAAGAAAGCATTATTTACTGTGTTGTCTTAACTTTATTGACCACTGAAAAAATTTATCATAGCTAGAGATTATCTGTTGATAGTATAGCTCAAAGGATTGCTATCAAATATATGTTTCTTGTATCTAGATTTGATGATATGCTGGATCAAATCTTAGGCACAACTTATTTTCAAAAATATTAATCTAAGTGGAGGTTAACATCATTTCACAATTAAATGGGGATGTTAGATTTATTTCTTGTTTGGGACTTTTTCATGCATACCATATAATTCTTATATATTTACATGTTTAACACCAAATTTTTGATATTTATATAAATAACACTCAAATCTTTAGCATCACATAAAAATACCACTATTATCACATGTCTAAAATGAATACACATTTTCAAGCATAGGTAAGTATTAGATATGTAAATATCAATATTTAGGTGTTTAGGGAATTTATTCAGATGTTTAGTAGAAAAGAGCTTTGGCAATTTTAATTTTTTACTTTGCTTATCAAAATTTACTTATACTTAATGCTACTATAGAAACTACTAAGCAATTATTATTGAAATATTAAATGGCTACAACTCAACACTTCAAATGGCTCAAAATTTCATCAAAAGTACAAAATTTTATTAGAAATTTAAATCCTTTTTATTGTCTTCCTCAAACTATATATGATATAGTGGATCTAATCATGATTCATCACCATGATTGAAATATTTGAGCACGATGAGGGCATTTGAAGATGGTCGGTAGAAGGAAAGAGGTAGGGCTTGCTTTGAAAACTTTAGATATATATATTTACAATTTATTGCATTCATTATTGTGCCCAAAATTTTTTTAATTTGCACAATTTTGATTTTTTGGGGGGAATTTTCTGAATAAGAATCTTATTTTAAGTATAAGTGTGCAAATTTTGGGGATCATTTACCCTTTAAATATTTAAATATATTTCAAAATTTTTAATTATACTTTTATGCCTTGTTTTAGATAATTTGGACTAGAATTTTGATTATTTTGATTATTTTAATATTGATAAATTTGTTTTAATTGACCTGTTATTTATAGTATAAATTTACTACAATTAAAGTTCCTATCTCATTGAATTATTTTTTAAAGTTTCTACAATCAACCTTTTACATTAATATTTATATAATATATTGGTAATTATAAATTATTTATATGAATTATATATTAATAGTGTTAATTTTATAAATTTAATTTTCTGATTTAATAATACATATATTTACTTATAAAATTAATAGTCAGTTTCAATGGTGAAATCAGAAAATTTTTCAGAAAGCATGGACATTGATTATTATAAAAAAATGTAAAAGAATTTATTGATGAGAATTTTATCTATCTCTCTCTCTCTCTCTCTCTCTCTCTCTCTCTCTCTCTCTCTCTCTCTCTCTCTATATATATATATATATATATATATATATATATATTAATATGAAAGCAGAATCTTGATGTTAAAAGCAAGTCGATGAAGTTGAACTGGTGAGATCAAGCTCTTAAAATATCCTTGGAAACTTTGGGATATCGTTAAATCCTTAAATAGCTCTCAAATATGAAGTGTTTATAGTCAAATCGGCGTCTCAGATTCCAACAAGCCAAAGATCTTACAATTCGACTTCATTTGAGCATTCAAATGCGAAATACATCATATGATCAAGGGGATCATTTTGAGCTCAGATGAAGTGGAGTGACGGGTTTTGCATGTATTCTGAGGCGTCATTTCCACCAATCTATAAATATCATTCCCATATGAAGGGGAGGCCAGTGAAGGAAGGAGGCCAAATGAGAATGGAGGCCAAGCAGAGAGAGAGGAGAGCTCAAAGATCCTCCAAGCACAATCGTGCCACTCGTGATTGTCAACCCACGGCGCGCCATGCCATGATCGTCGTCATCTCTGGTCTCCATCACGATGACTCCTACCAGATTGTTCCCGCATTACCTGATTGTTCTGCATTTCTGGAATGTTCACCATGATGATTGCATGGTTCACCATCATTCTACTTCTTGATTTGTTGTCATAGTTTTGTATTTCACCATGCTCTATTCGTAAGTCGGAAGATGTACTCAAACAGACACATGGAAGCTTTTCTTGGGCTAGCCCCATGGTTTTCCCTCTTTTGAGGTTTTCACGTAAAATTCGGAGTTTTATTGTTTCTCTTTAAATATATGTTATGTGTCGACTCCCCAAAGAAGGCTAATACTTTTACTCTATTTGGTTTTAGCCGCAATGATATAATGTTATATTTTTTTTCCAATATATGTAACACTATGATATAAATAAATATTAAATTTTTAGAATTAGATATATAAATATATAAGAATTATATTTTATGTATTGAAATCCTCTAAAATATAATATAAATATTAAAATCTGTGTGTTATAACAAAAGTATTTTCAAACTTATAGTGGACGTACAAAGAATTTTAATCTATTTATTAAAAATATCAAGGTACTCCAATGTTTATGTAAATAAACATTTTAATTTTTTAATTAGATAACTAAATTTTATTTAATTAAACTGATTAAATTTTTAAATAAGATATTAAAATTTTTTAGAATTATATAAAAAAGTAATGTCTTAATAAAACTTAAATTTTATTTCTAGCTCAAATTTTAAAATTGTATTAGTTCAAATATATAATATTTTAAAAATAAATATTATTAAAATTAATATTTGGTCAAAATAAAATTTTTTTCTTTATATTTAAAATAAAATTTAAAAAGTTTTGAGTGTATAATCTCTAACTTGGTTGTATTAAATGCAATTTTGGAAGGCCAAATTGTGTGGTCCAAACCACCCTAAAATTATTCAAACCGCCTTAAAAATTATAATTTGCATAGTACCAAAATACCTCTAAATGTATGAATGGAACCCATAGGTTAGTTGGGAAATAAAAGAATAATATTAATTATTTATAGAATTAATACTCCTATTCTCATCTTTTTCTAAAAATTTTCAGTCAAATATTAAAATTAATAATAAAATTTACTATATTTTAGTTTTATTTAAATTCACAATAATTTGATTATGGTATGTGCAAATATATAAAGTTATTAATTTATTATTATTTTTAATGAACAGTAATTTTTTGTAAATAGAAAAGATTTTGGAAACATGTATGTAAATCTTTCTATTACCTAACATAATAAAATATATAAACTCATTGAATTCATCTCCAAAATTATATATATATATATATATATATATATATATATATATATATATATTAATGAAGGACTACAATAATGACAAGAAAATTAATGTTTCTGTTCTATTTATTTCCTTCTGCAGTTTGAACAGTCATCATTTTTTTTTTTTTTTGTTCTTTGAAAAATGTATACCCTATGCAAGAAATTAGATTAAATTATGTTTCATTTAAAAATGATATTTAATAACCACCCATCAAAAAAAAAAAAAAAAAAAAAAAACTTAAGAGCTGTCACTTTACAAAGTACATTTATCTAAATTCATAGAAAAGTACATATTAAAATACTTGAAATCTGGTGATAAATCTTGTCTGCTCGCCATTGGTTTATTGATATTATCCTTAAATTCATATATAATATATATATATATATATATATATATATATATATATATATATATATATATATATATATATATTATATATATATATATATAAGATGATATTCAATTTATGATATAAATAATATTAAAAAATCACAATCTTGATAATAACTTTCAAAAAAATTTATTTTGACAATATAAATTTATAATGTGGACTATATTAAGTATAATTCGAGCATAAAATTTTAACAATAATTTTCAAAATTCTTACCAATATAGATCTCCATTTAACAAATGGCTTGCAATCCTCAATTCTTGAGGCTTTAATCATTGACTTGCATGATAAAAAAATTATATAAATATTTAAATTTTAAGATTGTTTATATAAAATATATACAATTATTTAAAATGTTAACACTACAAATATGGCCTTTTTTATATGAAGGATAATCTCTTAAAGTTATTTAATACATTTTAAAATACTTTTGTTAATAATTGTAGTTATTTTTTTATTTTTAATATACATAGTATGCATGATGAAATGCAAAATATATCTTTATAATTCTCTTAAATATTTCATATGTTTTTAATTGTATATGATTTAATTTCAAAATGCATGAAACTTTTAAATGGCAAATAATGATTTTGTGCTAGGCAATGTATGTGTCAACAGAGTGTAATTATTAAACTAAGAGTTTTGTAATAATTTATTTAGCTCATAAGCGAATTAAAGTAATCATTTAAAACATAATTTAAGTATATAACATATGATTATTTATAAAATAAGAAATTTTATTCAATGTGAAAATGCATTTTTGCATTTTCTAAATTTAATAAAACTGTTCTCATCTTTTACAATAATTTATATTAACTATACATTTAATTGATCAGGTACAGTAGGCAGATAGCCTCTCTCTCTCTCTCTCTCTCTCTCTTGGTGTGATGTTGTCATCTTGTCTGTTTGGCAGGATTTAGGTTATCTTGCTTAAATCCTTCTACCAAACACCCCCTAAAAGCAACTTAAGCTATAAGAACATTATGAAGGCTTAATGCTGTGCTGTGAGAAGTCCCATACTGCAATAGTTAAGGGAGATTAGTCGATCGAATCACACTCTAACTAGTCAATCACAATCGAATCATACTCAAATGGAGATTAACACATAATCAAATCAATCTGTCAATAGAAATCATTGACGTTAAAATGAGGAGAGACATTTGAATCAAATCTAATGTGTTAAAACAACATAGCCGGTATGTAAAGAGTTCACTCGAGCATAATGTATGTTCTAGACCTAATAAATGAGAATGGAAAAAGACGAAGTAAACCAAATAACATAGAGCAATACTATCGGTATCAATAATTGATCCAACTCGTCAACCAACACAAATTCAACTCAAAAAATTAGGTTCATATTAACCCGAATAATTTTTGGGTCAGGCTCTGGTCAAAGTATCAAATATATTTAATTCTTCAAGTCAGGTTCGAGTTCATGTTTGACCCACCAACCCAAAATTAACCCATGTTTGACCCACCAACCCAAAATTAATCCAATTTTGACTCAACTCAAATTAAGCGAATTTTTACGCTAACTAGAGCTTGACCTAATTTTAACCTAAATTTGACTCAAAATATATGTCTAATGTGTCAATTTGGTCAAGATTGGGTTTGGTCAAGTCAAGTCGTATGGGATTTAAACCCATATAATATTCAAGTTAAACTAGGGTCAAGTTAATTTCGAGTCAGATCTGAATCTAACCTACTAAATTGACCCCATACTAAATATATGATTATAAGTGTGACAAGGGCTATCAATGTAAGAAGTGTGGAAGAATGGTAGACTTCTACAAATAAATTTCAAATTGTCAATGATGATGGCCTCTAAAAACATACAACAATATGCATTGCAAGCACTAAGAATGATAAGACGTTAGCATAAAAGGGTAGTAATCCTTCAAGATTGAGGGACAATTGAGGTTCGTTTATAGGCAGATTGAAGCAGGGCCTGAGGGCACCTGGGTGTGTGTGTGTGTGTATATATATATATATATATATATATATATATATATATATATATATATATATATATATATATATATATATATATATATATATATATATATATATATATATATAGAATTTCATATTAAGCCCACTCTTAAATTTTAAGATTTATTTATTTACATTAAAAAAAAGTACATAAACTTTTATTTATTTTATTTCTTATGTATCATTTAAGTTTATATTTTTATTTATAATAAATCATTGGAAATATTTTATTTTTTTAATTTCAAGTTAAATTTATTTATATACTACATAATAATAATAATTGATATGAAAATTCTACTAAACGAAATCTTAATCGAAGCAATCGATTCAATCAAGACTAACTCAAATCAAGATAATTGAAAATTTTGTGATATCAATCCTCTAAATATGGAGTTTATAGTCAAATCGCGCCTTGACGAGCGGATCTAACAAGCCCAATATCTCATAATTTGATTTCATTTAACATTCAAATACACAA
Organism: Cymbidium sinense; assembly: GCA_021442155.1. Classification (NCBI taxonomy): domain Eukaryota; kingdom Viridiplantae; phylum Streptophyta; class Magnoliopsida; order Asparagales; family Orchidaceae; genus Cymbidium; species Cymbidium sinense. Next base: position 1,719,216 of record CM038229.1, on the reverse strand, counting down.
AATATGATCGATCAAGGAATCATCATGAGCCATCCAATTTGATTTTGTATATTCTAAAATATCTTCTCTCTAATATATAAATATCTCATTATTCTTCACATGAGGGAGGCCGAAGCTAAAGAGAAGAGAGCTCTAAAGCTTGAAAATCCTCCAAGCATAATCAGTACCACTGATCGGCCGACCACCTCCGCCGGACGCCAATCACCACCGTAGCCAACCATCGGCTGTCGCTGCCGCCACCATCGCCGGCCCGCTGTAACCACTGCCGGTCATTACCACCGGCCATCATCAACCATCGTCGGCTATCCCCGGCCACTACTAACGCGCTGCAATTATCGCCGGGTTGTTGCTGCCGACCACGCGGCTATCGCTGACCGCCAATCATCAATCATCATCGCTATCAATCACTCTGGTCATTGCCGTCATTGCCGTCATCGCCATAATTATCAGCCATCAACCATCGCCAGGTCTCAAATTCGCTGTTTAATTTTATCATCTACTACCACAAGAACTGACCAACTAGGCTGTATCAAAGTTTCGTTGCCATGAATTGTTCGTTCGTTAACTAAACGATAAAACCAAAGAACATTTCAAGCTCGATATAAACGAATAACATGAATCATTTGTTCGATCCTATTTCGTTTCGATGAATAAATAAAAATTATATTATATTATTATTATTATTATTTATTTTATTACTATTACTATTATTTATTATTATTATTATTATTATTATTTATTATTATTATTATTATTATTATTTTATTACTATTATTTATTACTATTATTTTTTATTTATTACTATTATTTATTACTATTATTATTATTATTATTATTATTATTATTATTATTATTATTATTATTATTATATTATTATTATTATTATATATACATACAAACACATTTATTTATCATAAATACAAGCATAGCTTGGTAACTTTGTTATGCAAAAAATTGGCCCAGGTTCGAATCCTCCTTCATATAAATTTTTCGGATTATTGTTTTTCGAACACGAGCCGAACATGAACAAATCGATTTACAAACGAGAATACAATGAAATTTCGAGCCATTTTAACAACATTTTCAAATACAACAAGAGAGTTCGTTGCTCAAGCTCGCTTTTACACCCCTAACCATGGCTATATAACTATTGTTACCGTTGTCGTTTCTCACAATCAATCCCATATTGGGAAAATTTGTACTCAAACATACATAATTGAAAATTTTGTTGGATAGCCGTGATTTTTTCCTTCTTAGATTTTCCATGTAAAAAAAATTCGAGTTTTCTTATTAATTCTTCAAACATCTGTGTGTTCGGATTCAAACAAAGCTAAAGTAAACTTTTATTCTACCAACTTATTTTCTAACACTAACAATAATAATAATAAATAAGATATTAGATGCATATTATTATTGAAATGAGAACCACATAAATCTAACTATTACTTATTTTATAAACCCAATGATTTTATATAAATTATTTTAAATCAATTGATTTAAGGATTATGAATAATCAATTGAAATTTATATATGGATATATAGCTTAATGAACAATTTTCATTCTTAGAAGAAGTTGAAATGCTTTCTTAGAAAATAGTTGAAAGAATAAAATAAAAATTTAAACTTATTGTTTTCAAATTATTAAAACTAGTATTGATTCTATAGTTGCAATAACAAGTGTTGAACGATTTTTTTTTCTGCTATGAATATTATGAAAATCAATTAAAATTAGAGATTAAAGATGATGATATTTACATCACTTGTATTAAAAAATATATATATTATATGATATCATCAATGAAGTAATTACTCAATGCTTTCAAAATATGAAAAGTAGATATTATCAATTATAAGTTTTGATATATATATATATATATATATATATATATATATATATATATATATATATATATATATATATATATATATATATATATATAATTTTAAGGATATAATACCTTTATTTTATAAAATAAAAAAATTAGCCTCTAATCAATTTAATAAATTCAATTTTAGAAGGGAAAATATATTGTCCGTGCCCTAAAATTGCTCAATCCCATGTGCACAAATTCTTTGGGCAAAAAATAAACTAATAATATTTACTTTTACAAGCCATATTTAACTCCAACATGTTAGGGCAATAAATTAAAGAAAGGGTGCAATTCTTAAGCATTTACATGTCTAGCACCTAAAATTTGATATTTATAAAAACAACACTTTTCTAAGCATGAAAAAGGTGCATTTCTTTATTAATGTTGATGCTATTTTGATGTAATAATAAAGAATATGATGTTAAAAATTAAAATTTAAGTATTAGATATATAAATATAGAATAATTGTGCTATGTATGTTAGATACTTGTGCATCTTAGTAAAAGAACATTAATGAACACCTATATAAAATAGCCATGGCTTTAAGTAGGGGAAGATATTTTAAATAAAATCATATAGATTTATTTTATTATTTAAAATTTTAAATCGAATTTTTTTTACTATTCAATATATAAAATAGCATAGATTTAATAATAAATAAATATTATGAATAGAAAATACTAAAAAAATATTGGGGCAACCTGCTTTAAAAAAAAAATTACAATATTCTAGGGTTGATAAACATGGCTCGTGTCTAATGCTACTTGCTTTTAAAATTTAAAAAAAAGAAGGTGGTTCAATTTAGGTTAATCTTTGAGGTATTGTGTATATATATATATATATAGAGAGAGAGAGAGAGAGAGAGAGAGAATGAGAGAGGATGAGGGAAGAAAGTGCTCAAGCTTTATTGAAATATTTGCTCTGGAATTTAGCTTGTGCAAAACTGCAACGTATAGTGCCTATTTGTATTAGTATATATGAAGAACTCTAGATTCAATTAATTTCACACAGGTTTCATATATATAATTGACATTTTATACTAATGGTATATCTATCTTTGATCATTGGATCATATGTTCATCTTAAATTTGCCTTAAGTCCATCTAATAAAAATAATTGATAGATTTTTATATATTTTTTAAGTGCGAACCGACATTTTAGTTGGCAAATGAAAAGATAGAGCTTTATCAGTTTCCATCTCCATGTGAAACTCGCGTAGCATCATCTTAGGAACAGATACAGTAAAGAAGGAATGCTAACGAACTCCTATATAAAGAAGCCATGGCTTAAGAGCAGTTCACCTTACAAAACAATATGGCGCTTGCTGTAGTTAACACTCACGTACCAGCTTTGAGTTGGAAGAGGAAATTAGCCAATAATTCCCAGTTAGGAAAACCTAGGGTTTCACCTGTTCCTTCCTCGGTTTCTGCAACTAGTTCTAAACGTTGTAATTCTGTTCAAGTGAAAGGTCTGATAAGCAACGATATTTTTATATTCCCTGAGGATGAAACTGAGAACTCTTCATATCCCTCGGACCATAAGCCACATAATAGCTTTCCTCCGGACTTTGTTTTTGGTGCTGCTAGTTCTGCTTTTCAGGTTTCATGCAAATTACTTTCCATTCATTCATACGCACACACACTCTCTCTCTCTCTCTCTCCAGTTTTTTTTTTTTTTTAGCTGAGCAAGGATGAACGATCGATGAAAAATAAGAGGAATGGTCTGTTTAAATAATTTATACCGTTGGTCTGTAACAAATGAGTACATCAATGGTGTCTTATCAGGTGGAAGGAGCAACAAGAGCTGGAGGGAAAGGACCCAGCATATGGGATACCTATTGTGAAAAATATGCAGGTTCTATTATTAGAACTTAGTTATTCTTTACAGATAATAGAACTATATATTATATTATTTTAGTCATATTTTCATAAAATAAAATATAAAATAATTATAGCTCCATTGGATTTGCATTATATCATAGCTAACATCGAATTAGATTAATTTTAACGTGTTAATTAATCATTGAATTGATAGAATTCAAAAACAAGTTGTGCTGAATATATAATTTGACTCTGATCTAATCATTTCCCACAATAAATTTGAGTTACACATATTTTTCTTAAAAAACTATGAGTTAAACAATCTTTCAATCTTCAGTCGTCCTTATTCTTAGAATAAATTATACTTTATGGGTATAAATTTTTTATGGTTTTATTTTTCAGGAAAAATTGCTGATGGATCAAGTGGGGATCCAGGAGCAGGCTCATACTACCGCTATAAAGTTTGAACTATAACTCCAATCAAATATATATTTTAAATATCTTGAACATTAAACTTTAAAATGAACGTCAGAACAGAAGTTTAATCCTAGCTATAATTACAGTGATTAATCCCATGTAATTGGAATTCAGGAGGATGTGCAGCTTTTAGCCGATATAGGCCTCAACGCGTACAGATTCTCCATTTCGTGGCCAAGAGTACTTCCAAGTATCATAAAAAAATTATTTCTTCACCTCTTAATCTGTTTTTTTTTTTATATAAACGTATTTTCTAATTAAATAAACACCTTAATATGCAGAGGGTCGTGGCCAGCCAAATGCTGAAGGAATTAATTACTATCACAAATTGATTGATGAGTTAAAAATCATGGTAATTAAAATGAAATCAATCTCTCTCTCTTTATACTAAATTTTCTCTTGGGGATATTCATAGGAATCGAGCCTTATGTTACACTATTTCATTGGGATGTTCCACAAGCTTTAGAAGATGAATATGGTGGATTTTTTAAGTCGAAAAATAGTGTAAGTATAGTATTAAAGTTTCTTTGGTTATTAATAATTAAAGCACCTAAACATTATAAATTTAATCACATTATTCGATACAAAAAAATTGTTTTAAAGTAACACATTTTTACATTATAAACAAATATTTTTTTGAAAAAAAGGTATAATTATTGATGGTGTAACTAAAAGTTACAAACATAATTTATTAAAAAATGGCTATATATTTAGTCATAAATATGTTTATCCATATCATTAAAAAGCACATTCTTAAGAAATGATTAAATTGCAAACAAAAAAATGTATGCAAAAGGCAAAGTCAAGCACTGGATATTTTACCTAACATATTTACATCAATATGTTTACAGGGAGGACTACAAAAACTATGTAAAACTATGTTTCGAGGAATTTGGCAGCAAAGTCAAGCACTGGATCACCATGAATGAACCATTGATGTTTTCTTCAAGGGATATAGCTTAGGAACATTTGCCCCTGGTCACTGCACACCAGATTTAAACGTTAATGGGCTAGATTATACATGCCCTACTGGAGATTCTCTCAGAGAACCTTATAAAGTTAGCCATAATATACTCTTAGCTCATGCAGAAGCAGTAAATCTCTACAAAACTCAATATCAGGTCTTTATAATATTTCAATCATAATTTAATACTTTCTTCTAATCATCACTGATAAATTAAAGTATGTTATTCAAAGGAAAATGATGCAATAGTATAAAGTTTTTATTTTGTATGCTCCTAAATGTATTGTTTCAAATCTTACATATAGATGAAATTTTTGTAACATTTTTCAGCTTAAGATAACATTTTTTTAGTTTAATTTCTTATTTTGCAGGCTAAACAAAGGGGAAAAGTGGGTATTACATTAAACTCAAATTGGTTTGAACCTTATGATGATAGCCCACCTAATCAAGAAGCACAACAAAGAGCCCTTGATTTTAACTTGGGATGGTAAGTGGAATATTAATGTTCATACATCAAATTAATTGTATGACTTGAATTAATTTTCTATTTTACTGAAATTAAAATCATCAATCACTCTATAGGTTATGTTAAGAAAATTAATAAAATCATTTATTCTATTTTCAAGCCAATTAATAAAAAAAATCTAATATAAATTTAACATTTTAAAGAAAAATGTATGAAATTGAGTATTGTCAATCAATTTTATTAATTCAAACCACCCAATCAATCATGTATATGTCAAATAATGTCTTTTAAAATAGAAAATACCAAAGCAAGATTAAATTGCAAATAATGATTTCTATATAGAAATATTATAATATATATGAAGTATTTATCTTAATATTAATGCATATAAATTTGTGATTTTGTCAAGTGCAGGTATTTGGATCCATTGAAGTTTGGGGATTACCCATTTTCTATGAGAGCTTTGGTGGGGGATAGACTCCCAAAGTTCACACCTGAAGAGTCACTAAAGCTTATAGACTCTTTTGATTTTATTGGATTGAACTATTACACATCAAGATATGCAAAACATGTGCCTTATAATTATAATGACAAACTAGAGACAAGTGATGATGATCCACATGTTAAAATCCTAGGTAAATCTTTTTTCTTTTTCTTTTTTTTGCAAAAATCATTAGTTGGTGGATTAGTAATTATATAATTTAAATTTTTTATATTTTTTTTATTATTTTCTTAAGAAAGATTTACATACATATCACGCAACTCCTATATATTCACATATAAGAGTATATTTTATATTTATGTCATTTACTTATGATGAAAGAAGTATTCATTTTTAAGAAGATAATGATTTTTTAATATGATATTAATGATTTGAATATTAAATGTAAATATCAAAATTTATGTGTTAGATATATAAATATATAAGAATTATTTGGTATGTGTAAAAGAGTCAACTGATCAATATTATTTTCTTAAAGTAACTTAAGTATTTTAAAATTCATTTTGGTTATTTTATGCAATTAGCATATTAAACTCATTTTGTTCTAATAAATTTAAAAATATATAGCACAATAATTTTATGCATATCTAACACCTAAAATTTAATATTTATAAATATAACACTTTTGTTATGTTTGAAATTGTACATTTCACTTTAAAAAATAAAATTGATGATGGTGCTATTTTTGATGTAATATTAAAAATTTGAGTACTATTTATCTAAAAATGAAAGTTTAGTTATTAGAAATATAAATAAATAAGAATTATGTGCTATGCATGCAAATGCCCCATAAATTTAATGTTATATGTCAACTTATATAATATAAGTCATCTTAAGATTTATGAATCTTAATGCAATAAAAGAATGAAATAGATGGAAATATATAATTTGATTTGATAGTCAAAAACATAATTAAATTATATTTTATTTATATTTACGAAATATAAAATAAAATGTGAACAATTAAATATTTATTTAAGAAAAATTTATATTTATTTTTTTTTTTTCTTTTATATATATATATAAGAAAATATATATATATATATATATATATATATATATATATATATTATATATATATATATATATATATATAAATATATTTAATTACATTTTTTTTAAAATGAAATGATCTCTCTCTCTCTCTCTCTTCTTTATAATATATATATTATATATATATATATATATATATATATATATATATATACATATATATATATATTATTACATTTTTTTATTGCAGTTAAGAGGGCCGAGTACCATCAGGCTAAATTCTTTACTTTTATCCTTTTCATATATAAGTTAAGAAATCAAATTTTGTTAAGGTAGTTTGAGATCATTTTATGTTTTGTTATATTATTTTATTTTAATTTATTTTTTATTTTAATTTGAAATATATTTGATGATGATTATTTTTTTTAAAACACTCACAGTTAAATATCTAAATATCATTTTGAGTCTTTTAAAATAATATAAACTGCTTTCAAAAAAAATTTTAATACTTTAAAACATGCAAATATATATTTTTTAAAAAACAATATAAAACCAATAAAACATAAAATTAAATTGATTCCATTGATATCCTTCCTTAAACTACTTATTACAGTTATTATATTTAAATGTATATGCAAATAATGTGAAATTATTTTATATATAGCTTTTGGACTATTATTATGCAATTATGATGTGACAACTTTTTCTTTTTCTTCTCCTTCTTATTATTATTTTTGCATGGAATTACAAAGTTGGTGAATGTATATCCCAAAGGATTGAAGAAACTTCTTCTTCACATAAAGAAAAGATACAACAACCCACCGATTTACATCACTGAAAATGGTGAAGCTGATGCTGTCACAACATAGTTTTTTTTTTTTAAATTTCTTCATGACTGAAAAATGATTTTTTAATTATTTTTTATGTTTATTTTCACACAATATTTTGATAGGAGTTTTCGAGTCCACTAATGATAAAAGCAAATCAACGCCGACTGATGATATATACCGTTCAGAATACCACACTTCTCACCTTCACGAACTTGAGCATGCCCTAAGGTAAATCAGCTTTGGATGAAGCTAACCTTGTTCTTTAATTCTCAGAAATTCTTTATATATATAGGAGTATAAATGAGTTGAACAAACTGGTTATTTCTTTATAAAATAAATTTCATATTTAATATATATATAATATATATATATATATATATATATATATATATATATATATATATATATATATATATTCAAGCTCAAATAAGTTAAACATAAGATTATATATGTTCAGCTCACTTACAAATCGAACTCATACCATCTATTTGTATTTGGTTCTCTTACTCAACAAATGATTCAAAGTTTCAGATAAAAGTTACTTAACGAATCAAATATGAGTTATTCTGAAGCTATCTTTTTTTTTTTAACCAAAATTTGCAGTAACAATGTCGACGTTAAAGGATACTTGTGGTCACTGTTTGACAGCTTTGAATGGAACAGTGGCTATACAGCCCGGTTCGGTCTGATCTACATCGACAACGATAACTTGCATGGACCGGATCTGAGGAGGATTCCGAAGGAATCTGCTCGTTGGCTTAAACGTCATCTACGTATCATAAAAGACCAGCAGGTGGTTCCAGTTCCTCTCTTGAAGGAGGAGGTGGCCGCACCTGTAACTGCAAGTATCAGTAACCCTTAAAACAAAACTGTGGAAGAGGATATCATGAAGATATTTAATTATAATCATATTATATTATATGATGTTTGTTTTTTTTATATATAAAAATATATAAATGTTGTTCTGGATGGAATAAGAATGGTGATGATCTCACCTGGAAGTACTGCTGATGTACTGATGTACACATAATATGTACATCAATATTTCCTTTTTTTTTTCTTAGAATTTAAAGAATATTATAAACTTTTTTAACAACATTATACTAGTGCATGTACATAAATATTTTAAGCACACCTCCGACCTTAAACCTAGCTGCCTCGGCTCTATGTTCGCTTGCTTCAGATCAATCTTTTTCGTCTTGACAATCTCCCCGCCTAGTTGGTAATGTAAACCGCTTTGATGGAAAATGGTTTTTCCGACTTGGATATAAACCACGAAGCTTCGATCCTTTATCACCCTTCAATAAATCTTTCAAGGATGCTCTCTGTAAATGCTACATCTAAACTAATGTCTATTGATTTCCGTGGTATACCGTAATGTCGATATATGGAAATTCTTGCTAAGCCATTTGAATTCCTGGTAGGTAAATTCACCCTTAAACGCCTCAACTTAGAAAATATTCGCTCCTTTTTCATAGTGAAACTTACGCACCTTTTATGGATTGATCGATCTATAATTCAATTATCAAATTACTTTGCACTAAGAGCCGTTTCTATTTTATTTTAACCGCCAAATGCACTTCTAAGTGGACACCTAGTTTTGATATTAAAGAGGAATCACCAATTGTTCCTATTTGGCTTGTTTTTAAACATGCATACACTTTGTTACACATCGTTTTGTTTGGGGCTATCTTGACTCTTCAAATTGATCATATTTACGGCAGAGATCCCTCGAGTACCGGATACTTGTTGAAGTTGATATAACAAAAAATATCCAAAAGAAGTTTGGATTGATCCAAAAATGGGTTATAAGGTAGAATTTGAAAACTTTCCCTCTTCTTAAAATGCAAAATCCATGGGCATGAACACACAGATTATTTTATCTTACATCCAAATCTAAAAAAAAAAATTCTATTCCTACTATTTTGGCTAAGGAACAACCCACTAAAATGGCATATGTGCGTAAACCAAAATAATCCTCCACCACAAAATCCCTCTTTAACTATAGTCGATTTGCAAAAGGAAACTAATCGGTGTTGAACAATGACATTGATGACATAGTTGGAACTTAGAAGATATTACTATTCCCAATGGTAACATGCAGACAACTAATGATCCAAAACAAAGAAATTGATGAACTTAGGGAACATCACCACATGAAAATCTTAGTTTGGATCAAGAAAAAAAAAAATAACACAAAAATTAATCTAGAAAAAGAAGATGAAATAATTCCTACCTCCCTAACACTTTGAATGGCCAAAATGATATAACTAATCATCAATCTAATATGGGAAAAATTATCACGATTCCTTTGCTTAATAATGAAACTTTGGATCACACTAACTATTCCTTTTCGGATGGAGACACCTTGGACACCGGATTTTCAAACATTAAAGAAATCATTCAAAATCAAAATAGCTAAAATGTTTAATCACAAGATCTTCATCAACCCTACATCAATACCTTTCTCCTCATCCAATCAATTTTTTCCAATCCAACAATTATGATTAATTTTATCATTTGGAACATTCGTGGTATTGGGACTACTCTAGTTCCAGTTAGAAGCCTTTTTTTCATAACATATCTCTCCTTACTATCACCAAACCACTTATCCACTCTTCTAAGATTGTGGCTACCTAGAACACTAGCCTAACTTTTTTTACAACATTAACAACAAAATTTGGTTGTTTTGGAATAATTCTATCGATCAATATCCTTGACAACAACAACATTAATGCACATACGTGGTGTTTTCACCGTGGTGAGCTCTTTTATTTATGCATCTTGTAATAAACTGCAGGAACATCTATGGAAATAACTTAAGATGTTTAGCTTCCTCGTCACTCAACTGTTGGTTAGATTTCAACACCATCCTCTCTCGAAGGGAGGGTCCTCCCTAATACTAAATCTATGGAAGATTTCTAATATGATTCTACAACCTTAATCAGGGTTTTCGTTCCAACTACATGGAACAACTCTCTTTGGCAACGCCTCGATATCCTTTTAACCATCTTTGGATTAATAATACCCCACTTAATAGAACACTTGTAACCATCCCCTTTCATTTCCAAAATATGTGGTTGCAACACAATGACTTTATGTCTCGACTAATGACCCCTATTCACCCGATAACTCCATTAAAGGCATGATCCGTTTTGGCTTAAACTTAAAAGATTAAAATAAACCTCAAATGGTGGAATAAACATCATTTTAAAAACATTTTGTAAATCTTAAAACTATGGAAGATCTTGTTTGCTCTCTTGAAGAAGTCGCTGCTGCACTAATAAAATGACTAACTCAAGGTTAGAGATAACTTGATTAAATATCAAAACATGGAGGAAACTTATTGGCAAAAAACGCTACTAAACATATTAATGATTAAACACAAAATATTTCCTCTTTTCAACAAAAGAAAAGTTCTAAACTCGATAAAATTAAAAACAATAATGATAATTGGACATCGATAAAATGATATTAAAGATTGGTTATCCAACATTTTCAAAATTTGTTAAATAACAACATTAACATGGAACCTATTTCTAATCCCTCCAAGATTACTTCACCAAAACACCTCTTATTAGGTGAATTCTTAGTACTATTCTCCAAAGCATGAATTGATTGTCACGATAGGTTACACATATATTTCGGGTTGGTCCATTATTAAGTCGATTTAATTGAAGCCGTATTGACTTTTTCAATGAAAACCCCTTCCTAGATCCTTCTGAGTACCTCCATCATTCTTATCCCTAAAACAATCATCCGGAAACTTGGAATGACTTTAGACCGATTAGTCTTGCACCTTCTTTAACAAACTAATTGCCAAAATAATCACCAATCAGACAATCCTCCGTCATTATCTCTAATCAACCGGTTTCATTAAAGGAGAACTATATATATTCTTTTAGCTCAAGAAATGATTCATGATATTGATGTTCCTGAAGGTAACATTGCTTTCAAACTGGACATTTCTAAAGCCTTTGACAATCTCTCTTGGGAATTCCTCTTTCTATACTTCAACTTTCATTCTCAAAAGAATTCATTATATTAAAAAACGTGTCACTAATGTTTGGTTCTCGCATTAATGGAGAATCTTCCTTCTAAACATGGCTTACGGAGATCCATTATCTCCCTTGCTTTTATTATACGTAGATTACTTATCCAGGAGTTTGAACGATCTATTCTATAATAAGCCAAGTATGATTTACAAAACTCAAGGTGGATTTCCCATTACTCATCTTTGCTTTGCTGACGATTTTATCATTTTCTCCAATGCTTCTATGCCAAAACCATTATGAAATTCAAAAAAAATTTGGCAAAGAAAGTGGTCTCCTCAAAAAAAATAAATATTGTTTCATAACCGCTAATAAAATCAACAATAATAGATTAATCATATAATGAGGATCACTAACTTTCATCAACAACTTCCAATCAATTATCTAGGTACTCCTCAAAGGTCATAAAAGATCTTATCTTTTACCAATTAATCCATAAATATCCAACCGTATCTCCTCTTGGGAATACCATTTTCTATCCTTTGAGGGAGGTAATTAAAGAGTACCCTTAACTCGATGCCTCTTTATCTTATTCAAACTATCGTTCCAACCAACTTTTGCATTAAAGAATTGAGAGGCTAATTAATAAATTTTTTTGGGGGTCTAATACCTCTTCCTCAAAAATACACTAGTCCTCTTGGCACAAAATCTGCGGCATCTTTGAGGAAGGTGGTCTGACCGTAAATCTATCAAAGACACCATCAACGCATTCTCATATAAACTTTGGTGGAATTTTAGCAACACAAATTTTGGGCTAACTTCATGACAAAAAACACTGCCTATCTAAGCATCCATTGAGCTCTTATAAAACTAACGCCTCCTATTTGGAAAAGACTTTGTAATATCAAATGGGCAATCTTTAATTTTGGGGCATTAACTCAACTCCTTCTTCGGCAAGATAAGCTTGGAAATAATTCTTTTGATGAATTAATTTCCTCATGCTCTATTGATACCATCAAAGTCAAATCTTTCGGAATAATAATAAATGGAACTTTTCCATGCTCGATTATATCCCTTCATCCTTTTAGACAAACTAAATAACATACACATTAAATAAAAAAAGACCGATTCTTTTAAACTCTCACACAATGAATTCGCTTTAAAATGTTTGGCTTATGATCAAAGAAACTCGTGATTATTCCAAAGTGTATGCTCGACTTTTAACAATATCCCCACCTCATACTCCATTCTTACTTGGTATCTTAAAAACTTTGTCCCTATTGACTCCTTGATGTGGGGTAAAGGTTTTATCTTCCATCAAAATGTCAATGTTGCTCCCATATTGAAAATGTTAATCACCAATGAGTGGAGCTCCTCTAAACTTTGTCACGATAATCTATTCTCCATTGACAAATACAACTCGCTTACTATTTATCGTCCTCGAGATATATTTTGAAAACAATATAAAGGTCATATTAAAAAAAAGTCGTGGATCATTATCTCGTTCATTTGGATGGCTAGAAATGATGCTAAGCATAACGATATAACTATGAATCATTCCAAAATAATTGCCAAAACTAAATTCAAAATCGTGACTTATTTAAAGCCAACCTTATTAAATATAAACACTTAAAAGGATGTAAATTTGTCGCGCCTCAAAATTGAGTTTGCAATTGCTCGATACAAACACTTCTAATCAAGCCAAAATACTTTATTGGGCCAAACCACATGATAATGTCATCAAAATTAACACCGATGGAGTCAGATCTCTAATGCTTCGGATATGGTGGCATCTTTAGAAATTTCAAGGGTGATGTTATCTTGGCCTTTGCTAATCCTCTTAGTACCAACTCCGCCTTTTCTTGAACTTATGCTTTATAATGCTCTGACATTTCCTGAAAGGTTGGCTTAATATCCCGGCTTGAAGTGGATGCCTTAATACTAATTGAACTCACCAAAAAAAAAATGGCAATGTGGAATTATATTATTTACTCAAGCAAACTAAAACTTTGCTCAATCAAATTTGTTGCAAAATCACTCATATATGGAGGGAAGGAAATGCTTGTCTTACCTTGCTAACTTAGGAACTAGGTTGAATGAGCCCATTAATTTTGATAAACATTCTATTCTAAACACTTACAAGGATTGGTTAACCTACAAGACGGGTTTGCTTACATTAGATTTTAATATTATTTGTAAGGCATTACATCTTGTCTTCATATTTGTCAATGATGAAGCACCCTATGTGCTTTATGATTTTGTTGAGCTCCGAATCCCCCCCTTATCTTTAATAGAGATTTTACTTTCTACGATTGGTTGCATTTGAAAGGCATTGTTGCCTCTTTTCATTGACCGACCGTTGGTCTACCGTGAATATCTCTTTTATGGTTTACCTTGTGTTTGATGTTAACTAAAATAAATACCGTAAATTTCTCCGGATTGATATTGATCTGATCACCAGATAGCATACGCTTTGGAACCGCCGCCAAAGCATTTTTTGGATAATTATTTTGGTTTGTTACAACTGATGCTTTAGGCCTCTACCGTTCTTATGCGTTCATCTCTTAATTTCATCCCGATTATTTTGCTATTTTCTAATCCACGGTTGGAAAAGTATGATATCGGAGTAAATATTACCTGTCGCTTGTCGCCGTTCCTTTAGACTATGATGCACATATTATCATTTTATCCGATCGATTTTTGATCCGAATATCAATGATAACGAATGCTATTGGAATTCCGCTCTAAATGCATTTACCGGGTTTTATTTTTTGGTTGTTACAATTGGCTTCATCTGCTTTTATCACCAACGAGCACGGGTTGCGTTTGGCTTTGATTTCATTAATGTGTTCATCTCTGGTTGGAAAAATATGTCCAGAATAATTCCTCACCGCTTTTTTGCTGGTTGATGTTCCCGTGACTATGATATCCTTACATTGGATTACTAACCTGCTCGGTTCGTTTATGACTGAATTATCTAAATGGCAATGCCGCATTGTAGGCTGTTTCTAAATGCACACGGTTCTTATTTTGGATGTTGGCATTTCATTCCATGTTGAGATATGATTCTGCTCCCCAAGGACATTTATAAGGGAGGGTTTCTTGGGACGTTTCTGACCGATATATTCTATTGGGATGGTGTTAATTATAAGCTCATTGGCTTTTCCGCTTTGCCTCTAGCTCGATCTAATCTCTTTCCAAGGCTACTCATGTGATTCGACTAAGTTGGCTCACTCTAGGTTTATGTATTCTCATGTCAAGAAGGCTATTTTGATAATTTTCTTGAATGAGACTCCCCACTTTCAGCCAATACACTACCTATAATTTCGATATGATTTTGACTAGGTTTGCAGGTTATAAAGCTCACAATACTATCAACAATTGGATGTTTCCCTCTCTAAGGTTTGTTGGCTATGATGTGATAACCTCACTTTCTATTTTGAGTAGCTCATGTGATGTAACCCTTCAAAGTTTGGATGCTCATATGCAGAGATGTGATTGTGCTGAGCCTTCTCTATCACATTTTCTTACTATCATTCTCTCTCTCTATGTTTTCTATTTGTTGTCATTACCTTAACTATATCTTTCTTTCTCCTCTTTGAGTTTGCTCCAGTTTATCTAGTACTCTATGTCCTCGAGCATTTAGTACTATTTTACCTTATTATGTAAATCATCATGTACCCTTTGATTGTTTTAATGCTTTCTTATGATTTTGGATGTACCAGATTTTCCTTGATACGATTTTCTGATGCTTGATTTTAATCTTTAATCTTTTTTGTGAATAAATACCCTCGGGGTTTTCCTAAAAATAAAAAAATAAAATAAATAAATAAATAAATAAATATTTTAAGCAAAATTTAATAAAATGAAAAATATTTCTAAAATAACTAATTTTTTATTTTTGTTTATACTTTTTAAAATTATGCTCAAAATATCTCTATACACATACTATATATTAGTGTTAAAAGTATTTAAAATATCTCCTAAACTTAAAAAAAAAAAAAGTGATGTACAAATTATGTATATATCAGTACAAAATGAAAATTAGGATATAATTCTACGTCCGACTTCGCATCTAATAATTACTCCAGTTGTTGAGAAGGCTGGAAAAATTATTTATTGCTGAGATATAAATATGCATGCACATGACTGGTTCTGTCGCTTTACTTAAAACATCCAAAAGTTGTTGAGAAGGCTGGAAGAATTATTTATTGCTGAGATATCAATATGCATGCACATAGCTTGTTCTGTGGCTTTACTTAAAACCTCCAAACTTGTTACAAATTCATAAAGTTGCTGTGGTGTTCACACAAATTGCTTTTATTGGGTGACAAGTTTAATTTGCAAGAGTTGGTGTATTACTCTTCTTGAAGAACAGCGTGAGATCTAGCACACACAAGAGTCCACAAGATAGTTAGCCTATGTTGTGATTGTACCTCAAAGTTTTGTAGTTAAATCGTGTATTGCTAATTATGATGCAGTTCATTGTAATATATTGCTGAAAACTAAAATTTAATTTTGGCTTATAAATCATTTGAAGTTAACAAGATGTGCTCATGTTCTACAATACTCTTTTCTAGAGTAGTCGTTAAAAAAAATCTAGAATTGTGATTCTAGAGTGAGTGTTTATTGTCATTTGAAATGAAAAATAAAAGAAATTTTATGAAGTTATTTATAGTCATTAGATCAAAATATGTTATCACAATCCTATGCGTAGTAGCTATTAGTATAAATAAAAATGATGTCTTTAAGTTTATAGCAATTTCTACTTCTTCTCCCACCACATTTTCAAAATGAGAGAAGAAGGATTCCCTTACCAAATCTTAGAAAAAATGGTAATTTCTACTATCCTAGATGTTTTATTTTATTATAAGCAAAGCATTGAATAACACTACTCCAGTTGAATCTTACTTGCTTGAGTATAATCCAGATGATCCCATGTTAGATAAAAACCCAAAAGATTAGGGTGATTTATTCTATAATGGTATGGTTTATTCAAAAAGCTTAATGAGAGAATTAGCCAAATGGCCACTTTAATATATAGCTCTTCCTAAAGCTCCACTTATGTTTTTGTAGGCTAACATTAGACTTATACCTTAGCTAATTATAGTTCAATCGGTTCATGTACAACTTATCTTGCCTATAGAACCAATCCCATTATTGTGGAATCAAATGTTCTCATTATAAATTTTTATTTGAGTCGTGTCCCCTACTACTTCTTCTATGGTTATTGTGGTGTTTATTTTTGGATACGCCAGGTGGGCACCATGAAGATCTTAAGGGATATTTATTGAAGTGATCGGGTATGACATTAAAGTATGATGTACTATCTTGGAAGATAGAAACATCATCCTACAATAGACCTAATCACCTAATAAGCACTCCTAAGGCATGATAGGTCTTCGTATATATCAAAGATTCTTCCTTTGCTTTACATGGAAAGGTAAAGCAGAGTTTATTTTAAATCAAATTCTTAAGTTCCCTATGGAGGTAAGCCTCCATAGTTAATTACATCATAGGAAATGAGAATGTCTAAGAATACTCTCGATTAAAGTAAATTATTATCTTCAAAGATTTCAAGGTTAAGACTATCAATGAATTGACTATTTTGAAAAATCAAATGGATTGTTCAATTGGAAGACTTATTTTAGAATCCAAAGAAAAATAAGTAGGAAATGCTCATTATACTAGGAGGCCTAGTGAGCACTCCAACCTAACATATGGTGAGACTTTATATGTTTGAATGTGAGAGATTTATTTTATTTAAGTTGAAATTTTATTAGATTACTAGGGATTATAATTCATCAATATAAGATCGTGTAAATGCCTAAGAGATGCAGATTTATACTTGTAGCCTAGAGGGAAACATCAACCTCAGATCCTAAATCTAGGAAGCTTTAGCACAAGCTAAAAGCGCGACCTAAGTCTAAGCGAAAAAAGGGGACATAAGGATCTATTCCACAAGAGAAGATAAGCCTGTCCGACTCTTCTGGACTTACAACCGCCTGGAGTGGCCGCCAACTAACACCTCATATGATTTAAAACCATATAATATGGTCTTAGTTTGTCTTGTTATTTAATTTGGAAAGAGATTAGAGTCCTAAACTCGCTTCTTAAGAGACTAGATCATATTTGATATATATGATCTAAAAAATGCAACATCTTTTTAAATTTTGTATTATTTTGACACATTCATTTGGACAAAGGCTTATGATATTTATGCCTAAATGCATGATGAAACTTAGTTATTGGTCAAATCAAAAAAGAAAGAGAGTGAAGCTCCATCATAAGGAGTTGCTCTCATAGGTCAAGCGGTCCCTAAAGTGCTAAGATTGGAGGCCCTCATTTTGCAAAAGTGATTCAATATGATATGCATGATGTGAGACATACAACATATAGCAAATGGATTGCTAAATCTTTTAATTATTTTGATTATAACCTAAGCTTCAAAGTGAGGTTGAAAGTTGTTTAAAATTTAGTTATGAGTTATTAATTAGGGTAAAAAAATTAGTTTTATCCTAAGAGCCTACCGCGTCCAGGCCACACATTCAAATATCAATCATAAGAAATTATGAAAAAGATGCAATTCTAATGCGCAAGTTAAACATAACAACAATCATTTTTTATAAACTACCATAAAGAATAGAGGTGATGAAATGCCGTACACCGAAAGAGAGAAAGATAAGCTCCACCCTTATACAACTAGGAATTACAAAATAATATTATAATTGAAATTGAATACATGCTATGAGGTCTTCATTCGTCATTTCCTATTTCTTCTTTTGTTCTTCTTTTGAATTGATTTGGTTCAATCACAGGGCGCCCCAGGACTAAGCCTTCTATCCACTGCTCATTCAAATCATCATAACACTAATCCTAATTCCTATTGTAAAATTATATTTTTTATGGAAAAGTAAAGTTAACTACACCTACAAAATAGATGTTAGCTAAACATACATACAATCCAAATAGTTATATTTCATAATTTGTACTTAGCACCCTGTACATGGGTAACCAAGCTCACCCGTCCTAATATGAATTATGCTTAGGGGCATAAGCAACCTGCAAGCAAAATATTTATATTTATTTTTTGAGCGACCCCTTAAGCATAATCTCTTGTATAAAATAATATTACTCTATCAACGGGCTAACACCCAGTCTACAATTCACATTCCTAACATCCAGTCTAAAATATTACATCATCATTACATACACCACCTTAACCTGAAGCTAGAAGCGATGACTTAACATTCTAATATGTGTGCTTAGGCTTTATGTGGTGTGTCTCAACTATGCATTTGAATTATAATTTTCTATGTTTTGAATTATTCAAGTTGGTATGATGATTAGTTTCACTTCAAGTTATTTAAATGATTTGCATGTTTCATTTTATATTTTATTTTATTTCATTTGATTTTACACTTAGCATCTAAGTGTTATAAAGAAAAGAAAGAGGCTTAACCTTAAAGAATCCTAAGTTTTGGTTAACCTTAAAGAATCCTATTCAACATGAAAGACATCTTAAGACTAATGTGGTTGAATTACTATCACATAGAATATGTTGAACCATTCTCTTCCATCACCCATAACATGCATTATGATTTGACACCTAATATACCTATACATATAACATATTTTGGCATGCTTGAATGATCATGGATGCATACATTTAGAAAATTTATTTTTACTTGATTGAATTGATTATACATGTAAATTAAAGCTCTACCCAAATTCTAATACGAACATACATAAGAATGAAATTAAATAAGTACGTGTCTTTAATAACCAGGGAAGTGAAATAATCAAATGACCTCCTTAGGGGTACTTAAAGTCTCGAACTCTCGGGATATCCAGACTATATACTTATTATTCAAACGTATGTAAATTCATATGAGAATTTAGGAAAAGAAACACCACATTTACATTCAATACATTTGATATACTTAAATGATTATGGATGCATGTATTTTTAGTAGAAAAATAAGATTCTCATTCATTAATCAAACACACATGTATAAAAGATGTAAGCAAATACGTGTCATTGTTTAAACCAGGGAAGTGATATAATCAAATGACCTCCTTAGGGCTACTTAAAGCCTCGTATTCCTGTTGACCTCACTTTTGGAGTGAGTTCTCAATTTTCTCATCATGGATCTAGGACTCTTATAGACACTAAGAGCTCCTTAGTCTTAAGACACTTCTAGTGATTTGGTGAACACTTAACCTAAGCCTAAAACTTGGAAGGGTTAGCCATACGAATAGGTTATGCCTTAGGAACTTAGTAAAACTTGTCTATCCTATAGCCTAAACCCAATACATGCTTTCCTTCTCAAACCAAACCTCAAATCCAACTCATACCAAATCTAAATCCAAATTCCAAATCAAAATAAATCAAACCAAGCCAAATCTCCTCTTAAGCCTTATGGACCTATCTCCATGAGCTTGATCAAATCTCAACCCAAATCAACCTAAAATCAATTGGTTTTTTTATAAATCAATTAATCCTTCATTTATATTCATAAATATAAATGAAACCCACCCTCCAATGAAAAAAAAATAAATCAAACTAAATCAATTTCCCACTTAAGCCCTTTTGACCTACATCCTTGTCAAAATTTGCTTCCAAATTACTCCAAACTCAAGTGATTTTCTCATGAACCACTTATATCTTCATTTATATTCCCAAATATAAATGAAATATAAATTCAAATAGCCAAAACCAAATAAAAAATTAAATCAAAACCCAATTCAAGCCTTTTTAGCCAATTTCTTGAACTTGGCCAAATCATATCCAAATCAAGCCAAAATTAATTGATTTTCTCTTGAATCAATCACTCCTTTAATCATTAAGCCAAATATAAATATAAACTATAATTATCAAATCAAACTCAAGTCAACCCAAATTAGCCTTTTTGACTTGAAAACTTCAAATGAGCCAAAATCTACTAGACTCCAAATTGATTGTAGTTAGATTTTTATTTCAATCCTAGGATCATGTACGAGTTCACTAAACTTGAATCAAGCCAAAACCAAACCAATTGACCCATTTAGGTCCATTTGATCCAAAGTGACATAAAGAACCATTTTTGAACCAAGTTCTAATCCAACCCAAATTGGATTAAATCAAGCCCATCCAAACTTCATATCATGATCGACAATCATCCTATGATGATCAACCACCTTGAATGCAATCAATTCCTTGACTAAGTCAATTGATAAACCCAAACTAGTAAATTTCATACATTGATTGACTATTCAAACCTTCATAATCAATGATTGAACATAATCAAACTCAATTGAGCCAAAATTCAATTCGACATTGACCCAAATTGATTTTAAAAGCCAAAATGACCAAATCAATAAACCAATTGATTGAAAACTCATTCTAAATCAATTATTGAAACCAAAGTTATAATCAAGCAATTTGATCAATTGAAAGGAAAATTGAAAAATGTCAAATTGGCCAAAATTTAAATTAAACCCAAATCAAATCAAACCAAATGACAATCATTTTATTCTAACCAATTATTGAATCAACACCTAAGCTAAACCTCAAATTAATCAGCCCATTTGATCATATAAATCCAAGAAAAGCCAAACCTAAGTCAAACCAACCCAAATCAATTGAACTAGGACTCTCTAAAACATCATTTGAACCAAACCCAAGCCTTAGTTTGACCTAATTTAACAAATTTGTCAACCCAACCCAACATAAACCCATATGAACCCATTTGACCATATGAATCCCAAGCACCCAAGACCAAGCATGGGACCTTTGTGGCTGACCAAACTTGACCCAAATTGATCCTATTCACCTAAAGTCCCCATAAAGTAAAGTGGTACCTCCAAAGAGGTACACACAGTACATGCAAAATACCACCGTAATCCATCCAAACAATCTCCAAATGCTTCCTTGCAATGCCCTAAACATAATCATAAGAAGTTGGCAAAATAAATTGGAAAAAATTGTCAAAATAATACCCAAAGCCTGATGCAAAATACCACCAAATCACCCAAACGCCATCAAATGCTTTGCAATGCCCTAAACATAATCAAGGAGTTGGAAAATAAACTGGGAAAAAGGTCAAAATGATCTGTAAATTCCAAAGAGGTACATGAGTACGATGCAAAATACCACCCAGAATCGATCCAAACAATCTCTAAATGCTTCCTTTGTAATGCCCTAAACATAATCATAAGGAGTTGGCAAAAAATTAGAAAAAGGTCAAAATGGTCTGTACCTCCAAAGAGGTCCACAGTACGAAAAATAACCACCTAAAATCACCCAAACTTCCTCCAAATGCTTCCATTATAATGCCCTAAACGTAATCATAAGAAATTGGCAACAAAAAACTAGAAAAAAAATTTAAAAAAGATCTGTACCCTCCAAAGAGGTACATAGAGTACAAATGCAAAATACCACCCAGAATCCATCCAAACAATCTCCAAATGCTTCCTTTGCAATGCCCTAAATATAATCATAAGAAGTTGGCAAAATAAACTAGAAAAAAATTGTCGCCTCTTCTCCAAAGAGCACAAGTGATGCAAAATAACCACTCAAAATCACAAACCATCAAATGCTTCAATGCCCTAAACATAAAGTTGGTAAAATAAAGGGAAAAAAGGTCACTCCAAAGAGGCCACAAAATAAGCAAAATATCACCCAGAATCCATCCAAACAATCTCCAAATGCTTCCTTTGTAATGCCCTAAACATAATCATAAGAAGTTGGCAAAAAAAACTGAAAAAATACTATCAAAATATTCAGACCTCCAGAAGTACCAGTGCAAAATATCACCCAGAATCCATCCAAACAATCTCCAAATGCTTCCTTTACAATGCCCTAAACATAATCATAAGAAGTTGGCAAAATAAATTGGAAAAAAACTATCAAAAGTCTCCAAAGAGGTACAATGATGACAAAATAACCACCCAAAATCACCAAAGCCATCAAATGCATCCTTTGTAATGCCCTGTAAAAAATAAACTAGGAAAAATGGTCAAATGGTCTCAGACTCCAAAGAGATACACAGAGTACAGATGCACTAAACCCTCCAGAAATCACCCAAACAATCTCCAAATGCTTCCTTTGTAATGCCCTAAACATAATCATAAGAAGTTGGCAAAATAAATCAAAAATCATTAAAATGGTCTACTCCAAAGAGTAGCCAGATGCAAAATACCACCCTGCAATTTATCCAAACTTCCTCCAAATGCTCATACATAATCATAAGACGTTGACAAAATAAACTGAAAAATGGTCAAAATGATGTAACCTCCAAAGAGATACACAAAAATGCATACCCACCCAAAAATCCATCAAATGCTTCCATTTGAATATAATGAACATAATCTCAAAAAAGCTAAGAAAACCGGTAAAAGAGCTCTAAAAGTACCATCTAGAGAGGTAGAAAGATACAAAATAACATATAAAATACCAATCTTTCACTTTAAAGAAGAAGAGTAAACCCTAAATTCATTCAAGTTCGTGAATGCATGTAAATACCTCATGTAGTCACCTACAATACCTATGATTTGCTATATATCAAGCGACGCCCCAACATGCGATCGAGATGAGCGAAAAAAATTCGCCGAAAAGAAAGCCCTAAACCGTATTTCTGGACGAGGAATGCCAACGCTCTTCTTTTCCGCTTTTGAACACTTACTGGTCGCGTGGAAATGACATAGCATCCGCCCATCGACGACGGTGCCCAGGAGAAATGTCTTTATGGTCGTTATCTTCCGCTCCGTTAATCGCTAAAACGGAAAAAAATCGGACACGTCCGCCCATGGATTGAGTCCTCACGTAAAGCTACAATGCGTTAATATTTTCTCGAGAGAGAGAGAGAGGTCAGGTGAAGTTGATGGCCAAGTATCGGTTACTGGGGAGAAAATATTACATGGGACACGTGATTTTAAATAATTTTTTATATTATTTTTTATAATTTTTTTTAAAAATTGAGTCACGTATCTGAAAGTTCTAATAAAAAATTATATCAGAATTTCACATGTAATATTCATTTTGTCTGCATGCCTTTGTCAGAGTTGTATCGCCATGCACTAAGAGAAAGGTCGCTTTGTTCATTGCCTAATCACTAAAAGGAATCGAGAAAAGTGGCTCGCCTTTTTCCTTGCTCGTTAGGCGTGACATCCATGAAAGACAAAATCCAATGAGAAGGAAATTTTTTTTTTTTGGAAAAAGATTGAGGGCCAGAGACCCAATTCATTCCAAAAGTATAATGATTACATTACTGTAGGAAGATAAATGACAAAGACTAATAACAAAACAGAAATCAATCTCCTAGACAAAACTTTGGCTAAAGAGGACAATTAGACCAATTTTAAGCCAAACCCCATACAAATTATGGATGGAACAAATATAATGAAAATTCACGAAGGAAGAAAAGAAGGATCGACCGTGACAATAAACGACAGTAATCAATGAGTGAGTGGCGGCCTTGCAATTTCCACCACCTTGAAGAAGACCGCAATTGCCTTCCCCATCCAAAGGTGTCTAATTGAAGAACCAGTTTCGGAAGGCCATCCAAGCATTCAATGAATCGATATTAAAATGCACTGTCATCATTGTCCAAGCAAGCACCATATGAGCATCAGCCAAGAAAAGAAAAACAGAACCGACAGAGAAGAAATGAGGAGTTAAGTTAGAAGGCATCTTTGATCACCCATTCATTGAGAGTCCTTTTCACCAGGATCGGCCACGTGTCTTTAATTTTCCAATGAGAGATCTTATAGCTAACTCGTCTCTTGATTTGGTACGTGAGAGTCAAGGGGCTAGAGAAGGAAGAAGAGAATATCCTGTTGTTTCTCTCTTTCCATATGATGTATACTAACACAGCCACAATGAGATTTTTAAGATTCCTTATGGCTTTGTGCTTATATAATTCAACATTATCCAGCATTTGATGCAGTGTAGTGTTTAATAGAAAGAATTGCCCGTTTGGGATTGTATTTCTAACCAAGTTCATAGAGAAGGGACATTCAAAAAACAAGTGATTATGAGATTCATATGCATCCATGAGACAAAGAGAGGTTGGAACCAATACCTCTTCTAGCAAGCACAACATTTTAACCCTCCCAAATACAAAGCATAGTTAAGCGCACTTTAAACCAAATTTAATTCCATGGTGACATTGAAAGAGAGAGTTCCCCTTAGAAGGAGATCTATTTCCATCCCAGAAGATCCAGTCAGAACCACCAGAAATAGAAATGCTTTTAATATTTTCAAATAACAAAGAGAACTCAGGATAGGAGTCCCAAGGTAGACTCCAATTTCCAGCAACAATTATAGAGCTAACCTTGGCAGAGAGAGGAAGATCCAAGTTATTGAATCCATTCTACCCCATAAGATGATATAGAGTTTTTCCTTCACACCAGGGATCAAAAAACAGGGAAGTAGAGAGACCATTGCCAATATGAAAACTGAAATGCTTACCATATTTGATACCAGACGATTTCAAGTCTCTCCAAAGAGGAGAAGATCTATGTGTGCTAGCAATCCAAACCGAGCCATACTTCTGAGCACACCATTGTGAGAAGAGGGTATCCTTCTGCAGAGTTTTTCCACGAGTTTTGAGCTTGCAAGTGGTGTTGATAGAAGTAGTGAGAGGAGAATCCTCAGTCCGGAAGGAAGAATCCATGAAAATTTTTTTAACTACACCACTATGATAAAAGAAGTTGGAAGTGAAAGAATTAATCCTTTTAATTATACTGGTAGGAATAGCCATAGCTCTGAACTAATAGGAAAGAAGGTTGTTAATAGTTGATCGAATAATTTGAAACCTCCCTCCAAGAGAAAGGAATTTGCATTTCCAGCCAGCCAACCAATTTTGCAGTTTATCAAAAAGACTAGAGAAGAGGTTGACCCTAGGAGGGCCCGACACTAAAGGAAGACCCAGATATGTAAGGGGAAGGCAACCACTCCTAATATTCAAAATCTGAAGAAGATCCTCAATTCTGGAAGAGTTCTTAGAGAAGCAGATAACATATTTATCTTTATTAGTATCTAACCCCAAGTAGAGGTGCAGAATTTGGAAGCTATCTTTCAAAGAACACAATGTAGAACTATACCATGTTTAAAATCAAAGAAACAGAGATGAGAAACCATGCAGGAACCATAAGAGAAGGGGTTAAAATGCTTAATATTCACTTCTCTATCCAAAAGACAAGAAAAAGTATCCATAGCTATAGAAAACAAGAAAGGAGAGAGAGGACAGCCTTGCCTCAACCCGTTTGCTGAGTTAAACCAACCTTTGATCTCCCCATTCATAACAATAGAGAAATGGATGTTCATAATACAACCTTCAACCCATTTAACAAACTCCAATGGGAATCCTTTGGTCACAAGTCTATGTAGTAGGGATTTCCTATTGATAGAGCCAAATGCTTTCTTGAGATCAAGCTTAGCAAGGAACTTGGATTGTTGATTAGGGGAGGAAAACTCATTCGAGATCTCACTAGCCATAGCAAAATTTTCAGCTATATCCCTACCTCTTATAAAAGTAGATTGGGAATGATGGACAATAGATGGTAAAATGCCCCTGAGCCTATTTGCCAGAACCTTAGAAATTACTTTATAGAAGGTATTACATAAGGATATAGGTCTGTAGTCAGAAATATTACAAGAGTGTTTTACTTTAGGAACCAGTGTGATCAAGGTATGTTTGAACCCATTAGGTAATTTAGAAGTCTTGAAGAAATGATGAGCCACCCTTAAGAATTGCTTACCCGTGGTCTCCCAGGAAGATAGGAAGATTTTGGAATTAAAGCCATCAGGGCCCGGTGCCTTGTTTGGATTGATACTTTTAAGGGCCAAAATAATTTGAGTCATGACCTCAAAGACTCAACCCCCGCTGAGAGTGAGTTACCCAAAGGGATGTCCAAGGTAGAGACTGATAGGTCAGAATTCCCATTGAATAAGGAGGAATAATACCTGCAGATTTCCAAAGCCATCAAATTCTTATCAGTAAGAACACCATTTTCAGTATGGAGCTCCCGAATACAGTTTGCATTTTTCCTTTCTTTAATGGAACAGTAGAGGAATTTAAGATCATCATCAGCATGTGTCAACCAATGAGAAGGAAATTTACTTATTTATTTTTTTCATATCTTGCCCTTTTTTTTTTTCTCATTCCTAGTAAACAAAATGGGGGCATAGAAAGAGAGGGTTAAATATTATATTATTTATATATATATATATATATATATATATATATATATATATATATGATAATGTTGTTTGTCACCTTTATATGTGAAATGAAGTCATTATGTATGATGACCATTCAAATCATTTCAATGATCAAAACACATGCAAACCGTCATCAAATGAATCGATCAATAATTTTATTGAGCAAACTTTTCACATTAATGAAACTTTGTGCTCAAAACTACATAAAATTTTTGATAAATTATCGTTGCACTCAAAACTCAATAAACAAAATGATGCCACTCATAGAATGAGATTTGAAGCACAATGATTGACTAGGGTGGTCATAAGTGAGTAGACCTATTATGCCTAGTATCATGCAAATCGTGTTAGGATCATACTTCATCAATGACTCTCAATGTCAATGATGGACACGATCATTGGAGGACTATCTTGTACAACAAGTAGGTGACTTCATAGATGATCTGTGTCAAAAAATGAGATCAACACTATACAGATATCGCTATCCTATAATTGATAATTATGGTATTTCAATCCTAACAAACCCATTAGCACTACTCAATTTTATATGAATATCCAAATCTAGCAATCGATGACAAGTAATTACAAGAATCACAAAATAGGTAACAATATGTATCATAAGTTAGAATAGAAAATATAATGAGTCAAACTAAATTATTGGATAAATCATCTCCTTAGTTAAGATTTTTATGCTATATTTTTAAACTTATTAGGATAATTGAAATTCACTTTGGTGAAAAAGTTCATGACTAGTCGGCCATTTGTTTTATTAGTTAGGCCCATTTTTTTATCTAGATAGTTTGTTGGGGATATTTCATGGTATCATTACTCAATCTCAAATAAATTTTCTTAAACTTCTCCCAAATCAAAAATTACTTTTCTCTTTTTTAACCCAAGACATAGATTGCTTTCTTTTATTTGAATGTACGTCACAATGAGACCATTGAATTATTTATTGAATAATCATTTACATGTAAATTCACAAAGTACTTATGTATCAAGGCTCCTTCTTAGAGCTTTTCTAATCTAAATTATCGAGTGATTTTTAGTAAAAATTAATTTAAAAAATAATAATTTCTTATGACATTGTCAATTTTGGGCACCATTATTATGTGTAAAAAACATTCTCATAAGTACACCCAACAAGCTACAAAATAACATGCCTTTAAAGTCTTTCACTCACAAATGTTCATTTCAACATTGTGGCTTCCTTGTCTTATTTTCTGTTTATTACTAGTCTCAAAATAATTAAAATTTTACTCAACAATATCATCATCATTTTATTTAAACAAAATCTTAAATTTTCTTCTTAAGCATAAGCTCATGTTTAGATAGCAAATCGATCCAAATAGGCCTAATGACATTGGACATTATCATAGTTTAATATCATAATGATATGCCGAACACTTTTGGGGCTATTTGGGATCACTTTTATATTTTATTTTAGATTTTTTATTTTTATTTTGCTTTTATATAAATATATTTGATGGAAATAGTTATTTTTAAAAATATTTTAAATATTCAAAAAATTATTTTTTTTAAAAAAATAATATGATAACATATTTACTATCTTTCTATATTGTAAATACATTTTTAATAATATAATTAAAACCTTTCTTATGTGAATTTCTATAAGACGTCTTCATAAAAAAATTTCTTCTTGATGTTTCTTAAAAATATATATATATAAAAAACACACTTGTTGCTGGTGGTGAGCTGCAGCACTTGGTAGGCGATCATTAATGGAACTAGTCGCCATAATGGAAGATAATGGAAGGCGTGCCTTTGGTAAATTGACAACTTTAATTAGGCTTTGAAAAGACTGATCAAACTTCGTTCTGATGCAGTTTTGGTAGAGTTATTATTATTATTATTATTTTAAGTTGATGAGATATACTTTTTAGATGAACTGAGATTTTGATCAACTTTTAAGCAACTTTAATTTTAATGAACATTAAGTTGATCTAAGAACAGTGTTTACACACATACTATATGATGCTTCGATTGGTTTATATCAGATAATTATGTGTGTGCAAGTCAAATGATTGTATTTTTCTACGTTTTATTTCTTCTGTTTGGAGATTAAAATTCTCTTTTTATATTTTAATTATTCCTTTATTTATAATAAACCCATGGAAGATTTTTATATATATCATACATTTATGTATTTATTTTCATATCTAATATTTATATTTTAATACCTCATCTATACATAAAAAAGTCTATTTAATTTTAAAAGATAATAATAAAATTATTTTTGATGTGATGCTAAATATTAGAGTTATGTATGTAAATATCAAAATATAAATGTTAGATATGAAAATATATGAAAATTATAATAAAATTATAATATATATATATATATATATATAGAATATATATATATATATATATATATATATATATATATATAAAATGTAGTTCTCACTTTACATTGGTAGTTTTTTTAATTAAATTTCTACTCAAATAATAAATTCACAATAAAAAATTTTACTTTACATATTCACTTACAAAAATGAAACAAGCATGGAATATTATCTCTTTCCTTTACAATATGGTACTTGTGCATCTTCATTATGGAACAGACAAAAGAAAAGAGCACTGATGAGCACTATGTATAGAACCCACTGTTCTAACCACTGGTCTGGTAAAAAAAAAATTTGGCTGAAATACATAAATTAATTTTATCATTTTTTTAAAATATAAATTAAAATTTTATTATTGGCATGCACTATAAATTCAATGAACGCAATTTTTGAATTATTTTTAGATTCGTAAAAAATTATTATATATAATTGATTTTCTACTTACCTTATAATTGTAAGCTCATCTTTGTAATGGCCATAAAGTGAAGCATTGGATCACCATGAATGAACCTTCAGTGTTTATTTAGTCCGATGGGTTATAGCTATGGAATATTTGCTCCTGGTCGCTGCACTCCAGATTTGAATGTTAATGGAGTGGATTTTATTTGCCCTACTGGAGATTCTCTCAGAGAACCTTATCAAGTTGGTCATAATATACTCTTAGCTCATGCAGAAGCAGTAAATCTCTACAAAACTCAATATCAGGTATTCATAGTATTTTAGTCAAGCTTGCAATTATACTGACAGACCTTGCAATTATACTAACAGACCAAAGACAAGCTTTCATGACCCACAGGTTGACATTCTAATAGGTAAATCTAAAATCTCTCAATAACCATTAGTTATTTGAATAATAATTAGTAATTATATATTTTGACATTTATATTTTAGTTAAATGTTTTCAATATATATATATACACAAGTAGAAAAAAAAAATACACAACTAGATCGAAAATTTGTAAGTTTAACATTTGCTAATTTGTCATTTTCATTCTTGAATGCAGTTGGACAAGGAAGGGGTGGCCATCGGACCGGCTGAGGTAATTCTTTATTTTTCATCCTTTGCATAAATAAATTAAGAATTTAAATTTCTTAATACTTAAATTACTTGTTTCATTTGATTGAATCTTGAAATATTTTTTTATTATTTTAATAATAATTTTTAAAAATGTGATTTGTTGCTCATCTCATACAACAACAACAACAAGCCTTTATCCCACTAAGTGGGGTCCGCTACATGAATCCTTCATCTCCATTTTGTCCTATTATGTATCAAATTCTCATTTAATTCAAGTATACTAAGGTCATTTTTTATATATCTTAATCATGACTTTTAAGTCTACCTCTACCTTTCTTAACATAAGGCAAATCTAATGCATCTACTCTACTAACCAGCTCATTGGACGGCCGCCGTTTTATGTGGCCAAACCATCTAAGGCGACTCTCTCTAATCTTATTTGCCACTGGAGCTACTCCAACTTTTTCCCAAACATACTCATTTTGCATTTTATCTATAAGAGTAAAGCCACTCATCCACCTGAGCATCCTCATCTCTGCAACACTTAACTTAGTCTCATGCTTCTCTTTTATTGGCCAACATTCTACACCATAAATCATTGCATGTCTTACCACAATCTTATAAAATTTTCACTTAAATTTAAGCGGTACTTTTCTATGACACAACAGGCCAGATGCATTCCTCCACTTCAACCATCCGACTTGAATTCTACTAATAACATCTCCATCTATTTCACCATCATTTTGAACAATAAAGCCTAAAAATCTGAATTTCTCACTCTTTTTAATGACTTGTTCACCTAATGTCACAATACTACCACTATAACTTTTACAACTAAAATTACACTACATATATTTAGTTTTAGATCTACTAAAACGAAAACCTTTAGACTCTAAGATTGACCTCCATATTTCAAGTTTCTCTTGGACTCCCTCTCTAGTCTTATCAACAAGAAGAACATCATCACCAAAAAGCATACACCAAGGAACATCTTCTTGTAAATGCCTAGTAAGAACATTCATAACTAAAGAAAAAAAGATAAGGGCTTAAAGGCGATCCTTGATGTAATCTAACTAAAATAGGAAATATTTTGTCAATCCTCCTTGTGTTTGGACACAAGTAATAGCTCTAGTATACATATCATTAATGACTTGAATATAACCAATATTAACTCCTTTCTTTTCTAGAACTCTCCAAAAAAACATCTCTTGAAACTTTATCATAAGCTTTCTCTAAATCAATAAATATCATATGTAGATCCTCCTTGCTTTTTCTATACTTCTCCATCAAACCTTTTAACAAATGTATAGCATCCATAGTAGATCTACCTGGCATGAAACCAAATTGATTGTGAGAAATATTTGTATCGCATCATAATATATGCTAATTACTATCTACCATAATTTTAATTATGCCACATTAACTTAATTCCTCTATAATTTGCACACTCTTGTGCATCACCTTTATTCTTAAATATAAGAACCAACAAACTCTTTCTCCACTCATCTGACATCTTTTTAGTCTTTAAAATAACATTAAAAGGATTTGTGAGCCAAGAAATTCCTTGATCTTCTAAACATTTCCACACTTCTATTGCAATATCATCTCATGACAAAATATATATATATATATCACAAAATTATCAGATAGTTGGTATATGAAATGTGCATACATCAATTTTCATTCATTTAAAATCATCAAAAAGATAAAATTAGATGCTACCATACCTTATTTTTTCATTTTTTTAAATTCTTAACTTCCCATTCTCATTTATTTACGATATTTAATGTAGCCAAGGAGTTGGGTAAACGTGTATCCAAGAGGATTAAAGAAACTCATTCTATACGTAAAGGAGAGATACGATAACCCAGCAATTAATATCACTGAGAATGGTACATTCATGTCATCACAACATATTTTAATTTTTTTATAAAATAATTTTTTTATTATATTTTATTGATATTATCACAATATATTTTGATAGGACTTCTTGAGTATGATAATGTTTCACCCATTCCAACAAATTTATCTATACCGTTTGACGATTTATTCCGTTTAGAATACCTCACCTCACATCTTCATGAACTTGAGGTTGCCCTAAGGTAATTATCTCATAGTACTTAAAAAAGTAACAAAAGTCTTTCTCTCTCTCTCTCTCTCTCTCTCTCTCTCTCTCTCTCTCTCTCTGTTCTATATATATATATATATATATATTGGAGAAACCCCATGATACGGGGGTATTTTATTGCCACAAAAAAAAGGTTACAAGATCCTTAAAAGGGGTAAACTCGACTACGCTCAAAGAGCTACAATCACCTAAGGAGTAAATCCCATCTAAGTACATCAAGATCATGAGAAAGCATTAAAAGCTTAAAGGGTACATGATGATTGACCTAATAAGGTAAAAAAAGGAATAAAGCCAATGCTCTGAGGAAATGGGAGTACATGATACTGAGCAGACACAAAACAGGGAGAGAAGCTATATAAGGTAATACAAACAACAAGTAGAGGAAAACAACATAGTATGAGTGATAGTAAGAAAATGTGATAGAAGGCTCAGCTCAATCACATCCGATGGGGCGATGCAGTATGAGCATCCAAACTTGGTAGAAGGGTTACATCACATGAGCTACTACCAACCAATAGGAAGTGAGATCATCACGCCATCATAAAAAACAAGAGAAGGAAACATCCAGGTTGTTGATATTCATGTGAGCTTTATAACGCAAACCTAATCAAATTCATATCGAAATTATATAGGTAAGCTAAGAGTCAAGGATGAGGAGTCTCATTCAAGAAAATTATCATCAATATAGCCATCTTGACATGAGAATACATAGACCTAAGAGATTGAGCCAACTTAGTCGTAATCACATGACTAGCTAAATTGAAAGAAAATAGATCAGATATAATCCTCCATAAGAAAGTTACAGAGGAGACAAGTAGCTGAAAACCTATTAAAAAAGTCAATGATCTTATAATTAACACCATCCCAATCACATGATATGTAAAAGATTATATCAGTGCAGAAAACGTCCCAGGAAGCCATCCCCTTATAAATGTCCTTGGGAGAGCAATAGTAAAGGAAGGCATCATATCTCAACACAGGGAATGAACTGCAACCATCCAAAATAAACACCCAGAAAATGCATTTAGAGTAGCAGCACCAATAGCAGCATTCAGGGGTGCCATTCAGATTTTTCAGATCAAAAAATGAACCAGAGAATAAGACAATAAGTATTCCATAGTCAGCTGTAGGGAACATCAACCACAAGCAGAAAACAAGGGAAGAGTTATTCGCAGCCAGGACAGATTTTTCCAACCGTGAGATGAGAAAACAGCAAAACCAACACATTAATGAAATTAAAGCCAAACGCAACCCAGCAACCTTTCGGAGTGAAAAAAGGCAGCAAGGCCTAATGAGATGAAGCCAATTGTAACAATCAACCAAAATAAACACCCAAGAATGCATTTAGAGGAGTTCCAATAGCAATGTCGTCATTCAGATAATCCAGATAGCAGGACATTATGTGCACCATAGTCAGCTGAAAGGAACAGCAACCACCAATAGAAAACATGGGAAAAATTACTCACAGCCAGTACATAATTTTCCATCCATGAGATTAGAAAATAGCAAAACCAATACAGTATTGAAATCAGAGCCGAACTCAACCCAGTAACCTTTCGCAATGAAAAAAGGCAGCAAGACCTTTCGAAATGCAACCAATTGTAACAGTAGAAATTAAATTCCCCATTAGAGATAGGGGGAACCGATTCCAACGGATCAACAAAAGCAAGTAGCACATAGGGTGCTTCATCATTCTGACAAATATGAAGATAAGATGCAATGCCTTACAAATAATATTAAGATCTAATGTAAGGCAAACCTTGTCAGTTAACCAATCCTTGTAAGTGTTTAGGAATAGAATGTTTATCAAAATTAATGGGCCCATTCAATCTAGTTCCTAAGTTAGCAAGGTAATCAACACAAGCATTTCCTTCCCTCCATATATGAGTGATTTTGTAACAAAATTGATTGAGCAAAGTTTTAGTTCGCTTGAGTAAATAGTATAATTCAACATTGCCATTTTTTTCGGAATGCAGGAGATCGATTAGTAGTAAGGCATCCACTTCAAGCCAGATATTAAGCCAACCTTTCTGTAAGGAAATGTCAAGAGCATTATAAAGCTAAGTTCAGTTAAAAGGAACGAAGTTAGTAATAAGAGGATTAGCAAAGGCCAAGAGGACATCACCCTTGAAATTTCTAAAGATGCCACCACATCCAGAAGCATTAGGAGATACTGCTCCATCGATGTTTATTTTGATGACATTATCATGAGGTTTGGCCCAATAAAGTATTTTGGCTTGATTAGTAGTGTTTATATCTGGCAATTGCAAACCCAATTTTGAGGCTACAAATTTACACCCTTTAAAATGTTTATATTTAATAAGTTTGGCTTTAAATAAATCATGGATTTTGAATTTAGTTTTGGCAATTATCTTGAAATGATTCATAGTTATATATCGTTATGCTTGGCATCATTTCTAGCCATCCAAATGAACCATATATAATGATAGCGAGAATATTTTAATATGACCTTTGATATTGTTTTCAAAATATATCTCGAGGAGTCGATAAATAGTAAGTGAGCGTTGAATTTGTCAATGGAGAATAGATTATCGTACCAAAGCCAAAGTTTAGAGGCAATCGCTCCATTCACAAATTGGTGATTAAGATTTTCAATATGGGAGCAACAATGACATTTTGACGAAGATAAAACCTTTACCCCACATCAAAGAGTCAATAGGGACAAAGTTTTTTAAGATACCAAGTAAGAATGGAGGTGGGGGATATTGTTATGCCAAAGTCGAGCATACACTTTGGAATAATCACAAGTTTCTTTGATCATAAGCCAAACATTTTTAAAACTGAATTCGCCATTGTGAGAGAGTTTAAAGAGAATCTGGTCTTTTTTGTTGGGTGTAATGTGTATATTATTGAGTTTGTCTAAAAAAGAAGAAGGGATATAATCGATGAGCATGGAAAAGTTCCATCTATTATTATTCCAGAAAGATTTGACTTTGATGGTATCAATAGAACATGAGGAAATTAATTCATTGAAAGAATTATTTCCAAGCCGCTTATCTTTAATAAGGAGTTGCGAGTTAATGCCCCAAAAATTAAAGATTTCGCCTTTTTGATATTAAAGTCTTTTCCAAATGGGAGAAGCGTTAGTTTTATAAGAGCTCAATGGGTGCTTAGATGATTTGTTTGTCATGAAGTTAGCCCAAAGGCTATTGTTGCTT
The DNA here is from genome assembly GCA_021442155.1 of Cymbidium sinense. Lineage (NCBI taxonomy): Eukaryota > Viridiplantae > Streptophyta > Magnoliopsida > Asparagales > Orchidaceae > Cymbidium > Cymbidium sinense. The sequence goes on along the minus strand of CM038229.1, from coordinate 1,683,402 downwards.
CTAAAATTCCACCAAAGTTTATATGAGAATGTGATGATGGTGTCTTTGATAGATTTACAATCAAGACCACCTTCCTCAAAAATGCCGCAGATTTTGTGCCAAGAGGACCAGTGTATTTTTGAGGATGTATTAGACCCCCAAAAAAATTTATTAATTAGCCTCAATTGGTTGGCGATAGTTTAAATAAGATAAAGAGGCATCGAGTTTAGGGTACTCTTAATCAGGGTTAACCTCCCTCCAAAGGATAGAAAATGGTATTCCCAAGAGGAGATACGGTTGGATATTTTGTGGATTAATTCGTCAAAAAGATAAGATCTTTTATGACCTTTGAAAAGAAGTGTACCTAGATAATTGATCGGAAGTTATTGTTGATGAAAGTTAGTGATCCTCGTTATATGATTAATCCTATTATTGGTGATTTTATTAGCGGTTATGAAACAACATTTTTTTTTGTTAAGGAGGAGACCACTTTCTTTGCCAAATTTGTTAAAGAATTTCATAATGGTTTTGACGCGGAGGTATAGAAGCATTGCGAAAATGATAAAATCGTCAAAAGCAAAGATGAGTAATAGGAAATCCACCTTGAGTTTTGTAAATCATACTTGGCTTATTATAGAATAGGTCGCTCGTGCTCCGGATAAGTAATCTACAAATATATAAAAAAGCAAGGGAGATAATGGATCTCCTTGACAAGCCATGTTTAGAAGTGAAGAAATCATTCTCCATTAATGATAACAGAGAACCAAATATTAGTGACACAATTTTAATGATGAATAAATTCTTTTGAGAATCAAAAGTTGAAGTATAGAAAGAGAAATTCCCAAGAGAGTTTGTCAAAGGCTTTAGAAATGTCCAATTTGAAGGCAATGTTACTCTAATAGAACGCCAATATCATGAATCATTTCTTGAGCTAAAAGAATATTATCGCTATAGTTCTCCTTTAATGAAACCAGCTTGATTCGGAGATAATATTCTAAAAGGGTTGATATGGTGGGTGATTATTTTGGCAATTAGTTTGTTAAAGAAGGTGCAAAGACTAATCCTAAAGTCATTCCAAGTTGGTGATTATTTTTAGGGATAAGAATAATGGAGGTAGAGAAGGATCTAGGAAGGGGTTGCCATTTAAAAAAGTCAATTAGATTAGACTTAATAATGGACCAACACCTGAAAGAATATAGTTGTAGTATCCGCCAAAGAATCAATCAATTCATGCTTTGGAGAACAAGATAATGCTTCCATCGGACACCTAATAAGAGAGATGTTTTGGTCAGAAGTAATTTTGGAGGGAATCAGATGAGGATTTGAAATAGATTCCGTGTTAATGTTGTTGTTTAACAAACTTTGAAAATGTTGGATAACCGAGTCTTTAATATCATTTTTATCCAATATCCAATTATCATTATTTTTTTTAATTTTATTAATAGAGTTTAGAACTTTTCTTTTGTTGAAAAGAGCGTGAAAATATTTTGTGTTTCTGTCGCCATCAGCAATATGTTTAGTAGTAGCTTTTTGCCGCCAATAAGTTTCCTCCATTTTTTGATATTTAATCAAGTTATCTCTAGCTTCGATGAGTTCATCATTTTATTAGGTCCAAACGGCTCTTCTTCAAGAGAGGAAACAAGATCTTCCATAGTTTTAAGATTTGCAAAAAGGTTTTTAAAATGATGTTTATTCCACCAGTTCAGAGTTTGTTTTAATCTTTTAAGTTTAAGCCAAAAACGGATCATGCCTTTAATGGAGTTATCAGGATGAATAGGGGCCATCCAATTAGTCAAAACAACAGACATAAAGTCATTATGTTGCAACCACATATTTTGGAAACGAAAGGGGACAGATGTGGGTATTGAAACATGGGAAATTTTCACAGTAATCAGAAGAGGAGCGTGATCAGACAGGGTTCTACTTAAGTGTTCTACTGAGGTATTAGGCCATTGATCAATCCAAAGATGGTTAAAAGGGTACCATCGAGAGATGTTGCCAAAGTCTAGAGTTGTTCCATGTAATTGGAACGAAAACCCTATATCGTAAGATTACGTCAAGAATCATGTTACAAATCTTCCATAGAATTGGGATTAGAGGACCTCCCCTTCTTCTAAGTAGAGGATGGTGTTGAAATCTTTGCCAACCAATTGAGTGACGAGGAAGCTAAAGATCTTAAATTATTTCATAGGATGTTCCTACCTATTACAGATGCATAAATAAAAGAGCTCACCACGGTGAAATCACCCATGAAATATGGGCATTAATCAATTGTTGTTAGTCAAGATATTGATGTTGATAGAGTTATTCCAAAACAACCAAATTTTGTTGTTAATGTTGTAAAAAAGTTAGGAAAGTGTTCTAGCGGTAGATGCAATCTTAGAAGAGTGGATAAGTGGTTCTGGTGATAGTAAGGAGAGATATGTTATGAGTGCGACAAAGGCTTCTAACTCGATTGAACTAGAGTAGTATCAAATGTTCCAAATGATAAAATTAATCATAATGAATGGATTGGAAAAAAATTGATTGGGTGAGAATGAGGAAAAGGAAATTATTGATGTAGAGTTGATGAAGATCTTGTGATTACGCCACATTTTAGCGTTATTTTTATTTTGAGTGTTTTCTTTTCTTTAGAACAGAAAATGTCCGTTCAAGGTGTTCCTGTCCCAAAAGAATAGTTAGTGTGATCCAAAGTTTCATTATTAAGCAAAGGAATCGATGGTAATTTCCCTTCTTCCATATCGAGATCGACCGGTTAATTATGCTATCATTTTGGTCATTCAAAGTGTTAGGGAGGGAGGGATTGTTTCATCTTCTTTTTCTAGATTAATGGTCCGGTTTATATATTTTGTTGCTGATCCAAATGATTTTTCACGAGGTGATGTTCTCAAGCCTAAGTTCATCAGAATTTCTTTGTTTTGGCTCATTAGTTGTATGAGCATGCATGTTACCATTGGGAATAGTAATAGGCATATTTTCTAAGTTCCCATAACCAACTATGTCATCAATGTCATTGTTCAACACCTGATTAGTTTCCTTTTGCAATTCGTAGATAGAAAGAGGGATTTTGTGGAGGAGGATTATTTTGGTTTACTTTTGGCACATATGCCATTTTAGTTCGCTCCTTAGTAACAAATAGGAATAGGAAGTTTATTTTTTTGAGATGTGGATGTAAAATAAAACAATCTGTATGTTCATGCCCATGGATTTTGCAAAGGTAAAAGAGGAAAAGTTTTCAAATTCTACCTTGATTATAACCCATTTTTTGATCCAATCCGGACTTCTTTTAGATGTTTTTAGTTATATCAACTTCAACAAGTATCCGTTACAGGGTCGGATCTCACCGCCGTAGCTTGATCAATTTGAAGAGGCCGTCCAAAGATAGCCCCCACAGCAAATAATACCTGATGTGTAACAAAGTGTATGCACATGTTGGGCAAAGCAAGCCAAATAGGAACAATTGGTGATTCTTCTTTAATATCAAAACTAGGTGTCCACTTAAGAAGTCGCATTTGGCAATTAAAAAAAAAATAAGAATGACGTGCAAAAACTCTTGAATAATCCAAGTCATTTGATAATTGAATTAGCACATGCCTAGGATCGATCAATCCCACAGTAAAAGTGCCCGTAAGTTTCAGACTGTGAAAAAAGGAGCGAATATTTTCTAAGGCGTTAAGGTTGAATTTACCCACCAACGAATTCAAATGGCTTAGCAAGAATTTCCACATCGAATCCAACACACATTACTGCATACCACGGAAATCGAGATGAGTTTAACCGCGAGGGGAAACAGATTTACCGAGAGAGCATCCTTGAAAGATTTAGAAGGGTGTAAGGATAAAGAATCGAGCGTACCGGGGTGGTTTATATCCGGAGTAAGAGCGGAAAAAACCATTTTCGCCATCCAAAGAGAGGCGATTTACATTACGCTGGGAGAGATCAATACCAAAACGCTTGATCGCAAAGAAGCAAGGTAACACCAGAGCCAGAACGCTAGGTTTTCCAAGAACAAGAGAGAGAGGACTATATATATATATATATATATATATATATATATATATATAGGCTTAAATATTTTTTTCTAACCTTATTTAAAATGAAAATTGCAAGAGGATGTGAAAGGATACTTTGTGGTCACCGCTACATTGAATGGAAGGGTGGTTATACATTCCGGTCTCCAATCACATCAACTACGATAACTTACAAGGGTCGAGAATGATCCGATTTTGAGCAGATCGGCCGGAAATCGCTCAATCGATTTTATGATAGCTCGAATTCGGATCGTAGCTCGTACACATTGCTTTCGAGTCAACTCGGATCGAATATGGATCGAGCTTGATTCGGCTCAAAAGCAATTCGAGCCGGCTCGTTTTTGATGATTTAGGATTGTTTACCTCGATTTTGGACTTTTTAGGCTCGAAAATAAGAACGAGCTGGCCCGTTTTGATTTAAGTAGCTCAAACTTAATGCAGAGCAACACAAAGAAAAAAATCACATAAACTGAAATTTGCTTGAATTAACTGTGTAAAATTGAAATTTAAATCAATATAACAATTAAATTTTTTTTAAAATCAATACAAGTTTAAAATCAATTAAATTAAAAATAATAATGCTATACATTTTGCTAAACAGATAAATTGAAATTTTTACAATTTAATTTTCATTGTACATATTTAATTGTGTTTAGCCAATACAAAAAAATCAATTTTAAAAAAATATATAAATAAAAGACAATATCAAGAGTACATATTTAAATTGACTATCGGGACTCAGAGAGAGTTATAATCACTTACAAGTATTTGCAATCTATACAAATTTCTATATTCCACTTATAGACTCCAGGTTGCCGAGGTCATCCGATAGCACCGTTAAAATAAAGAAAGCCCAAAATATATTGGCGAGGTTGCCTGACCATCCAATGAGAGCCACCAATGATGGATCAAAAATTTTTGTTAGAAGAAATTGAAATTGCAATGTTATACTCTTCTCATCATAGTCCAGAAACTCTCGATTCTCGAATAAGCAAATCAAATACATCTACAACCCACAAGATAATAGGAAATCAGGAGACAGAAATTGGAGAACATAAAATAAAAGGAGAACTCAAATTGTAAAATAAAATAACTACCTCATCCTCCAGACTCCAACTAAAATTGCTGAAGTAAATAAACATCAAAAATTATGAATTAAAACAAATACCTTAAGCTCCGCCAACAACTTGTGGTCAATCAAGGCACAAGTTATCATAGACAACTTGTAAAGACGACAAAGACATGACACAAAGAGCTTAGTGCTTACATCACTCACAGCCACAGACAAGATACAACCTACATACAAGTTACACTCACGACCCCAGCAAGCAAGTAGTATGGGGCAAAGAAATAAATCACAAAAGCATACATGCATACATCCCATAAGTCTCAAAAATTTCAAATTCGACAGCCGACAACCGACAGGTTGAAGTTACATATAGGAATGATTTACAGCACAAGTCTTAAAATTTTCATATAGGTTACTTAACTTTGTCAACAACACAGCACAGCCAATGGCCCAACATAAATGAAATTAAAAAATACCTCATAATAATCATTAAAATGCCAAGGTTTAGCTTTCGGCATAGTACAGTACAAAACTCAAAAGTTAATCCAAGGTTCAGCTTTCAGCACAATACAGACTAATAATCATTGACATGCCCAAAAAGAATAATTATTGAAAAAGAAATTTATTATAATTAAATCTATCTCCACTCAACAAAAAAATGAACATGATCTAAAACACAAGACTAATTGAATTCAAAGAACTAGAATAACTAATTTACCCTAAACCCCAAAAGAGTTGGACATTTGAATGATGTAGATTCTTAAAATCTAACATGCAGCTTGATTGGATCAACAATGATCATATAAGTCACTAATCCATTCATAAACCATCAAAAGGTCTGCATCATACATTTTCTAAGTTGCAAGTGATTGAACTAGCATGGTCATCATGGACATACATGCTTATTAATGGTGGTCCCATAAAGTTAATCTGTATTTATAAAGGGTTCAAAAGAAACAAATTTCAAGAAAATATATGATGAGGATGGATAACTTGACAAATTAAGAGTAAACGCCATGTTCACAGACAAAAAAAGATACACAATCATAAATATAAGTAGACATTTTAAGAATGCAGAAGTATAAACTACAAGTCTAAACTGTAAGTCTGCAACTACAATGGTCCATACATGAGAGAGCATAACGAAACCCTAAAACTGATTGTATTTTTATTTTATTTTTTGGCCCTCAAAATATTGAGATGATTGTTATTTTTTAGGGTGACATAAGACATTGAAAAGCATCAACTTCAATTATATAAAAATGTAAAATGAATTCAAAAGCGCAAGGAAATACTGTGCTGACATTACAACAACTATTATAATGTGCAAATAGCACTATAACATAGTTGAAACAAGTCTTCCAACCTTCTATTTTCATGATTGAAAAAATAACAACTAAAATGTAGAAATAGCAACTACAAATTTTTTTAAAAAAGCCACACTTTAAACAACGCAATTTGAGAAATTAAGCCACAATTTCAAAGAAGAAAACTAAAAGTATTTTGTCACCTCAAATTTTTTCATTGACCAAACCAATATATTTAAAAACCAAAATTGGCTATATTGTAAGCCTAAAAATCATTAATTTTCTCAATAGTCATCTCAGTATAATTTTATCATTGGGCATCCAAAATTAAAAACAGACGTTAATTATTAAAGTCTACAATATATAAAATAGTAGTTACAACTTACAAAAGCATATTATAAAAGCCCACAAAATAATGTTGCACCAAACCAACAGTATTATATTAGTTAATTGTAGCCCTCATGAATTTCAAATTTGTGAATCCACACTCAAGCTTCCAGGCACAGATACAGCTAAGTTTTCTTCAGCTAGAATGTCAAACTAGAAATGCAAAGAAGGCGCTATCTTTTTTGAAAAAATAAATAGAAAGTAATTTCACTATAAAAAATAGAAGAATGAAAATATTATCATATGCTCTTTCGAATTTTTATACGCTGCACGAATCCAATTTCCACTGCATATTAAGGCATCTAATGTTTTAGGTGAAATAGAACTTCTATAATCACTAAGCACACGACCACCTGCACTAAAGGCTGACTCTGAAGCCACTGTAGTTATTGAGATTGTAAAATTATATTTTGCCATCTTTGATAGTATCTTGTACTTCATGGTGAACATTTTCTACTAATTAAAAATGTCAAATTCTGAATCAGGACATTTAACACAAGCTTCATCTAAGTATATTTCTAAGTCAGACTTCTGTGGAACTAAAAGACCAGTAGAGTCTATAAAATCATACAACCCAACCAAATCATCAAACAAATTGTGACTTCATTGTAGATGTTGATTCAACTTGTATAGTAGTCGCTACTGATTTTTCTTGTATATGTTGTTTATCAACAATATAGAAAGAGTAAAGCTCAAATAATTTTTGTTTCACTTCATCCTTTTTCTCATCAATAATATCATTACCATAAATCTGTGGATAGTAATAGTTAATGACAAATAATTTCATTTTTGGATCTAGAATGCATGCAATTGAGAATAAAAATGAATAATATACCCAGTACTTATCAAATTTTGCCTTCATAGTGCTTGTCATATTAGAAATGAAAAGACTATCAGATAAATATTCTCTATCCAAGGTTTTCTTAATTAATATTAGATTTAGAAGAAGCCTATTTGTAGTAGGATAATTAGATCCAGAAAAAATTTCAGTTATTCGATGGAAAATGTGAAGCAACTCTCTAACCTTATCAAACTGATTCCAATCTTCCCCAGAAGGTAACCATATGTAATTAAGTTCTCGCAAATCATATTCTGGAAAAATAGCCTTGTAGTAAAATGCAGACTCCAATATTTTATTTGTTGAGTTTCAAAGTGTAGAAACATCAATGCATAATAATTTTGTTGTTGATAAGCCAATTTGTCTAGCAATCTCACCAAATTTGTCTAAGCGGCTAGGAGATCGCTTTACAAATAAGATTGATTCTCTTACCTTTTCAATTATTTTACCAATTTCTTTCAAGCCATCCTACACCATTAGATTTAAATATGAACAACACAACGAACATGAAATAAATCCCCCATTACCATAAATCCAGACCTTCTAGTAAATAATGCTTTCAAGTTTCTAACTGTCACATCATTTGATGATGCATTATCCAAAGTTATAGTGTTGATTTTATTTTGAATACCTCATTATAATAAAATTTCAGAAATGACTTCAGATATCACAGCTCCATTATGAGGAGGATCTAAATCACAAAAACTGATTATCCTTGACTGTAATTTCCAATCAGAACTAATATAATGCACTGTCAGACACATATAACTAATTGTTTGGCTTGATGTCCAACAATCACTAGTAAGGGAAACAGTCTCAATTAATTTCAGAACTTTTTTAAGTTTTCTTTTTCCACTTCATACACTTTCATGCACTCTTCTTTGACACCAAAACTAGAAATTTTACGGTAGTTTGGATTCAAAGATTTCATCAAAATATTAAATCATAAATGTTCAACTATCATAAAGGTATATTCATGAACAATGATCATCTTAGCAATAATATTTTTAATTCTGTTATGATCGGTTGAAATACAAACTTGAAATTTCGCTTTCTTCAAGGTCCTCAATTATATGACCAAAATTTGCAATATAATTTCATTTTGTAATGTTTTATCAATTGAGATGTAGTACTAGTTTTTTATTTAACATAAGACTTAACACAATAGTTGCATTTGTACTTTTGTATGACTTTTCCTTTCGAGACACATTTCAAAATGTTGCCAAACTTCAACGCATTTTACCCATTCTATCATCTACAGATGTAATCTCATCCACACTTTTTTGCATTTTTTGGAGTTGAAGAACTATTAGATTTGCTTTATTGCTTATATAATATAATCCATTTATAGATTTCGCATGCAATTCAACAAATATGTGAATAAATAATTTTAAACAAAAAAAAATGTTTGGGAAAATGATATGAAGACAACAATAATGAAAAAACCAAATTGATTATAAACCAAAATGATAGGAAATTAGGAATTCAATCTTTCTATTTTGATCATGAGCCAATCATTAAGCTGAAACCAAATGATTGTGAAAATGTTTAAGTAAACCTTAACTATGATCTATTAGGGACCTTAATCATCCAATTTTTTCAGATATTTTTTGCAAAAACCATTTTTCACGATGAATATAGTAAAACATTGCTGAAGTAAAATAAATTAAATATCATATGTATAAAAGATGATTTCTATCTTTGTTTTTGTAACCATCTTCAATGATGAAAATAGTGAAACATTGCTTAAGTTAAAAGAATTAAATGGCACAGGTATCATATTTCTACATCAAAGTTTTTGAAAGTATCACCTTAGGCTAGGGCTAAAAAAGTTTATATAAACCTGAATGTTCAAGAAATAAATGCATACTTAAAGGACAAGAGCATCCAACTAATTCAATCATTCAAACACCCCATAGCCATAACAAATTAAAATAGTTTAATATCACAGCAAGATCTTCCAAGTTGGATGTGCCTGTGCAGAATCATAACTTATAAATAGGGATGAGGAAAGAATAAGAGCAACTGAGCAAACCGAGTGCATCCAAGAAAAGAAACAAGATTAATAGGAAAGGAATCACAATTCATAGCCCACAGGCTACACTTAACTGCATACTTAAAGAACAAGAGCAAACCGAGAGCATACAAGAAAGGAGAAGAGCTTCACATCACAGAAAAGGAATCACAAAAAATATGCACCACTTTACTTTACAACATTGTTAAAGGACGAGAGCAAACCGAGATCGAGAGCATCCAAGGGACCAAGAAAGGAGCAGAAGTTCTGCTCCAAAATTGATGGAAATTGGAAAATATAGAACACATAAAGGAGACGACTCATACGAGCACTGAGCACATCAAGAGCTTTAAATATTGATACCACCAAAAAACCGATAGCTCTAACAGCAAAATAACTTTGCTCAAAGTAACAGAACAAATGAATAATTCCCTTAGAATATTTTTTCATTACTAACAAGTAACAACTACGAAGCCGTGAAACTGATACCAATAAAAAACCGAAAGCCAACAATAGTGCCATCAAGAGTAATCAAGATTTGAAACTATAATATAATAAAATTTACCAATATTGCTACTGTCTGTGCTGTAAAAATGAGTCTGGGGTAAAGAAACAAATTGAGCGGTTGAGCGAAGTTGCGAAGGTAACAATGGCTCTATCACAGAGAAAAAAAAAACACGCAACAGAGACATCAGACTCGAGGGTGAGCACGAGAAATAAATCACGAAGCTTGAGGAGCTCAGTGAGGACCGAAGAGGCGAAGAATAGAGGATCGTTCTCATCTCAGTTCTAGCAGATAAGAAATAAAGAGAAGAAGTCAATGACTCACATCCAAGCGTCGAAGGCTGAAAGTTGAAATGGTGAAACCCTCATTATAAGTTAGATATACAGCGTTCATTAACGAAGCCTTTGATCTCACGGTCCAGAGAGGTAGAAAGCGAATTGCATTTTCCCATGATTCCGTGAAACAAAACCGCCGTGCCTTATTCGATCCGTCAAAATCAAGTCGAGATCAAATCGCTGAATTTAAAATCAGCCAACAATTCAGAGCTGCTCGCTTTAGCTCGATTCGAACTTGATTCGAGCAAAATGAGGATTTATTCAGCACCGATCTGAGCAAATTTCTCAGCCTACTTACAAGAACCGATTTAATATTCGTTTGTTTTACGTTATTCACGTAAAGAAGGTAGTTCTAGTTCCTCTCTTAAAGGAGGAGGTGGCCGAAGTTGTGATTGCAACCGTGAGTAACCCTTAAATATTACCATGGATGAGGCTATCAGGATATTTAAATATAGTTTTACTTTAATATATAATGATGAGTTGCCTTCTCAATTATAATAATAGAATGCTTTTCTGAATGTTTTAGTAAGCTGCAGTGTTGAGGATGCTGGAATAAATTATCTACTTTAAAGAGAGTTGACATGACTTTTTTTTTTTTTTTTTTGAAAAGTTGAGGGCAATAGCCCAATATCATTCCAAAAAGTGTTTTTATAAATAAACAAAGATGAAAAAAGGACATGGCCAAGGCCAAGGAAAAAAACTATGGTAGAAGCACTTTACAAAGAGTTTAAAGGAAAAAAAGTGAACTCAGATCACAAAATTATACAAAATACATGACTAGCTATTTGGCTCCTTTTACCGATCATATTTTATTATAAAAGGTTTGTTTTAGTCGTTTGACATAAATTGATACACAAGTTAGAAATAATTTTTTCTTTCTTTTGTTCTTAATTTTTTTTTTTTTATATTTATGAAATTCCTTTGCATTAAAAAAATAGTTTTAACTTGAATTAGGCCTTGAATTTTATTCATAGCTTTTAATCATGAAATCATAAGTTTGATTTCTATTCCTCATGTTCGTTCATTCATTTTAAATTATTATTCATGCACTACTAGTTGATATGCTTTAGCTATCATCTATTAGTAGATCTCCTTTTGGGATTATGATAGTGCTTAGTCATATTCAGACAATAACCTATATGAGCTAACATAGGAGCTTTATGATTAAGAATGAAAAGATAAACTAACATAACATAAGTGTTTGGGTTATTTTGTGTCATAATAAGATATGTCTCTTAAATAAAGTTTTTATGAAGATGTTTATTTTGTAGAAAAAAATATGGTTGAGTGGCATTACTTTAAAATAATATGAATAGTACAAAAAAATTATCTGAATAAATATGAATTTGGATTTAATTTTTAGATCATAAATCACTCTTTCTAAAAAAAAAAGATTATAAACATCCATATATTAGAATAAAAATTTTCTAGAATTGACTCTAAGACCAAATGATCTCTAGCAAATTTATAACTAAATTTAAAGAAAATATCTCAATAAGATGAACCCAATGTTACCAAGAGCATCTTCATCTAAATCCAAAAGGATATAAATTAGGCTACTAAAAGTATAGTTGCTAACTTTACAAAGTCATTCGAAGAATCAATCATCCATCAAATTTTTTGTGCTTATACTTGAAATGAGCATCTTGAAGAGATGAATCCAATGAGCTAGCAATCATCAAATTATGAGTTATCAAGGCGCAAAGATATATAATATTTTTTTATTGATCAAGAAGATCAATAGGACCTTTAGTTGTTTGTAAAATATTGATTGATGAAGTGATCTTAAATATGACTTTAGGTGATAAATCACATATGATAAACCTATTGAAATTTATTTTGAACTTTAAGTTTAATCAATTTTCATCATTTATGTATTATAAGATTCATCATATTTATGTGACCTAAATTGGATCAAAAGGTCCAATTAAGCTACACCATGGACAATTTGGTTCTAATAGGTCATGAATATTATTATGTTATGTTGTGAATTTGTTGGATAATGTTAATTTGACCAATTCTAACAACTTTAATTCAATTCTAATTGGGCCTTGTGGTTGAAAAAAGTTCAAGGAATCTAATTATTTGGTCTAATCATAAACTATAATTATCTATATTTTGATGATCTAAACTTCATAGAAGAGGTTTGACCAATTTATTGGATTAATTAGTTTAAAATCACTACTTGAGTCAATACTTATTAAGGCTAAGATGTCCAAAGCCAAACTTGGGCCCATTGATTAAGCTTAAGAGATTCATTGGTCAATCAATGTATTAGCATATATTTAAATTAATGGGGGGTTTAAATGCTTATGCTACCAAATGGTTTTAGTAATACTAATTAGGATTAAGCTAAAATAAAGTCTCCCTAAGATTAATTGATATTAGATCTATCAAAAAGATTAAATTTTATTTGAATTGAATGTTTAAAGGTCTCTTTTCATGTATTTTTTCTAAGCTTATCCGGATTTTATGATCATCCAAGGTTCATGCCCTAGTCAGCTCAAGCTAAGGGTTGGATAGAATTTTAGCTAGGATAAGCTAAAAAATTAACTAATATATGAACTAAAAATAGAGATTTAAATAAAATTAATATAAAGAAATAGATGAACTAACTTTAGAAAAAGATAGAGAATAAAGAAAAGATACTTATCTAATTAAGTTCAAGTGTATTGTTATGAGTATGAGACACTTAGTTTAGAATACATAGGGGCATATCTTAAATTAATTTGACCCAAATATTAAGGTTTTTGAGCTGTTGATATTTTTAGTGCTAATAAAATAAAATAAAAGTACACCCATCACTAAGATTAGAACCAATATTACTCTATTTTTTTCCTAGAGACTTATTATTAAATCTAATCCTCTTATGATTAATGATCAAGGCACCAAGACCATTATAGAGTCACCTCTAGAAATATTAAGTTGATTATAAACATTAAATGCTATAAACAAAGGTATATACAACACCAATGCTAAACTTAATCATTATTTTTGAGAGAAGAAGGTGATTAGCAAGATAAGAATATTTAGAATATTATTGTTGATACACTATTATTTGATGATGTCTTAAAGAAGGTAGTCGGTCTCATTTGACTGTCATGAATTATTTTCCTCTAGAAAAATAAAATAAAATATTAAAAGAGAAGGAATATCTTTAGTTGATATGGTAAATAAAGATAAGAGATAACAATTTTTTTGAGGTAGCATAATGAATTTTATATCTACCTGAGCATTAATAAGAGCAATTTAAATATTTTAATGAATCACACATCTTCTAGTCACTAAAAGATATATGATGCAAATATATATAAGGATTATATGTGGTGCAATATGCTTTCCATCAATATAGTCCATCAATATGAATATTATATATAACAATAGACAAAATACATCTATATATGTTATAAACTTAATCTAACTTCTCCATATAAACCAACTTAAGAGCTACAACATACACATCAATCAAAGAAAGGGCCCAAGATTTTGTTGATTAGGATTGCACTATCTTCTACTAGGGAGTTTCGATTTATAATATTCAACGTCTAGTAGTTGATTCTACATTAGATTTTAGTATAACCTATAAAAGAGTTATATTTAGTAATTTTTATTGAGATTTTTCTAATTCATTATTATTATTTCTTATTTATGTAAAAGATGTGGCATTTGAGTCTCCTAGGAGCCACACACATATTGGCATCTCTAATTTATTAACTAAATATTTTATTATATGCATAGATGACTTACATGATAAGATTTCTCTTATGAAGGAGACACAAATTACTATAGATCTAATTTTCGATTCATAATTATCAAATATCTCACATTACAAGATGAAAATATTTAAGCATGTTGAGCTTAAAAAGCTAGTTAATAAGATTCTTGAGGAAATCTTCCTCAAAGAAAGCATTATTTAATGTGTTATCTTAACTTTATTGACCACTAAAAAAATTTATCATAGCTAGAGGTTATTTGTTGATAGTATAGCTAAAAGGATTCCTATCAAATATATGTTTCTTGTATCTAGATTTGATGATATCTGGATCAAATCTTAAGTACAACTTATTTTTTAAAAAAATTAATCTATCATTTCACAATTAAATAGGGATGTTAGATTTATTTCTTGGGGATTTTTCATGCATATCATATAATTCTTATATATTTACATATTTAACACCAAAATTTTGATATTTATATAAATAATACTCAAATCTTTAGCATCACATAAAAATACCACTATTATCACATGTCTAAAATGAATACACATTTTCAAGCATAGGTAAGTATTAGATATGTAAATATCAAAATTTAGGTGTTAGATGTGTAAATACAAAGGCATTGTGTGGTCAATAAGTCTTTAAGAAATTTATTCATATGTTTAGTAGAAAAGAGCTTTGGCAATTTTAATTTTTTAATTTGCTTATCAAAATTTGCTTATACTTAATACTACTTTAGAAACTACTGAGCAATCATTATTGAAATATTAAATGACTACAACACTTCAAATGACTCAAAATTTCATCACATGTACAAACATTTATTAGAAATTTAAATCCTTTTTATTGTCTTCATCAAACTATATATGATATAGTTGATCTAATCATGATTCATCGCCATGATTGAAATATTTGAGCACGATGAGAGCTTTTGAAGATTGTCGGTAGAAGGAAAGAGGTAGGGCTTGCTTTGGAAACTTTTTATTTATATATTTACTATTTATTGCATTCATTATAGTGCCCAAAATTTTTTTAATTTGCGCAATTTTGATGTTTTGGGGGAATTTTTGTCAATAAGATTCTTATTTTAAGTATAAGTGTGCAAATTTTGGGGATCATTTAACCCTTTAAATATTTAAATATATTTTAAAATTTTTAATTATACTTTTATGCCTTGTTTTAGATAATTTGGACTAGAATTTTGATTATTTTAATATTGATAAATTTGTTTTAATTGACCTGTTATTTTAGAGTATAAATTTACTACAATTAAAGTTCCTATCTCATTGAATTATTTTTTAAAGTTTCTACAATCAACCTTTTACATTAATATTTATATAACATATTGGAAATTATAAATTATTTATATGAATTATATATTAATAGTGTTAATTTTATAAATTTAATTTTTTTGATTTAATAATACATATATTTACTTATAAAATTAATAGTCAGTTTCAATGGTGAAGTCAGAAAATTTTTCAAAAAGCATGGACATTGATTATTATAAAAAAATGTAAAAGAATTTATTGATGAGAAAATTATATATATATATATATATATATATATATATATATATATATATATATATATATATATATATATATATATATATATATATATATATATATAATATAATTTTAATCTTTATTCTTGAAGTGTTGAATGATTATTGTACAATGGATATAATGTTATATTTCTTTTCCAATATATGTAACACTATGATATAAATAAATATTAAATTTTTAAAATTAGATATATAAATATATAAGAATTATATTTTATGTATTGAAATCCTCTAAAATATAATATAAATATTAAATCTGTGTGTTATAACAAAAGTATTTTTAAACTTGTAGTGGACGTACATAGAATTTTAATCTATTTATTAAAAATATCAAGGTACTCCAACGTTTATGTAAATAAAGATTTTAATTTTTTAATTTGATAACTAAATTTTATTTAATTAAACTGATTAAATTTTTTAAATAAGATATTAAAATTTTTATATAAAAAATAATGTCTTAATAAAACTTAAATTTTATTTCTAGCTCAAATTTTAAAATTGCATTAGTTCAAATATATAATAATTTAAAAATAAATATTCTTAAAATTAATATTTGGTCAAAATAAAATTTTTTCTTTATATTTAAAATAAAATTTAAAAAGTTTTGAAGGTATAATCTCTAATTAGGTTGTATTAAATGCAATTTTGGAAGGCCAAATTGTGTGGTCCAAAACACCGTAAAATTATTCAAAATTATTATAATTTGCGTAGTACCAAAATCTTATGAAATGGAACCCACAGGTTAGTAAAACAATAATATTAATTATTCATAGAATTAATACTCCTATTCTCATCTTTTACAAAAAGTTTCAATCAAAATTAATAATAAAATTTACAATATTTTAGTTTTATCTAAATTTATAATAATTTGATAATAGTATGTAAATACATAAAGTTATTAATTTATTATTTTTGAATGAGCAGTACTTTTTGTAAATAGAATAGAATTTGGAAACATGTATGTAAATCTTGTTATTATCTATCATAATAAATATAAATATATATATATATATATATATATATATATATATATATATATATATATATATATATATATATATATATATATATATATTAACTACAATAATGGCAAGATAATTAGTATTTCTGTTTTATTTATTTCCTTCAGCAGTTTGAACAGTCATCAAATTTTTTTTTTTCTTGTTTGAAAAGCTTAAGAGCTGTCACTTTACAAAGTACATATTATCTCTAAATTCTCATCATAGATAAGTACATATTAAAATACTTGAAATCTGCTGATAAATCATGTCTGCTTGTCATTGGTCTTTTGATGTTGAAAGGTTCTTGTTAGAATTTATTGATAGTACTTCTTGCGAGAAATCTTTGATTTTTTTTATTTAAATTTTAGGCTTAATGTATCCCTTTACAATAATTTATATTAACTATACATTTAATTGATCAGGTACAAGGCAGATAGCCTCTCTCTCTCTCTCTCTTGGTGTGATGTTGTCATCTTGTCTGTTTGGCAGGATTTAGGTTATCTTGCTTAAATCCTTCTACCAAACACCCCCCAAAAGCAACTTAAGCTATAAGAACATTATGAAGGCTTAATGCTGTGCTGTGAGAAGTCCCATACTGCAATAGTTAAGGGAGAAATCGAATCACACTCTAACTAGTCAATCACAATCGAATCATACTGAAATGGAGATTAACACATAATCAAATCAATCTGTCAATAGAAATCATTGAAGTTAAAATGAGGAGAGACATTTGAATCAAATCTAATCTGTTAGAAACAACATAGCCGGTATGTAAAGAGTTCACTCGAGCATAATGTATGTTCTAGACCTAATAAATGAGAATGGAAAAAGAAGAAGTAAACCAAATAACATAGAGCAATACTATCGGTATCAATAATTGATCCAACTCGTCAACCAACACAAATTCAACTCAAAAATTAGGTTCATATTAACGAATAATTTTGGGTCGCTCTGGTCAAAGTATCAGATATATTTAATTCTTCAAGCCAGGTTCGAGTTCATGTTTGACCCAGCAACCCAAAATTAACCCATGTTTGACCCACCAACCCAAAATTAATCCAATTTTGACTCACCAACTCGAAATTAACTGAATTTTTACTCGCTAACTAGAGCTTGACCTAATTTTAACCTGAATTTGACTCAAAATATATGTCTAAATGTGTCAATTTGGTCAAGATCGGGGTAGTTGGGTTCATGTCAAGTCAACTTCTGGTATGGGATTTAAACCCATATAATATTGTTAAACTAGGGTCAAGTTAATTTCGAGTCAGATCTGAATCTAACTTTGAATTGACCCCATACTAAATATATGATTATAAGTGTGACAAGGGCTATCAATGTAAGAAGTGTGGAAGAATGGTAGACTTCTGCAAATAAATTTCAAATTGTCAATGATGATGGCCTCTAAAAACATACAACAATATGCATTGCAAGCACTAAGAATGATAAGACGTTAGCATAAAAGGGTAGTAATCCTTCAAGATTGAGGGACAATTGAGGTTCGCAGTGATTGAAGGGGCCTCGTGGCACCTGGGTGTGTGTGTGTGTATATTGCTAAGCCCACTCTTAAAATTTTAAGATTTATTTATTTACATTATTAAAAAAGTACATAAACTTTATTTATTTTATTTCTTATGTATCATTTAAGTTTATATTTTTATTTATAATAAATCATTGGAAATATTTTATTTTTTTAATTTCAAGTTAAATTTATTTATATACTACATAATAATAAATAAAGCACTAAAGTCTTAAAAAAGCAATCGATTCTCAATCAAGACTAAACCAAATCAAATTGAAAACTTTGCGATATCAATCGCCTCTAAATATGGAGTGTTTATAGTCAAATCGCCTTGATGAGCCGGATCTAACAAGCCCAATATCTCATAATTGACTTCATTTGAGCATTCCAATACACAAATACATCGATGATTGGGAATCATCATCATGAGCTCCGATGGAGTGGTTTGGATTTTGCATGTATTTACGTAAATATCTTCTCTAATATATAAATAGCTCTTATTCTTCACGAGGGGAAAGAGAAGAGAGCTCTAAAGCTTGAAAATCCTCCAAGCATAATTGTGTTACCATTTCGCCGCCGACCACCGTTGGAGCCAACCACCGCCGACCACCAACCATTTTGTCGCCGCTGCCACCACCGCGCTCGCCGCCACAACCACCGTCCGCCATTACCACCGGTCATCACATCATCCACCGGTCGGATTAGAGCCGCGCTAAGCGTTGCCGGCTGTTCACTCGCGTGGCTGACCGCTAATCATCAAATCATCATCATCATTGTTATTTATCATACCATTGCTGTCATCGCCAACCATCGGCCATCCAGGCCATCACCGCCGGTCTCAATCCCCAGTCACCATCATCTACTACCACTAGCAACTGTTACAACCTAACCATGATTAGGGCTGTCAAAAAAGCTCGTTGTTCGCGAATATGTTGTGTCGCTAACTAAACGAGAAACAAAGCATATTTCAAGCTCGATATGTAAACGAGCCGAACATGAACAATCATTTGTTCGATCCTATTCGGCTCGATTTAGCTCGAAATAAAAAATTATATTATATTATTATTATTATTATTTTATTACTATTATTTATTACTATTATTATTATTATTTTATTACTATTATTATTATTATTATTATTATTTTTCTTACTATTATTATTATTATTATTATTATTATTATTATTATTATTATTATTATTATTATATATACATACAAACATATTTATTTGTCATAAATACAAGTATAGCTTGGTGGTTAGAATTTTTGTTATGCAAAAAATTGGCCCAGGTTTGAATCCTCCTTCATACAAATTTTTTGGATTATTGCATTTCGAACACGAGCCGAACATGAACAAATCGATTTTCAAACGAGCCGAACACGAACAATGAAATTTCGAGCCATTTCGAACACGAGCCGAACACGAACAAAATAAATTTCAAACGAACAGAACAAGAGTTCGGCTTTGCTCCTGGCTCGTTTACACCCCTAACCATGGCTATATAACTATTGTTACCTGACTCAGGTTGTGGGAAAATTTGTACTCCGAAATAGATACATAATTGAAAATTTTTGTTGGGCTAGGCCCCGTGATTTTTTTCCTCTTTTCGAGATTTTTCCACGTAAAAAATTCTAGAATTTTCTTATTAATTCTTCAAACATGTGTGTGTGTGCTGGATTCCGAAACAAAGCTAAGGCGTAAACTTTTATTCTACCACAACTTATTTTCTAACACGCAATAATAATAATAATAATAAATAAGATATTAGAGCATATTTTTATTGAAATGAGAACCACATAAATCTAACTATTACTTATTTTATAAACCCAATGATTTTATATAAATTATTTTATATCAATTGATTTAAGGATTATGAATAATCAATTGAAACTTATATATGGATATATAGCTTAAGGAACAATTTTCATTCTTAGAAGAAGTTGAAATGCTTGCTTAGAAAATAGTTGAAAGAATAAAATAAAAATTTAAACTTATTGTTTTCAAATTATTAAAACTAGTATTGATTCTATAGTTGCAATAACAAGTGTTGAACGATTTTTTTTTCTGCTATGAATATTACGAAAAATTAATTATGAATTAAAATTAGAGATTAATTGATGATGATATTTACATCACTTGTATTAAAAATATATATATTATATGATATCATCAATGAAGTAATTACTCAATGCTTTCAAAATATGAAAAGTAGATATTATCAATTATAAGTTTTGAATCATATATATATATATATATATATATATATATATATATATATATATATATATATATATATATATATATACAGACATATATATATATATATATATATATAATTTAAGGATATAATACCTTTATTTTATAAAATAACAAAATTAGCCTCTAATCAATTTAATAAATTCAATTTTAGAAGGGAAAATATATTGTCCGTGCCCTAAAATTGCTCAATCCCATGTGCACAAATTCTTTGGGCAAAAAATAAACTAATAATATTTACTTTTACAAGCCATATTTAACTCCTCCAACATGTTAGGGCAATAAATTAAAGAAAGGGTGCAATTCTTAAGCATTTACATATCTAGCACCTAAAATTTGATATTTATAAAAACAACACTTTTTCTAAGCATGAAAAGGTGCATTTCTCTTTAAAAAATTAATGTTGATGCTATTTTTGATGTAATAATAAAGAATATGATGTTAAAAAATAAAATTTAAGTATTAGATATGTAAATATAGAATAATTGTGTGCTATGTATGTTAGATACTTGTGCATCTTAGTAAAAGAACATTAATGAACACCTATATAAAATAGCCATGGCTTTAAGTAGGGAAAATATTTTAAATAAAATCATATAGATTTATTTTATTATTTAAAATTTTAAATCGAATTTTCTTACTATTCAAAATATAAAATAGCATAGATTTAATAATAAATAAATATTATGAATAGAAAATACTTAAAAATTAGGGCAACCTTTTAAAAAAAAATTACAATATTCTAGGGTTGATAAACATGGCTCTTGCTCTAATGCTACTTGCTTTTAAAAGTTTAAAAAAAAACAGAGAGCAAAGCATAGAAGTGGTGGCTTCAATTTTTGGCGGTTAATCTTTGAGGTATTGTATATATATATATATAGAGAGAGAGAGAGAGAGAGAGAGAGAGAGAGAGAGAATGTGGAGGATGAGGGAAGAAAGTGCTCAAGCTTTATTGAAATATTTGCTCTGGAATTTAGCTTGTGCAAAACTGCAACGTATAGTGCCTATTTGTATTAGTATATAAAGAACTCTAGATTCAATTAATTTCACACAGGTTTCATATATATAATTGACATTTTATACTAATGGTATATCTATCTTTGATCATTGGATCATATGTTCATCTTAAATTTGCATACTAATCTTAAGTCCATCTAATAAAAAATAATTGATAGATTTTTATATATTTTTTTAAGTGCGAACCGACATTTTAGTTGGCAATAAATGAAAAGAGAGAGCTTTATCAGTTTCCATCTCCATGTGAAACTCGCGTAGCATCATCTTAGGAACAGATACAGTAAAGAAGGAATGCTAACGAACTCCTATATAAAGAAGCCATGGCTTAAGAGCAGTTCACCTTACAAAACAATATGGCGCTTGCTGTAGTTAACACTCACGTACCAGCTTTGAGTTGGAAGAGGAAATTAGCCAATAATTCCCAGTTAGGAAAACCTAGGGTTTCACCTGTTCCTTCCTCGGTTTCTGCAACTAGTTCTAAACGTTGTAATTCTGTTCAAGTGAAAGGTCTGATAAGCAATGATATTTTTGTATACCCTGAGGATGAAACTGAGAACTCTTCATATCCCTCGGACCATAAGCCACATAATAGCTTTCCTCCGGACTTTGTTTTGGTGCCGCTAGTTCTGCTTTTCAGGTTTCATGCAAATTACTTTCCATTCATTCATACGCACACTCTCTCTCTCTCTCCAGTTTTTTTTTTTTTTTAGCTGAGCAAGGATGAACGATCGATGAAAAATAAGAGGAATGGTCTGTTTAAATAATTTATACCGTTGGTCTGTAACAAATGAGTACATCAATGGTGTCTTATCAGGTGGAAGGAGCAACAAGAGCTGGAGGGAAAGGACCCAGCATATGGGATACCTATTGTGAAAAATATGCAGGTTCTATTATTAGAACTTAGTTATTCTTTTACAGATAATAGAACTATATATTATATTATTTTTTAGTCATATTTTTCATAAAATAAAATATAAAATAATTATAGCTCCATTGGATTTGCATTATATCATAGCTAACATCGAATTAGATTAATTTTAACGTGTTAATTAATCATTGAATTGATAGAATTCAAAAACAAGTTGTGCTGAATATATAATTTGACTCTGATCTAATCATTTCCCACAATAAATTTGAGTTACACATATTTTTCTTAAAAACTATGAGTTAAACAATCTTTCAATCTTCAGTCGTCCTTATTCTTAGAATAAATTATACTTTATGGGTATAAATTTTTTATGGTTTTATTTTTCAGGAAAAATTGCTGATGGATCAAGTGGGGATCCAGGAGCAGGCTCATACTACCGCTATAAAGTTTGAACTATAACTCCAATCAAATATATATTTTAAATATCTTGAACATTAAACTTTAAAATGAACGTCAGAACAGAAGTTTAATCCTAGCTATAATTACAGTGATTAATCCCATGTAATTGGAATTCAGGAGGATGTGCAGCTTTTAGCCGATATAGGCCTCAACGCGTACAGATTCTCCATTTCGTGGCCAAGAGTACTTCCAAGTATCATAAAATATTTATTTCTTCACCTCTTAATCTGTTTTTTTTTATATATCGTATGTTTCTAATTAAATAAACACACCTTAATATGCAGAGGGTCGTGGCCAGCCAAATGCTGAAGGAATTAATTACTATCACAAATTGATTGATGAGTTAAAAAATCATGGTAATTAAAATGAAATCAATCTCTCTCTCTCTCTCCCTTATACTAAATTTTTCTCTTGGGGATATTCATAGGAATCGAGCCTTATGTTACACTATTTCATTGGGATGTTCCACAAGCTTTAGAAGATGAATATGGTGGCTTTTTAAGTCGAAAAATAGTGTAAGTATAGTATTAAAGTTTCTTTGGTTATTAATAATTAAAGCACCTAAACATTATAAATTTAATCACATTATTCGATACAAAAAAATTGTTTTAAAGTAACACATTTTTACATTATAAACAAATATTTTTTTGAAAAAAAGGTATAATTATTGATGGTGTAACTAAAAGTTACAAACATAATTTATTAAAAAATGGCTATATATTTAATCATAAATATGTTTAGCCGTATCATCAAAAAGCACATTCTTAAGAAATGATTAAATTGTAAACAAAAAAAATGTATGCAAAAGGCAAAGTCAAGCACTGGATATTTTACCTAACATATTTACATCAATATGTTTACAGGGAGGACTACAAAAACTATGTAAAACTATGTTTCGAGGAATTTGGCAGCAAAGTCAAGCACTGGATCACCATGAATGAACCATTGATGTTTTCTTCAAGGGGATATAGCTTAGGAACATTTGCCCCTGGTCACTGCACACCAGATTTAAACGTTAATGGGCTAGATTATACATGCCCTACTGGAGATTCTCTCAGAGAACCTTATAAAGTTAGCCATAATATACTCTTAGCTCATGCAGAAGCAGTAAATCTCTACAAAACTCAATATCAGGTCTTTATAATATTTCAATCATAATTTAATACTTTTTCTTCTAATCATCACTGATAAATTAAAGTATGTTATTCAAAGGAAAATGATGCAATAGTATCAATAAAGTTTTATTTTGTATGCTCCTAAATGTATTGTTTCAAATCTTACATATAGGTGAAATTTTTTTAACATTTTTCAGCTTAAGATAACATTTTTTTAGTTTAATTTCTTATTTTGCAGGCTAAACAAAGGGGAAAAGTGGGTATTACATTAAACTCAAATTGGTTTGAGCCTTATGATGATAGCCCACCTAATCAAGAAGCACAACAAAGAGCCCTTGATTTTAACTTGGGATGGTAAGTGGAATATTAATGTTCATACATCAAATTAATTGTATGACTTGAATTAATTTTCTATTTTACTTGTGAAATTAAAATCATCAATCACTCTATAGGTTATGTTAAGAAAATTAATAAAATCATTTATTCTATTTTTCAAGCCAATTAATAAAAAAATCTAATATAAATTTAACATTTAAAGAAAAATGTATGAAATTGAGTATTGTCAATCAATTTTATTAATTCAAACCACCCAATCAATCATGTGTCATATGTCAAATAATGTCTTTTAAAATAGAAAATACCAAAGCAAGATTAAATTGCAAATAATGATTTCTATATAGAAATATTATAATATATATGAAGTATTTATCTTAATATTAATGCATATAAATTTGTGATTTTGTCAAGTGCAGGTATTTGGATCCATTGAAGTTTGGGGATTACCCATTTTCTGTGAGAGCTTTGGTGGGGGATAGACTCCCAAAGTTCACAGCTGAAGAGTCACTAAAGCTTATAGACTCTTTTGATTTTATTGGATTGAACTATTACACATCAAGATATGCAAAACATGTGCCTTATAATTATAATGACAAACTAGAGACAAGTGATGATGATCCACATGTTAAAATTCTAGGTAAATCTTTTTTTTTTTTTTTTTTGCAAAAATCATTAGTTGGTGGATTAGTAATTATATAATTTAAATTTTATATATTTTTTTATTATTTTCTTAAGAAAAATTTACATACATACCACGCAACTCCTATATATTCACATATCGAGTATAGAAGTTTTTATGTCACTTTACTTATGCATGATTAAAAGAAGTATTCATTTTTAAGAAGATAATGATATTTTTAATATGATATTAATGATTTGAATATTATGCATGTAAATATCAAAATTTATGTGTTAGATATATAAATATATAAGAATTATTTGGTATGTGTGTAAAAGAGTCAACTGATTTCATTTTGGCTATTTTATGCTCAATTAGCATATCTTAACTCATTTTTGTTCTAATAAATTTAGAAAAAGTTACATATAGCACACAATTTTTATGCATTTACATATCTAACACCTAAAATTTAATATTTATAAATATAACACTTTTGTTATGTTTGAAATAGTGCATTTCACTTTTAAAAAAAAATTTGATGATGGCGCTATTTTTGATGTAATATTAAAATTTTGAGTACTATTTATCTAAATATGAAAGTTTAGATATTAGAAATATAAATAAATAAGAGTTATGTGCTACGCATGTAAATGCCTCATAAATTTAATGTTATATGTCAACAGATATAATATAAAGCATCTTAAGATTTATGAATCTTAATGCAATAAAAGAATGTGATAGATGGAAATCATATAATATTTTTTAAAAGTTTATAGTTTCAAAACCCACCAATTAAATTAATTTTTTTATTTATATTTACGAAAAATATATGAAATAAATGTGAAATGACAATTTAAATATATTATAAAGAAATTTTAAAAAAAACTTTAAAAGTTTGACTCTCTCTCTCTCTCTCTCTCTCTCTCTCTATATATATATATATATATACACACATATTAATTACATTTTTTTATTGAATGCAGTTAAGAGGGCCGGAGTACCCATCGGGCCGGCAGAAGTAAATTCTTTACTTTTATCCTTTTCATATATAAGTTAAGAAATCAAATTTTGTTAAGGGTAGTTTGAGATCATTGTTATGTTTTGTTATTTATTTTTTATTTTAATTTTATTTTATTTATATTTTCATTTGAAATAAAACATATTTGATGATGATTATTTTTTTTTAAAACACTCACAGTTAAATATCTAAATATCATTTTGAGTCATTTTAAAATAATATAAACTGCTTTCAAAAAAAAAATTTTAATACTTTAAAAACCATGCTAAGCAAATATATATTTTTTAAAAACAATATAAAACCAATAAAAACATAAAATTAAATTGATTCCATTGAGATCCTTCCTTAAACTACTTATTACAGTTATTATATTTAAATGTGTATGATATGCAAATAATGTGAAATTATTTTATATATAGCTTTTTGGACTATTATTATGTAATTATGATGTGACAACTTTTTTTTTCTTCTCCTCTTTTATTATTATTTTTTTGCATGGAATGCAGCCACAAAGTTGGGTGAATGTATATCCCAAAGGATTGAAGAAACTTCTTCTTCACATAAAGAAAAGATACAACAACCCACCGATTTACATCACTGAAAATGGTGAAGCTGATGCTGTCACAACATAGTTTTTTTTTTTAAATTTCTTCATGACTGAAAAATGATTTTTTAAATATTTTTTATGTTTATTTTCACACAATATTTTGATAGGAGTTTTCGAGTCCACTAATGATAAAAGCAAATCAACGCCGACGGATGATATATACCGTTCAGAATACCACACTTCTCACCTTCACGAACTTGAGCATGCCCTAAGGTAAATCAGCTTTGGATGAAGCTAACCTTACTTGTTCTTTAATTCTCAGAAATTTTATATATATAGGAGTATAAATGAGTTGAACAAACTGGTTATTTCTTTATAAAATAAATTTCATATTTAATATATAAACAATATATATATATATATATATATATATATATATATATATATATATTCAAGCTCAAATAAGTTAAACATAATTAAATAGAAGATTATATATATTCAGCTCACTTACAAATCGAACTCATACCATCTATTTGTATTTGATTCTCTTACTCAACAAATGATTCAAAGTTTCAGACAAAAGTTACTTAACGAATCGAATATGTGTTATTCTGAAGCTATCTTTTCTTTTTTTTAACCAAAATTTGCAGTAACAATGTCGACGTTAAAGGATACTTCGTGTGGTCACTGTTTGACAGCTTTGAATGGAACAGTGGCTATACAGCCCGGTTCGGTCTGATCTACATCAACAACGATAACTTGCATGCACCGGATCTGAGGAGGATTCCGAAGGAATCTGCTCGTTGGCTTAAACGTCATCTACGTATCATAAAAGACCAGAAGGTGGTTCCAATTCCTCTCTTGAAGGAGGAGGTGGCCGAACCTGTAACTGCAAGTATCAGTAACCCTTAAAACAAAACTGTGGAAGAGGATATCATGAAGATATTTAATTATAATCATATTATATTATATGATGTGTAGTCTGTTTATATATATTAAAAATATATAAATTTTGTTCTGGATGGAATAAGAATGGTGATGATCTCACCTGGAAGTACTGCTTGATGTACTGATGTACACATAATATGTACATCAATATTTCCTTTTTTTTCTTAGAATTTAAAGAATATTATTGATATGGCTCTCAAAATACCACTAGTCAAAGCACAAATCTTGATGTCGAAACCGATATGATTTTGAGTCAATACCGATCGAGATCAAGCACTAAATATCATTGGAATCTTTGGGACATCAATTAAATCTCAAAACAGCTCAAATATGGAGTGTTTATAGTCAAATCGAAGGCCTCGACGGCCGGATCTAACGAGCCTAAGATCTCATAATTCGACTTCATTTGAGCATCCAAATGCTCAAAATACATCAAATGATCAAGGAGTCATCCCCGAGTCATCGAGGGGAGTGGTAGGCCTTACATGAGTTTACAGAATACCCTCCTCCCATCTATAAATAGGCCTCACTCACATGGGGCTGCTAAGTGAAGGGGAGCCAAGTGAAGGGGAGCCAAGGAGAGAGCCAAGTGAAGAGGAGTCAAGTGAAGAAGAAGGAAGTCAAGCAAGTGAAGAAGAACAAGGACCAGAAGAAGAAGAGTCCAAGAAGAAGAGGAAGAAGCCGCAAGGAAGAACAAGAACCCCAAGGAAGAAGGCAAGGAGAAGAGGAAGAGTCCGAATGAGAAGAAGAGGAAAAGTGAAGTGAGGAAGAGGAAGCTCTAAAGCTTGAAGATCCTCAAGCAAGATCGCACACCGCCGCACCATCGCATTATACCCCAGATTTCCGTTACCCAAGATCTCCAACATCAACTATTATAAACCGATCGCCGTTGTACCTCCCTTCTCAATCAGTAATCCCGCGTTATCGGAAGACTTTGTACTCAAAAGGATACATAGTGGAATCTTTTATCACAGCCCGTGGTTTTTCCCTCTTTTCGAGGTTTTCCACGTTAAAATTCGAGTGTCTCATGTTCTTTAATTACCTGTGTGCTGACTAACAACAAGGCTAAGGCATAAATTTTACTCTACCGAATCGGTTTTCAAAGACGCAATGCTGCCACCAGGAATGTCGATTCATTATTTCATCTTGTATGACACCAAGTTTCCAACAAGATCAAAACCACCATCGAGGTGGAGCATTTCAAGCTTTTAAAGAGCGAAGTAAGAATGAAGATTCATCAAACTTTGTTCCTTCGTGATTCTCCGGAACTGGGGCAACTCTTAATCTCAAAAGATAAGCAAGTCAGCAACACCAATGAAAAGGAAAAAATCAATAGTCAACTCTGGCTACAAGCTCATACAACTATTCGACCTCTTCCATACGGGTTAACGTCATCGAGTAAACACTCTGACTAACAACCAGATAGTCAAAACGCCCTTGGTGGACTTCGCGATCTTTCCCAGACGGGCACGTCATCGAGCAAAGCTCGACAAACAACCCAGAAAGGTCAAACGCCCTTGGTGGACTTCGCGATCTTTTCCAGACGCAGCACGTCATCGAGCAAAAGCTCACAAACAACCTGTGAAAGGTCAAAGAACTTTTACTCAAGAGGTTAATGTCATCGATAACACTCGACAAACAACCTCTGATGGGTCAAAATCCCATTGCAGTGGCCACCACCGCCGACTACCGCCGTCATCCGCCACCATCGCAGTAATCTCCGCCGGCCATCACCATTGTCGCCGCCATCCGCTGACATCGACGCCGCCGCCACCGCCGACCACTCAACGGATTCAATGACTCTTCCATACGGTTAACGCCATCGATAAAAACTCTAACTAACAACCCAGATAGTCAAACGCCCTGGTGGACTTCCACGCATCTCTTCCATACGTTAACGCCATCGTAAAACTCGACTAACAACCGTGAAAGGTCAGGTCGTGGACTTCCGCGCCTCTTCCATACTGCACGTCATCGAGCAAAACTCGACAAACAACCCGAAAGGTCAAAGGTCCTTGGTGGACTTCACGCTTTCTTCCATATGCAGCAGCCATCGAAAAACTCGACAAACAACCCAGAAAGGTCAAAGGTCCTTGTGGACTTCCCACTCTTTTCCATACGCGGCGACGTAATATTCGGACCAATAACCTGTGAAAGGTCAAAACTTTGTACCCACTCAGATAAAGCACGTCATCGGATAACACTCATAAACAACCTCGGATGGGTCAAATCTCATCGTCACGGCCACCACTGCCGACCATCGTTTTAATCCGCCGGGCCGACGACTATCGCTCTTCGCCGGTTATCACCATTGTCGCCGGCCATCCGAGCCGATATCGACGCTGGCCGCCACTGTTGACTACTCCACCAAGCATCGCTGATAACCCTTCTGGCCGATAACCCTTGTAGCCGGCCACCGGTCACACCATCGCCGGATCTCGATCACCATTCTGCCGGATCATTATTTACCGACGTTCTATATCGCCGCATTGTTGCCGCTATAATTTTCGTCCATTACCACATTTGCTTAGGCCGCTTACCATACATTATTGCTATTACCGAGCGACATCGCCAGAGATAAGCCGCCACTACCGATCCGGTTAGCTGATTTACGCCTTTGCCTCCGACTACTCGCTTTTCTATACTTAACGCCATCGTAAAACTCGACTAACAACCCAGATAGTCAAAAGCTGGACTAATCTTCCATACGGTTGATGTCATCGAGCAAAGTTCGATAACAACCCGCAGTCAAAGAGGGATTCTGACCTCTTCCATAAGTTAACGCCATCAAGCAAAAGCTAAAACAACCTGTGGATAGGTCAAACGCCTTGGTGGACTCTATCTTCCATACAGTTAATGTCATCGAGCAAAAAACTTAATAAAAAACTCAAAAGGTCAAAAGGTCCCAGACTTCCCACGCTTCCATAGCAACCGATAATATTCTAATAACCTTAGGTCAAACTTTGTACCCACTCACTGTTAATGTCATCTATATCAAACAACGAGGTCAAAATCTCGCCGGATTCAATTATATCCATAACGTGTTAACAACATCTATCAATTGAATGAATCTCGGATCATCATATCGCCGCTCATCTTTCATCACCATCGCTAGGCCAATTGCCGCCGTATCATCCACCATAGGTACCATAACTAGCCGCTTTACCACGGCCGAGCCGGCAATTAGGGTGGCACCGCTTCTCCCTATCGGCATCGCCGGTATCACCATTTCGGGTTACCACTATCAGCTGTAATCTTCGTGACCACCTTGTGTCACATCCGAATAATGTAACCTCGCTTGGCAGCCGTTAAACGGACGGGAGCAGAACGGACGAGGCGGTAAGGAACCACGACGATGGGCTCAAGCCTTAACCTGACAATCCGCGAACGACGATCGGAACCGGAACCACGACGTAGGGCTGATCGCAACTGACGATCCGACGGGGACCGAACCGTGAGCAAACCGGAACCACGACGCGTGGTATCGCTTCCTCAGACGGTTATAACCAACCACGACGTACCGTCCTGATCGCTTCTAAGACGTGACTCGAATAACCACTTATGTACCGGGGCCTTGACGCTTCCTCGGACGGCCCGACGCGTGGAAAATGGAACCACGACGTATACGTGGGCCTTGACGCCTCACCCGGACGGTCGACGTGGAATGAACCACGACGACGAATGCCTTGATCGCTCTAAGACGGCCGACGCGTCGGTAAACCGAACCACGACGTATGACCGCCTTGATCGCGTTAACCCACACCGACGGACCGAACGACGAGCGGAAACCAAAATGACGCATCGTGGCCTTTGATCGCCCCAACCCGTGACATCCGACGGCAAACCGACGAGGCGAAACCGAATCCACGACGTATCGGTGGCCTGACGATCCGACGAATACGAGGCCGGAATGGAACCACGACGCATGGTGGCCTTGACGTCTCCTCGGACGGTCCGACGGTGCCGACGAGGTCGGAACCGGAACCACGACGCATCGCGGTGATCGCTTTAACCTGACGATCCGGCCACGAACCGACGAGGTCGGAACCGGAATCACGACGCATGGTGGCCTGATCGCCTCGACGGCCGACGGGCAAATCGGACGAGGTCGAACGGAACCACGACGTCAGTGGGCTATCGCCTTAACACGGTCCGACGGGCCAGAACGGACGAGGTGTAAACCGGAACCACGACGCATCGGGGCTGACGCCTAACCTGACGATCCACGACAAGAACCGGACGAGGCCGGAAACCGAACCACGATGTATGGGCCTTTATAAACCCGAATCCGACGGGACCAAGAACCGGACGAGTCAAGAACACGACGCATCGGGCTTGACGCCTGACGCCTCGATCGCTTCCAAAGGACCTCACTCAAGAAGAAAGGAGAGGAAAGGTGTGCTCTCCTCTCATCCTAATATTACGGGCAAAAGGGTAAAATCTCTCAAAATAGCTCAAAAAACGGCTCACTTAAAATGTCTCAAAACGCTCAAACGGTCAAAAAGCGACAACATGCTCAAAACGGCTCAAAAAAAGCCAAAACCCTTCAAACGTAGATGGCTTATATATTTGTAGCCAATCTAAATGATGATGGCTTACGCCTAGTGACCGGACATGGTCTGAGACCGTCATGATTAATAGACGACTTTCTACCCGGATCTATTTCGAATTCAGCATGGCCGATGATTGAATCGTATCATGACCCGGAATCCAGCGACCGGAATCCGCTTACCGACGCCGGCATAATGAAATCTCCGAGCGACCCGGACCGCCGTCATGGACCATCTGAACGAGCTGACGCATGAAGATAAAGTTATGCGATAGCGCTGGGGCCGGCGCCGACGGGCGTTATGTCACGCCATATGCTAGCCACGGGCGCTGCAGTGAACGCAAAACTTACAAGTATCCAAATAGATCGTAACCTCAAAATCTCATGCAACGGCTACACATCTTCTTCCATAATCATTTGTATTTTGATAATTTATTCTCTCAAAATGTATGATTGTGCGACGCTTAGTTGAAGAACTCATTATTTTCGGATTGATACATATTTTTGAATGATTAGCTAATGTCATCCAAAAATAAGCAACCGATATGGCTCTCAAAATACCACTAGTCAGCACAAATCTTGATGTCGAACCGATATGATTTGAGTCAATCATCGAGATCAAGCACTTGAAATATCATTGAATCTTTGGGACATCAATTAAATCTCAAAACAGCTCTCAAATATGGAGTGTTTATAGTCAAATCGGTCTCACGGATCTAACGAGCCTAAGATCTCATAATCCATTTCATTTGAGCATCTAAATGCTCAAAATACATCAAATGATCAAGGAGTCATTCAGCCGTCCGACGAGGGGAGTGGTAGGCCTTACATGAGTTGAATACCCCTCCTCCCATCTATAAATAGGCCACTCCTCACATGCTAAGCTGGAAGTGAAGGGAGCCAAGTGAGACGAAGGAGAGCCAAGTGAAGAGGAGTCAAGAAGGAAGGAAGTCAAGAAGAAGAAGGACGAGCAAGGAAGAAGAAGAAGAGTCCAAGCAAGTGAAGAGGATAAGTCAAGCAAGTGAAGAACAAGAACCCAAGCAAGGAAGAAGGCGGAGAAGAGGAAGAGTCCACAGAAGAAGAGGAAAAGTGAAGTGAGGAGGAAGAGGAAGCCAAAGCTTGAAGATCCCCAGCAAGACTGAGCCGCAAACCATCGTAATTATACCTCAGATTTCCTTTGTTACCCAAAGATCTCCAACATCGAACTATTATAACCGATCGTTGTTTGCTTGTTCCTTCTCAGAGAATCAGAATCCCGCTATCGGAAGACTTTGTACTCAAAAGGATACATAGTGGAATCTTTTCAAGCTTGATTTTTCCCTCTTCGGGTTTTCCACGCTAAAAATTGAGGTCTAGCTCTTCTTAATAACTGTGTTGACTAATCAATTTAAGTATAAATTTTACTCTACAGAATGGTTTTCCAAAAAACAATTATAAACTTTAACATCATTATACTAGTGCATATACATAACTATTTTAAGCAAAATTTAATAAAATGAAAAATATTTCTAAAAAAACTAATTTTTTATTTTTGTTTATACTTTTTAAAATTATGCACAAAATATCTCTATACACATACTATATATTAGTGTTAAAAATATTTAAAATATCTCCTAAACTTAAAAAAAAAAAGTGATGTACAAATTATGTATATATCAGTACAAAATGAAAATTAGGATATAATTCTACGTCCGACTTCGCATCTAATAATTACTCCAGTTGTTGAGAAGGCTGGAAAAATTATTTATTGCTGAGATATAAATATGCATGCACATGACTGGTTCTGTCGCTTTACTTAAAACATCCAAAAGTTGTTGAGAAGGCTGGAAGAATTATTTATTGCTGAGATATCAATATGCATGCACATAGCTTGTTCTGTGGTTTTACTTAAAACCTCCAAACTTGTTACAAATTCATAAAGTTGCTGTGGTGTTCACACAAATTGCTTTTATTGGGTGACAAGTTTAATTTACAAGAGTTGGTGTATTACTCTTCTTGAAGAACAGCGTGAGATCTAGCACACAAGAGTCCACAAGATAGTTAGCCTATGTTGTGATTGTACCTCAAAGTTTTGTAGTTAAATCGTGTATTGCTAATTATGATGCAGTTCATTGTAATATATTGCTGAAAACTAAAATTTAATTTTGGCTTATAAATCATTTGGAGTTAACAAGATGTGCTCATGTTCTACAATACTCTTTTCTAGAGTAGTCGTTAAAAAAAATCTAGAATTGTGAGTCTAGAGTGAGTGTTTATTGTCATTTGAAATGAAAAATAAAAGAAATTTTATGAAGTTATTTATAGTCATTAGATCAAAATATGTTATCACAATCCTATGCGTAGTAGCTATTAGTATAAATAGAAATGATGTCTTTAAGTTTATAGCAATTTCTACTTCTTCTCCCACCACATTTTCAAAATGAGAGAAGAAGGATTCCCTTACCAAATCTTAGAAAAAATGGTAATTTCTACTATCCTAGATGTTTTATTTTATTATAAGCAAAGCATTGAATAACACTACTCCAGTTGAATCTTACTTGCTTGAGTATAATCCAGATGATCCCATGTTAGATAAAAACCCAAAAGATTAGGGTGATTTATTCTATAATGGTATGGTTTATTCAAAAAGCTTAATGAGAGAATTAGTCAAATGGCCACTTTAATAGCCTATATAGCTCTTCCTAAAGCTCCACTTATGTTTTTGTAGGCTAACATTAGACTTATACCTTAGCTAATTATAGTTCAATCGGTTCATGTACAACTTATCTTGCCTATAGAACCAATCCCCATTATTGTGGAATCAAATGTTCTCATTATAAATTTTATTTGAGTCGTGTCCCCTACTACTTCTTCTATGGTTATTGTGGTGTTTCTTTTGGATACGGTGGGCACCATGAAGATCTTAAGGATATTTATTGAAGTGATCGGATATGACATTAAAGTATGATGTACTATCTCTGAAGATATAAACATCATCCTACAATAGACCTAATCATCTAATAAGCACTCCTAAGGCATGATAGGTATTCGTATGTATCAGAGATTCTTCCTTTGCTTTACATGGAAAGGTAAAACAGAGTTTATTTTAAATCAAATTCTTAAGTTCCCTATGGAGGTAAGTCCCCATAGTTAATTACATCATAGAAAATGAGAATGTCTAAGAATACTCGATTAAAGTAAATTATTATCTTCAAAGATTTCAAGGTTAAGACTATCAATGAATTGACTAAATTCGTCATAGAAAAGTACATATTAAAATACTTGAAATCACGATAAATCCGCTTGTCATTGATTTTTTGATGTTGAAAGTTTCTTGTTAGAATTTATTGATAGTACTTCTTGCGAGAAATCTTTGATTTTTTTTTTTTTAATTTGAATTTTAGGCTTAATAGCACACATGCATGCAGTGTGAGACTCAAACTCAAATCATAGCGAAGAGAGAAAAACCTCTGACCGATTGCTCTGATGCTTCAGATGAGACAGTTCGAGGACATCTTGGGTGCCTGTGTTGTAGTTGCCTTAAAGCCTAAATTTGTCCATCCTCTCAAATATATATATATATATATATATAAAGAGATTTTATTTATGAAATAAATAATATTAAAAATCATATCCTTCATAATAACTTTCAAAATCTTTTATTTTTTTCTATCTAAGTTTGTAATGTGGACTATATTAAGCATAATTTGAACACACAATTTTAACAATAATTTTCAAAATTCTTACCAACATAGAACTCTATTTA
The DNA here is from genome assembly GCA_021442155.1 of Cymbidium sinense. Classification (NCBI taxonomy): domain Eukaryota; kingdom Viridiplantae; phylum Streptophyta; class Magnoliopsida; order Asparagales; family Orchidaceae; genus Cymbidium; species Cymbidium sinense. The sequence goes on along the minus strand of CM038229.1, from coordinate 1,647,653 downwards.
ACAAATGGCTTGCAATCCTTAATTCTTGAGGCTTTAAGCATCGACTTGAATGATAAAAAATTATATAAATATTTAAATTTTAGGATTGTTTATATAAAATATATACAATTATTTAAAATTTTAACACTACAAATATGGCCTTTTATATGAACGATAATCTCTTAAAGTTATTTAATACATTTTAAAAGCTTTTGTTAATAATTGTAGTTATTTTTTTATTTTTAATATACATAAAATGCATGATGAAATGTAAAATATATCTTTATAATTCTCTTCAATATTTCTTATGTTTTTTTAATTGTATATGATTTAATTTCAAAATGCATGAAACTTTTAAATGGCAAATAATGATTTTGTGCTAGGCAATGTATGTGTCAACAGAGTGCAATTATTAAACTAAGAGTTTTGTAATAATTTATTTAGCTCATAAGCGAATTAAAGTAATCATTTAAAACATAATTTAAGTATATAACATATGATTATTTATAAAATGAGAAATTTTATTCAATGTGAAAATGTATTTTGCATTTTCTAAATTTAATAAAACTGTTCTCATCTTTTACAATAATTTATATTAACTATACATTTAATTGATCAGTACAGAAAGATAGCCTCTCTCTCTCTCTCTCTCTCTCTCTCTCTCTCTTGGTGTGATGTTGTCATCTTGTCTGTTTGGCAGGATTTAGGTTATCTTGCTTAAATCTGATACGAACTGTTTTCTTGAATAGGTTCTGACCCGAAGCAATTGGGCTCTAGATTTAGGTTATCTTGCTTAAATCCTTCTACCAAACACCTCCTAAAAGCAACTTAAGCTATAAGTACATTATGAAGGCTTAATGCTGTGCTGTGAGAAGTCCCATACTGCAATAGTTAAGGGAGATTAGTCAATCACAATCGAATCATACTCAAATGGAGATTAACACATAATCAAATCAATCTGTCAATAGAAATCATTGAAGTTAAAGGAGAGGCATTTGAATCAAATCTAATGTGTTAGAAACAACATAGCGGTATGTAAAGAGTTCACTTGAGCATAATGTATGTTCTAGACCTAATAAATGAGAATGGAAAAAGGCAGTAAAACCAAATAACATAGAGCAATACTATCGGTATCAATAATTGATCCAACTCAACCAACAAGAATTCAACTCAAAAATTAGGTTCATATTAACCGAATAATTTTGGGTACCGGACAAAGTATCGACATGTTTAATTCTTCAAGTCGGGTTCGAAGTTGATTAACCCACCAATCTAAAATTAACCCATGTTTGACCCACCAACCCAAAATTAATCCAATTGACTGACTCAACTCAAATTAACTGAATTTTTACTCGCTAACTAGAGCTTGACCTAATTTTAACCTAAATTTGACTGAAAATATATGTCTAAACGTGTCAATTTGGTCAAGATCGGGGTAGTTGGGTTCATGCCAAGTCAAGTTCTGGTATGGGATTTAAACTCATATAATATTCAAGTTAAACTAGGGTCAAGTTAATTTCGAGTCGGATTTGAATCTAACCTGCTGAATTGACCCCATACTAAATATATAAATATATGATTATAAGTGTGGCAAGGGCTATCAATGTAAGAAGTGTGGAAGAATGGTAGACTTCTACAAATAAATTTCAAATTGTCAATGATGATGGCCTCTAAAAACATACAACAATATGCATTGCAAGCACTAAGAATGATAAGACGTTAGCATAAAAGGGTAGTAATCCTTCAAGATTGAGGGACAATTGAGGTTCGTTTATAGGTGGATTGAAGCAGGGCCTGAGGGCACCTGGGTGTGTGTATATATATAAGAATTTCATATTAAGCCCACTCTTAAAATTTTAAGATTTATTTATTTACATTATTAAAAAGTACATAAACTTTTATTTATTTTATTTCTTATGTATCATTTAAGTTTATATTTTTATTTATAATCAATCATTGGAAATATTTTATTTTTTTAATTTCAAGTTAAATTTATTTATATACTACATAATAATAATAATTGATATGACATGAAAATTCTACCAAAGCACGAATCTTGATATCGAAAGCAATTTCTGAATCAAGACTAACCCAAATCAAGCATAATTGAAAACTTTGTGATATCAATCAGCTCCTAAATATGGAGTGTTTATAGTCAAATCGAGCGTCTTGACGAGCGGATCTAACAAGCCCAAGATCTCATAATTCTGACTTCATTTGAGCATTCAAATACACAAAATACATCAGATGATCAAGGGAATCATCATGAGCCATCCGATGGAGTGGTTTGGATTTTGCATGTATTTACGGCAATGTCTTTCTAATCATAAATAGCTTTATTTCTATGAGTGATGCCAAAGAAAAGAGAGAGAGCTCTAAAGAAAATCCTCCAAGATATCATAATACCGACAAGCCGCATTACCTCTGACGCCAACCACCGCTGCTGACCGCTAACCATCGACGGTTGCCGCCGTCCACCACCGGCTGGTCTGCCGCTGCCCACCACCGTCCCCGCCATTACCACCGGGTCATCACTGCCAACCATCATCGCTGATCATCTCGCCACACTACCGACGCCTTCCTCACGCCGGTTGCTTGCTGCCGACTACGGGCTATCGCCGTCGACCGCCAACCATCAATCATCATCGTCATCAACTACCGTCGCTGGTCATCATCACCGACCACCGTCGTCGGTCATCGCCGCTGACCATCGCCGGCCATCTCCACCGGCCATCACCGTCGTCAGTCTCTGACCCCTGCTGTTCACCATCATCTACTACCACTAGCAACTGTTACAACCTAACCATGGCTACGGTTGTCAAAAAAACTCATTGTTTACATTGTTTCACTCGCTTCGTAACTAAACGAACACGAACGACATTTCGTTGATTGATGTAAACGAGCTAACGAACAATCATTTTGTTCGATGTTCAACTTCGATTTAGCTCGAAATAAAAAGTTATATTATATTATATTATTATTTATTATTTATTACTATTATTATTATTATTTTATTACTATTATTATTATTATTATTATTATTATTATTATTTTATTACTATTATTTATTACTATTATTTATTACTATTATTATTATTTTATTACTATTATTTATTACTATTATTAGTATTAGTATTATTATTTTATTTTATATATAAATACAAACACATTTATTTGTCACAAATATAAGCATAGCTTAGTGGTTAGAGTTTTGTTATGCAAAAATTGCTGTTCAATCCTCCTTCATACGATTTTTTGAATTATTGCATTTTTAATTTTGAACTCGAGCCAAACACGAACAAAGCGATTTTCAAACAACTCGAAACACGCATAAAAGCGATTTTCAAACGAGAACACCTAACAAATGAAATTTTGAGCCATTCGAACACGAGCCAAACACCTAAAAATAAATTTCAAATGAGAACATAATAAGAGTTATGTTCGCTCGTCGCTCATTTACACCCCTAACCATTATATATAACTATTGTTACTTGACTCAGGTTGTCAGGCTTTCTCATATATAATTCTGTAATCCCATATTGGGAAAATTTGTACTCACAAATACATAATAGAAAATTTTGTTGTTAGGCAGTGGCTTTTTTCCTCTTTTCGAGGTTTTTCTACGTAAAAAATTCTGGAGTTTTCTTATTAATTCTTCAAACATCTGTGTGTCTGCTGGATTCCGCAACAAAGCTAAGTAAACTTTTATTTTACCGCAACTGATTTTCTAACACGCAACAATAATAATAATAATAAATAAGATATTATATGCATATTATTATTGAAATGAGAACCACATAAATATAACTATTACTTATTTTATAAACCCAATGATTTTATATAAATTATTTTATATCAATTGATTTAAGGATTATGAATAATCAATTGAAACTTATATATGGATATATAGTTTAATGAACAAGTTTCATTCTTAGAAGAAGTTGAAATGCTTGCTTAGAAAATAGTTGAAAGAATAAAATAAAAATTTAAACTTATTGTTTTCAAATTATTAAAACTAGTATTGATTCTATAGTTGCAATAACAAGTGGTGAACGATTTTTTTTTTTTTCCTGCTATGAATATTATGAAAAAATCAATTACGAATTAAAATTAGAGATTAATTGATGATGTTATTTACATCACTTATATTAAAAATATATATATTATATGATATCATCAATGAAGTAATTACTCAATGCTTTCAAAATATGAAAAGTAGATATTATCAATTTTAAGTTTGAATCATATATATATATATATATATATATATATATATATATATATATATATATATATATATATATATATATATATATATATATATATATATAATTTAAGGATATAATACCTTTATTTTTATAAAATAACAAAATTAGCCTCTAATCAATTTAATAAATTCAATTTTAGAAGGGAAAATATATTGTCCGTGCCCTAAAATTGCTCAATCCCATGTGCACAAAATCTTTAAAAAAAATAAACTAATAATATTTACTTTTACAAGCCATATTTAACTCCTCCAACATGTTAGGGCAATAAATTAAAGAAAGGGTGCAATTCTTAAGCATTTACATATCTAGCACCTAAAATTTGATATTTATAAAAACAACACTTTTTCTAAGCATGAAAAGGTGCATTTCTCTTTAAAATATTAATGTTGATGCTATTTTTGATGTAATAATAAAGAATATGATGTTACAAATTAAAATTTAAGTATTAGATATGTAAATATAGAATAATTGTGTGCTATGTATGTTAGATACTTGTGCATCTTAGTAAAAGAACATTAATGAACACCTATATAAAATAGCCATGGCTTTAAGTAGGGGAAAATATTTTAAATAAAATCATATAGATTTATTTTATTATTTAAAATTTTAAATCGAATTTTCTTACTATTCAAAATATAAAATAGCATAGATTTAATAATAAATAAATATTATGAATAGAAAATACTAAAAAAATTATTGGGGCGCTTTTAAAAAAAAATTACAATATTCTAGGGTTGATAAACATTGCTCGTGCTCTAATGCTACTTGCTTTTAAAAGTTAAAAAAAAAAAGAGCAAAGCATAGAAGTGGTGGCTTCAATTTTAGGCGGTTAATCTTTGAGGTGTGTGTGTATATATATATATAGAGAGAGAGAGAGAGAGAGAGAGAGAGAGAGAGAGAGAGAGAGAGAGAGAGAGAGAATGTGGAGGATGAGGGAAGAAAGTGCCCTCAAGCTTTATTGAAATATTTGCTCTGGAATTTAGCTTGTGCAAAACTGCAAGGTATAGTGCCTATTTGTATTAGTATATGAAGAACTCTAGATTCAATTAATTTCACACAGGTTTCATATATATAATTGACATTTTATACTAATGGTATATCTATCTTTGATCATTGGATCATATGTTCATCTTAAATTTGCATACTAATCTTAAGTCCATCTAATAAAAATAATTGATAGATTTTTATATATTTTTTAAGTGCGAACCGACATTTTAGTTGGCAATAAATGAAAAGATAGAGCTTTATCAGTTTCCATGTCCATGTGAAACTCGCGTAGCATCATCTTAGGAACAGATACAGTAAAGAAGGAATGCTAACGAACTCCTATATAAAGAAGCCATGGCTTAAGAGCAGTTCACCTTACAAAACAATATGGCGCTTGCTGTAGTTAACACTCACGTACCAGCTTTGAGTTGGAAGAGGAAATTATAATTCCCAGTTAGGAAAACCTAGGGTTTCACCTGTTCCTTCCTCGGTTTCTGCAACTAGTTCTAAACGTTGTAATTCTGTTCAAGTGAAAGGTCTGATAAGCAATGATATTTTTGTATACCCTGAGGATGAAACTGAGAACTCTTCATATCCCTCGGACCATAAGCCACATAATAGCTTTCCTCCGGACTTTGTTTTTGGTGCCGCTAGTTCTGCTTTTCAGGTTTCATGCAAATTACTTTCCATTCATTCATACGCACTCTCTCTCTCTCCAGTTTTTTTTTTTTTTTTAGCTGAGCAAGGATGAACGATCGATGAAAAATAAGAGGAATGGTCTGTTTAAATAATTTATACCATTGGTCTGTTTTTTTATTGAATGCAGTTAAGAGGGCCGGAGTCTCTCTCTCTCTCTCTCTTTATATATATATATATATATATATATATATATATATATATATATATATATATATATATATATATATACATTTTTTTTTTATTGAATGCAGTTAAGAGGGCCGGAGTACCCATCAGGCCGGCAGAAGTAAATTGTTTACTTTTGTCCTTTTCATATATAAGTTAAGAGATCAAATTTTGTTAAGGTAGTTTGAGATCATTTTTTTTATTTGTTATTTATTTTTTATTTTAATTTAATTTTTTTATATTTTAATTTGAAATAAAATATATTTGATGATGATTATTTTTTTTTAAAACACTCACAGTTAAATATCTAAATATCATTTTGAGTCTTTTTAAAATAATATAAACTGCTTTCAAAAAAAAAATTTTAATACTTTAAAAACCATGCTAAGCAAATATATATTTTTTAAAAAACAATATAAAACCAATAAAAACATAAAATTAAATTGATTCCATTGAGATCCTTCCTTAAACTACTTATTACAGTTATTATATTTAAATGTGTATGATATGCAAATAATGTGAAATTATTTTATATATAGCTTTTTGGACTATTATTATGTAATTATGATGTGACAACTTTTTTTTTTCTTCTCCCTCTTTTTATTATTATTTTTTGCATGGAATGCAGCCACAAAGTTGGGTGAATGTATATCCCAAAGGATTGAAGAAACTTCTTCTTCACATAAAGAAAAGATACAACAACCCACCGATTTACATCACTGAAAATGGTGAAGCTGATGCTGTCACAACATAGTTTTTTTTTTTAAATTTCTTCATGACTGAAAAATGATTTTTTAAATATTTTTTATGTTTATTTTCACAATATTTTTTGATAGGAGTTTTCGAGTCCACTAATGATAAAAGCAAATCAACGCCGACGGATGATATATACCGTTCAGAATACCACACTTCTCACCTTCACGAACTTGAGCATGCCCTAAGGTAAATCAGCTTTGGATGAAGCTAACCTTACTTGTTCTTTAATTCTCAGAAATCCTTTATATATATAGGAGTATAAATGAGTTGAACAAACTGGTTATTTCTTTATAAAATAAATTTCATATTTAATATATATATATATATATATATATATATATATATATATATATATATATATATATATATATATATATATATATATATATATATATATATATATATATATAAAAGTTAAACATAATTAAATAGAAGATTATATATATTCAGCTCACTTACAAATCGAACTCATACCATCTATTTGTATTTGATTCTCTTACTCAACAAATGATTCAAAGTTTCAGACAAAAGTTACTTAACGAATCGAATATGTGTTATTCTGAAGCTATCTTTTTCTTTTTTTTTAACCAAAATTTGCAGTAACAATGTCGACGTTAAAGGATACTTCGTGTGGTCACTGTTTGACAGCTTTGAATGGAACAGTGGCTATACAGCCCGGTTCGGTCTGATCTACATCAACAACGATAACTTGCATGCACCGGATCTGAGGAGGATTCCGAAGGAATCTGCTCGTTGGCTTAAACGTCATCTACGTATCATAAAAGACCAGAAGGTGGTTCCAATTCCTCTCTTGAAGGAGGAGGTGGCCGAACCTGTAACTGCAAGTATCAGTAACCCTTAAAACAAAACTGTGGAAGAGGATATCATGAAGATATTTAATTATAATCATATTATATTATATGATGTGTAGTCTGTTTTTTATATATATTAAAAATATATAAATTTTGTTCTGGATGGAATAAGAATGGTGATGATCTCACCTGGAAGTACTGCTGATGTACTGATGTACACATAATATGTACATCAATATTTCCTTTTTTTTCTTAGAATTTAAAGAATATTATAAACTTTTTTAACATCATTATACTAGTGCATATACATAACTATTTTAAGCAAAATTTAATAAAATGAAAATATTTCAAAAAACTAATTTTTTATTTTTGTTTATACTTTTTAAAATTATGCACAAAATATCTCTATACACATACTATATATTAGTGTTAAAAATATTTAAAATATCTCCTAAACTTAAAAAAAAAAAGTGATGTACAAATTATGTATATATCAGTACAAAATGAAAATTAGGATATAATTCTACGTCCGACTTCGCATCTAATAATTACTCCAGTTGTTGAGAAGGCTGGAAAAATTATTTATTGCTGAGATATAAATATGCATGCACATGACTGGTTCTGTCGCTTTACTTAAAACATCCAAAAGTTGTTGAGAAGGCTGGAAGAATTATTTATTGCTGAGATATCAATATGCATGCACATAGCTTGTTCTGTTTACTTAAAACCTCAAACTTGTTACAAATTCATAAAGTTGCTGTGGTGTTCACACAAATTGCTTTTATTGGGTGACAAGTTTAATTTACAAGAGTTGGTGTATTACTCTTCTTGAAGAACAGCGTGAGATCTAGCACACACAAGAGTCCACAAGATAGTTAGCCTATGTTGTGATTGTACCTCAAAGTTTTGTAGTTAAATCGTGTATTGCTAATTATGATGCAGTTCATTGTAATATATTGCTGAAAACTAAAATTTAATTTTGGCTTATAAATCATTTGGAGTTAACAAGATGTGCTCATGTTCTACAATACTCTTTTCTAGAGTAGTCGTTAAAAAAAATCTAGAATTGTGAGTCTAGAGTGAGTGTTTATTGTCATTTGAAATGAAAAATAAAAGAAATTTTATGAAGTTATTTATAGTCATTAGATCAAAATATGTTATCACAATCCTATGCGTAGTAGCTATTAGTATAAATAGAAATGATGTCTTTAAGTTTATAGCTTCTTCTCCCACCACATTTTCAAAATGAGAGAAGAAGGATTCCCTTACCAAATCTTAGAAAAATGGTAATTTCTACTATCCTAGATGTTTTATTTTATTATAAGCAAAGCATTGAATAACACTACTCCAGTTGAATCTTACTTGCTTGAGTATAATCCAGATGATCCCATGTTAGATAAAAACCCAAAAGATTAGGGTGATTTATTCTATAATGGTATGGTTTATTCAAAAAGCTTAATGAGAGAATTAGTCAAATGGCCACTTTAATAGCCTATATAGCTCTTCCTAAAGCTCCACTTATGTTTTTGTAGGCTAACATTAGACTTATACCTTAGCTAATTATAGTTCAATCGGTTCATGTACAACTTATCTTGCCTATAGAACCAATCCCCATTATTGTGGAATCAAATGTTCTCATTATAAATTTTTATTTGAGTCGTGTCCCCTACTACTTCTTCTATGGTTATTGTGGTGTTTCTTTTTGGATACGCCAGGTGGGCACCATGAAGATCTTAAGGGATATTTATTGAAGTGATCGGATATGACATTAAAGTATGATGTACTATCTCGGAAGATATAAACATCATCCTACAATAGACTAATCATCTAATAAGCACTCCTAAGGCATGATAGGTATTATGTATGTGAGATTCTTCCTTTGCTTTACATGGAAAGGTAAAACAGAGTTTATTTTAAATCAAATTCTTAAGTTCCCTATGGAGGTAAGTCCCCATAGTTAATTACATCATAGAAAATGAGAATGTCTAAGAATACTCTCGATTAAAGTAAATTATTATCTTCAAAGATTTCAAGGTTAAGACTATCAATGAATTGACTAAATTCTCGTCATAGAAAAGTACATATTAAAATACTTGAAATCTGCTGATAAATCATGTCTGCTTGTCATTGATTTTTTGATGTTGAAAGTTTCTTGTTAGAATTTATTGATAGTACTTCTTGCGAGAAATCTTTGATTTTTTTTTTTTTAATTTGAATTTTAGGCTTAATAGCACACATGACATGCATGTGAGACTCAAACTCAAATCATAGCGAAGAGAGAAAAACCTCGACCGATTGCTCGATGCTTGAGATGAGAGCAGTTCGAGGACATCTTGGGTGTTGTAGTTGCCTTAAAGCCTAAATTTGTCCATCCTCTCAAATATATATATATATATATATATAAAGAGATTTTATTTATGAAATAAATAATATTAAAAATCATATCCTTCATAATAACTTTCAAAATCTTTTATTTTTTTCTATCTAAGTTTGTAATGTGGACTATATTAAGCATAATTTGAATTTTAACAATAATTTTCAAAATTCTTACCAACATAGAACTCTATTTAACAAATGGCTTGCAATCCTTAATTCTTGAGGCTTTAAGCATCGACTTGAATGATAAAAAATTATATAAATATTTAAATTTTAGGATTGTTTATATAAAATATATACAATTATTTAAAATTTTAACACTACAAATATGGCCTTTTTTATATGAACGATAATCTCTTAAAGTTATTTAATACATTTTTAAAAGCTTTTGTTAATAATTGTAGTTATTTTTTTATTTTTAATATACATAAAATGCATGATGAAATGTAAAATATATCTTTATAATTCTCTTCAATATTTCTTATGTTTTTTTAATTGTATATGATTTAATTTCAAAATGCATGAAACTTTTAAATGGCAAATAATGATTTTGTGCTAGGCAATGTATGTGTCAACAGAGTGCAATTATTAAACTAAGAGTTTTGTAATAATTTATTTAGCTCATAAGCGAATTAAAGTAATCATTTAAAACATAATTTAAGTATATAACATATGATTATTTATAAAATGAGAAATTTTATTCAATGTGAAAATGTATTTTTGCATTTTCTAAATTTAATAAAGCTGTTCTCATCTTTTACAATAATTTATATTAACTATACATTTAATTGATCAGGTACAGTAGGCAGATAGCCTCTCTCTCTCTCTCTCTCTCTCTCTCTCTCTCTCTCTCTCTCTTGGTGTGATGTTGTCATCTTGTCTGTTTGGCAGGATTTAGGTTATCTTGCTTAAATCTGATACGAACTGTTTTCTTGAATAGGTTCTGACCCGAAGCAATTGGGCTCTAGATTTAGGTTATCTTGCTTAAATCCTTCTACCAAACACCTCCTAAAAGCAACTTAAGCTATAAGTACATTATGAAGGCTTAATGTCTTTGTGAGAAGTCCCATACGCAATAGTTAAGGAGATTAGTCAATCTGTCGAATCATACTCAAATGGAGATTAACACATAATCAAATCAATCTGTCAATAGAAATCATTGAAGTTAAAGGAGAGGCATTTGAATCAAATCTAATGTGTTAGAAACAACATAGCCGGTATGTAAAGAGTTCACTTGAGCATAATGTATGTTCTAGACCTAATAAATGAGAATGGAAAAAGGCGAAGTAAACCAAATAACATAGAGCAATACTATCGGTATCAATAATTGATCCAACTAACCAACAAGAATTCAACTCAAAAAATTAGGTTCATATTAAACAATTTTTTGGGTCGACCTCTGGACAAAGTATCGACATGTTTAATTCTTCAAGTCGGGTTCGAAGTTCGATTAACCACCAATCTAAAATTAACCCATGTTTGACCAAATTAATCCAATTTTGACTCATCAACTCGATTAACTGAATTTTACTGCTAACTAGAGCTTGACCTAATTTTAACCTAAATTTGAAAATATATGTCTACGCGTGTCAATTTGGTCAAGATCGGGGTAGTTGGGTTCATGCCAAGTCAAGTTCTGGTATGGGATTTAAACTCATATAATATTCAAGTTAAACTAGGGTCAAGTTAATTTCGAGTCGGATTTGAATCTAACCTGCTGAATTGACCCCATACTAAATATATGATTATAAGTGTGGCAAGGGCTATCAATGTAAGAAGTGTGGAAGAATGGTAGACTTCTACAAATAAATTTCAAATTGTCAATGATGATGGCCTCTAAAAACATACAACAATATGCATTGCAAGCACTAAGAATGATAAGACGTTAGCATAAAAGGGTAGTAATCCTTCAAGATTGAGGGACAATTGAGGTTCGTTTATAGGTGGATTGAAGCAGGGCCTGAGGGCACCTGGGTGTGTGTATATATATAAGAATTTCATATTAAGCCCACTCTTAAAATTTTAAGATTTATTTATTTACATTATTAAAAAGTACATAAACTTTTATTTATTTTATTTCTTATGTATCATTTAAGTTTATATTTTTATTTATAATCAATCATTGGAAATATTTTATTTTTTTAATTTCAAGTTAAATTTATTTATATACTACATAATAATAATAATTGATATGAGAAAATTCTACTAGTCGAAAGCGAATCTTGATATCAGCAATCTAATCAAGACTAACCCAAATCAAGCATAATTGAAAACTTTGTGATATCAATCAGCTCCTAAATATGGAGTGTTTATAGTCAAATCGAGCGTCTTGACGAGCCGGATCTAACAAGCCCAATATCTCATAATTTTGACTTCATTTGATCATTCAAATACACAAAATACATCGATGATCAAGAATCATCATGAGAGCATGATGGAGTGGTTTGGATTTTGCATGTTATTCTACGAATCCTTTCTATCTTTCTTTATTCTTCATGAGTGATGCCAAAGCAAAGAGAAGAGAGAGCTCTAAAGCTTGAAAATCCTCCAAGCATAATTGTGCCACCACTGACGGTCGCCGACCACCCGTTGGGCCAACCGCGCGTCGACCGCTAACCATCGGCCGGTCGTCGCCGTACCACTGCTTCTTCCGTGCCGCCCGTCCACTGCAGTCGTCACCTGCATTCATCGCTCGACCATCGCCGATCATCCCGTATTCACGGCCCGATTCAGCCTTGTCGGCCGGTTGCTGCGACCATGCTATCGCCGTCGACCGCCACCATCAATCATCATCGTCAACTACTGCTCTGGTCATCATCCGCGACCGTCGTCATCGCCAGACCATCGCCGGCATCTCACCGTCGTCTGTCGACCTCATTCACCATCATCTACTTCCAGCAAGCTACAACTAACCATGGCGGTTGTCAAAAAACTCATTGTTTTGCGAATTGTTCGACTTCGTTCGTTAACTAAACGAGCGACAGGACATTTGATATGTAAACGAGCCGAACATGAACAATCATTTGTTCGATCGTGTTCAACTCGATTTAGCTCGAAATAAAAAGTTATATTATATTATATTATTATTTATTATTTATTACTATTATTATTATTATTTTATTACTATTATTATTATTATTATTATTATTATTATTATTATTTTATTACTATTATTTATTACTATTATTTATTACTATTATTATTATTTTATTACTATTATTTATTACTATTATTAGTATTAGTATTATTATTTTATTTTATATATAAATACAAACACATTTATTTGTCACAAATATAAGCATAGCTTAGTGGTTAGAGTTTTTTCTGCAAAAATTGGCGTTCGAATCCTCCTTCATCTGATTTTTTGAATTATTGCATTTTTTTTGAACTCGAGCCAAACACGAACAAAGCGATTTTCAAACTTGAACTCGGAAAAAGCGATTTACCAGCGATTTTGATTGAGCCATTCACGAGCCAAATAAATTTCAAAATTTCAAATCCGAATAAGAGTTATGTTCTCAAGCTCTTCATTTACACCCTAACCATGGCTATATAACTATTGTTACCTGACTCAGGGTTGTCAAGTTTTCATATATAATTTCTGTAATCCCATATTGGGATAATTTGTACTGAAACAGATACATAATAGAAAATTTTGTTGGGCTAGGCCGTGGCCCTCTTTTCGGTTCTCGTAAAAATTCAAGTTTTCTTATTAATTCTTCAAACATCTGTGTGTGTCTTTTATTCAAACAAAGCTAAGTAAACTTTTATTTTACCGAACTTATTTTCTCGCATAACAATAATAATAATAATAAATAAGATATTATATGCATATTATTATTGAAATGAGAACCACATAAATATAACTATTACTTATTTTATAAACCCAATGATTTTATATAAATTATTTTATATCAATTGATTTAAGGATTATGAATAATCAATTGAAACTTATATATGGATATATAGTTTAATGAACAAGTTTCATTCTTAGAAGAAGTTGAAATGCTTGCTTAGAAAATAGTTGAAAGAATAAAATAAAAATTTAAACTTATTGTTTTCAAATTATTAAAACTAGTATTGATTCTATAGTTGCAATAACAAGTGGTGAACGATTTTTTTTTTTCCCTATGATGAATATTATGAAAAAATCAATTACGAATTAAAATTAGAGATTAATTGATGATGTTATTTACATCACTTATATTAAAAAATATATATATTATATGATATCATCAATGAAGTAATTACTCAATGCTTTCAAAATATGAAAAGTAGATATTATCAATTTTAAGTTTTTGAATCATATATATATATATATATATATATATATATATATATATATATATATATATATATAATTTAAGGATATAATACCTTTATTTTATAAAATAACAAAATTAGCCTCTAATCAATTTAATAAATTCAATTTTAGAAGGGAAAATATATTGTCCGTGCCCTAAAATTGCTCAATCCCATGTGCACAAAATCTTTGGGAAAAAAATAAACTAATAATATTTACTTTACAAGCCATATTTAACTCCTCCAACATGTTAGGGCAATAAATTAAAGAAAGGGTGCAATTCTTAAGCATTTACATATCTAGCACCTAAAATTTGATATTTATAAAAACAACACTTTTCTAAGCATGAAAAGGTGCATTTCTCTTTAAAATATTAATGTTGATGCTATTTTGATGTAATAATAAAGAATATGATGTTACAAATTAAAATTTAAGTATTAGATATGTAAATATAGAATAATTGTGTGCTATGTATGTTAGATACTTGTGCATCTTAGTAAAAGAACATTAATGAACACCTATATAAAATAGCCATGGCTTTAAGTAGGGAAAATATTTTAAATAAAATCATATAGATTTATTTTATTATTTAAAATTTTAAATCGAATTTTCTTACTATTCAAAATATAAAATAGCATAGATTTAATAATAAATAAATATTATGAATAGAAAATACTAAAAAAAATTATTGGGGCCTGCTTTAAAAAAAAATTACAATATTCTAGGGTTGATAAACATGGCTCGTGCTCTAATGCTACTTGCTTTTAAAAGCTTAAAAAAAAAAGAGCAAAGCATAGAAGTGGTGGCTTGAATTTTAGGCGGTTAATCTTTGAGGTATTGTGTATATATATATATATATATAGAGAGAGAGAGAGAGAGAGAGAGAGAGAGAGAGAGAGAGAGAATGTGGAGGATGAGGGAAGAAAGTGCTCAAGCTTTATTGAAATATTTGCTCTGGAATTTAGCTTGTGCAAAACTGCAAGGTATAGTGCCTATTTGTATTAGTATATGAAGAACTCTAGATTCAATTAATTTCACACAGGTTTCATATATATAATTGACATTTTATACTAATGGTATATCTATCTTTGATCATTGGATCATATGTTCATCTTAAATTTGCATACTAATCTTAAGTCCATCTAATAAAAAATAATTGATAGATTTTTATATATTTTTTTAAGTGCGAACCGACATTTTAGTTGGCAATAAATGAAAAGATAGAGCTTTATCAGTTTCCATGTCCATGTGAAACTCGCGTAGCATCATCTTAGGAACAGATACAGTAAATGCTAACGAACTCCTATATAAAGAAGCCATGGCTTAAGAGCAGTTCACCTTACAAAACAATATGGCGCTTGCTGTAGTTAACACTCACGTACCAGCTTTGAGTTGGAAGAGGAAATTAGCCAATAATTCCCAGTTAGGAAAACCTAGGGTTTCACCTGTTCCTTCCTCGGTTTCTGCAACTAGTTCTAAACGTTGTAATTCTGTTCAAGTGAAAGGTCTGATAAGCAATGATATTTTTGTATACCCTGAGGATGAAACTGAGAACTCTTCATATCCCTCGGACCATAAGCCACATAATAGCTTTCCTCCGGACTTTGTTTTGGTGCCGCTAGTTCTGCTTTTCAGGTTTCATGCAAATTACTTTCCATTCATTCATACGCACACTCTCTCTCTCTCTCCAGTTTTTTTTTTTTTTTAGCTGAGCAAGGATGAACGATCGATGAAAAATAAGAGGAATGGTCTGTTTAAATAATTTATACCATTGGTCTGTTTTTTTATTGAATGCAGTTAAGAGGGCCGGAGTCTCTCTCTCTCTCTCTCTCTCTTTATATATATATATATATATATATATATATATATATATATATATATATATATATATATATATATATATATATATATATATATATATATATTAATTTTTTTTTTATTGAATGCAGTTAAGAGGGCCGGAGTACCCATGGCAGAAGTAAATTGTTTACTTTTGTCCTTTTCATATATAAGTTAAGAGATCAAATTTTGTTAAGGTAGTTTGAGATCATTTTTATGTTTTGTTATTTATTTTTTATTTTAATTTAATTTTTTTATATTTTAATTTGAAATAAAATATATTTGATGATGATTATTTTTTTTTAAAACACTCACAGTTAAATATCTAAATATCATTTTGAGTCTTTTTAAAATAATATAAACTGCTTTCAAAAAAAATTTTTTAATACTTTAAAAAACATGCTAAGCAAATATATATTTTTAAAAAAATAATATAAAACCAATAAAAACATAAAATTAAATTGATTCCATTGAGATCCTTCCTTAAACTACTTATTACAGTTATTATATTTAAATGTGTATGATATGCAAATAATGTGAAATTATTTTATATATAGCTTTTGACTATTATGTAATTATGATGTGACAACTTTTTTTTCTTCTCCCTCTTTATTATTATTTTTTTTGCATGGAATGCAGCCACAAAGTTAAATGTATATCCCAAAGGATTGAAGAAACTTCTTCTTCACATAAAGAAAAGATACAACAACCCACCGATTTACATCACTGAAAATGGTGAAGCTGATGCTGTCACAACATAGTTTTTTTTTTTAAATTTCTTCATGACTGAAAAATGATTTTTTAAATATTTTTTATGTTTATTTTCACACAATATTTTGATAGGAGTTTTCGAGTCCACTAATGATAAAAGCAAATCAACGCCGACGGATGATATATACCGTTCAGAATACCACACTTCTCACCTTCACGAAGAGCATGCCCTAAGGTAAATCAGCTTTGGATGAAGCTAACCTTACTTGTTCTTTAATTCTCAGAAATCCTTTATATATATAGTTGAACAAACTGGTTATTTCTTTATAAAATAAATTTCATATTTAATATATAAACAATATATATATATATATATATATATATATATATATATATATATATATATATATATATATATATATATATATATATATATATATATATATATATATTCAAGCTCAAATAAGTTAAACATAATTAAATAGAAGATTATATATATTCAGCTCACTTACAAATCGAACTCATACCATCTATCTATTTTGATTCTCTTACTCAACAAATGATTCAAAGTTTCAGACAAAAGTTACTTAACGAATCGAATATGTGTTATTCTGAAGCTATCTTTTTCTTTTTTTAACCAAAATTTGCAGTAACAATGTCGACGTTAAAGGATACTTCGTGTGGTCACTGTTTGACAGCTTTGAATGGAACAGTGGCTATACAGCCCGGTTCGGTCTGATCTACATCGACAACGATAACTTGCACCGGATCTGAGGAGGATTCCGAAGGAATCTGCTCGTTGGCTTAAACGTCATCTACGTATCATAAAGACCAGAAGGTGGTTCCAATTCCTCTCTTGAAGGAGGAGGTGGCCGAACCTGTAACTGCAAGTATCAGTAACCCTTAAAACAAAACTGTGGAAGAGGATATCATGAAGATATTTAATTATAATCATATTATATTATATGATGTGTAGTCTGTTTTTTTATATATATTAAAATATATAAATTTTGTTCTGGATGGAATAAGAATGGTGATGATCTCACCTGGAAGTACTGCTGATGTACTGATGTACACATAATATGTACATCAATATTTCCTTTTTTTTCTTAGAATTTAAAGAATATTATAAACTTTTTTAACATCATTATACTAGTGCATATACATAACTATTTTAAGCAAAATTTAATAAAATGAAAAATATTTCTAAAAAAACTAATTTTTTATTTTTGTTTATACTTTTTAAAATTATGCACAAAATATCTCTATACACATACTATATATTAGTGTTAAAAATATTTAAAATATCTCCTAAACTTAAAAAAAAAAAAGTGATGTACAAATTATGTATATATCAGTACAAAATGAAAATTAGGATATAATTCTACGTCCGACTTCGCATCTAATAATTACTCCAGTTGTTGAGAAGGCTGGAAAAATTATTTATTGCTGAGATATAAATATGCATGCACATGACTGGTTCTGTCGCTTTACTTAAAACATCCAAAAGTTGTTGAGAAGGCTGGAAGAATTATTTATTGCTGAGATATCAATATGCATGCACATAGCTTGTTCTGTGGCTTTACTTAAAACCTCCAAACTTGTTACAAATTCATAAAGTTGCTGTGGTGTTCACACAAATTGCTTTTATTGGGTGACAAGTTTAATTTACAAGAGTTGGTGTATTACTCTTCTTGAAGAACAGCGTGAGATCTAGCACACACAAGAGTCCACAAGATAGTTAGCCTATGTTGTGATTGTACCTCAAAGTTTTGTAGTTAAATCGTGTATTGCTAATTATGATGCAGTTCATTGTAATATATTGCTGAAAACTAAAATTTAATTTTGGCTTATAAATCATTTGGAGTTAACAAGATGTGCTCATGTTCTACAATACTCTTTTCTAGAGTAGTCGTTAAAAAAAATCTAGAATTGTGAGTCTAGAGTGAGTGTTTATTGTCATTTTAAATGAAAAATAAAAGAAATTTTATGAAGTTATTTATAGTCATTAGATCAAAATATGTTATCACAATCCTATGCATAGTAGCTATTAGTATAAATAGAAATGATGTCTTTAAGTTTATAGCAATTTCTACTTCTTCTCCCACCACATTTTCAAAATGAGAGAAGAAGGATTCCCTTACCAAATCTTAGAAAAAAAAATGTAATTTCTACTATCCTAGATGTTTTATTTTATTATAAGCAAAGCATTGAATAACACTACTCCAGTTGAATCTTACTTGCTTGAGTATAATACAGATGATCCCATGTTAGATAAAAACCCAAAAGATTAGGGTGCTTTATTCTATAATGGTATGGTTTATTCAAAAAGCTTAATGAGAGAATTAGGCAAATGGCCACTTTAATAGCCTATATAGCTCTTCCTAAAGCTCCACATATGTTTTTGTTGGCTAACATTAGACTTATACCTTAGCTAATTATAGTTCAATCGGTTCATGTACAACTTATCTTGCCTATAGAACCAATCCCCATTATTGTGGAATCAAATGTTCTCATTATAAATTTTTATTTGAGTCGTGTCCCCTACTACTTCTTCTATGGTTATTGTGGTGTTTCTTTTTGGATACGCCAGGTGGGCACCATGAAGATCTTAAGGGATATTTATTGAAGTGATCGGATATGACATTAAAGTATGATGTACTATCTCGGAAGATATAAACATCATCCTACAATAGACCTAATCATCTAATAAGCACTCCTAAGGCATGATAGGTATTCGTATGTATCAGAGATTCTTCCTTTGCTTTACATGGAAAGGTAAAACAGAGTTTATTTTAAATCAAATTCTTAAGTTCCCTATGGAGGTAAGTCCCCATAGTTAATTACATCATAGAAAATGAGAATGTCTAAGAATACTCGATTAAAGTAAATTATTATCTTCAAAGATTTCAAGGTTAAGACTATCAATGAATTGACTAAATTCTCATAGAAAAGTACATATTAAAATACTTGAAATCCGATAAATCATGTCTGCTTGTCATTGATTTTTTGATGTTGAAAGTTTCTTGTTAGAATTTATTGATAGTACTTCTTGCGAGAAATCTTTGATTTTTTTTTTTTAATTTGAATTTTAGGCTTAATAGCACACATGCATGCAGTGTGAGACTCAAACTCAAATCATAGCGAAGAGAGAAAACCTCGACGATTGCTCGATGCTTGATGAGCAGTGAGGACATCTTGGGTGCACTGTGTTGTAGTTGCCTTAAAGCCTAAATTTGTCCATCCTCTCAAATATATATATATATATATATATAAAGAGATTTTATTTATGAAATAAATAATATTAAAATCATATCCTTCATAATAACTTTCAAAATCTTTTATTTTTTCTATCTAAGTTTGTAATGTGGACTATATTAAGCATAATTTGAACACACAATTTTAACAATAATTTTCAAAATTCTTACCAACATAGAACTCTATTTAACAAATGACTTGCAATCCTTAATTCTTGAGGCTTTAAGCATTGACTTGAATGATAAAAAATTATATAAATATTTAAATTTTAGGATTGTTTATATAAAATATATGCAATTATTTAAAATTTTAACACTACAAATATGGCCTTTTTTATATGAAGGATAATCTCTTAAAGTTATTTAATACATTTTTAAAAGCTTTTGTTAATAATTGTAGTTATTTTTTTTATTTTTAATATACATAATATGCATGATGAAATGTAAAATATATCTTTATAATTCTCTTAAATATTTCATATGTTTTTTTAATTGTATATGATTTAATTTCAAAATGCATGAAACTTTTAAATGGCAAATAATGATTTTGTGCTAGGCAATGTATGTGTCAACAGAGTGCAATTATTAAACTAAGAGTTTTGTAATAATTTATTTAGCTCATAAGCGAATTAAAGTAATCATTTAAAACATAATTTAAGTATATAACATATGATTATTTATAAAATGAGAAATTTTATTCAATGTGAAAATGTATTTTTGCATTTTCTAAATTTAATAAAACTGTTCTCATCTTTTACAATAATTTATATTAACTATACATTTAATTGATCAGGTACAGTAGGCAGATAGCCTCTCTCTCTCTCTCTCTCTCTCTCTCTCTCTCTCTCTCTCTTGGTGTGATGTTGTCATCTTGTCTGTTTGGCAGGATTTAGGTTATCTTGCTTAAATCTGATAATTTTTGCTTTCTTGAATAGGTTCTGACCCGAAGCAATTGGGCTCTAGATTTAGGTTATCTTGCTTAAATCCTTCTACCAAACACCTCCTAAAAGCAACTTAAGCTATAAGTACATTATGAAGGCTTAATCGTGTCTTTGTGAGAAGTCCCATACTGCAATAGTTAAGGGAGATTAGTCAATCACAATCGAATCATACTCAAATGGAGATTAACACATAATCAAATCAATCTGTCAATAGAAATCATTGAAGTTAAAGGAGAGGCATTTGAATCAAATCTAATGTGTTAGAAACAACATAGCCGGTATGTAAAGAGTTCACTTGAGCATAATGTATGTTCTAGACCTAATAAATGAGAATGGAAAAAGGCGAAGTAAACCAAATAACATAGAGCAATACTATCGGTATCAATAATTGATCCAACTCGTCAACCAACAAGAATTCAACTCAAAAAATTAGGTTCATATTAACCCGAATAATTTTTGGGTCAGCCTCTGGACAAAGTATCAGACATGTTTAATTCTTCAAGTCGGGTTCGAGTTCAGATTAACCCACCAATCTAAAATTAACCCATGTTTGACCCACCAACCCAAAATTAATCCAATTTTGACTCATCAACTCGAAATTAACTGAATTTTTACTCGCTAACTAGAGCTTGACCTAATTTTAACCTAAATTTGACTGAAAATATATGTCTAAACGTGTCAATTTGGTCAAGATCGGGGTAGTTGGGTTCATGCCAAGTCAAGTTCTGGTATGGGATTTAAACTCATATAATATTCAAGTTAAACTAGGGTCAAGTTAAAATGCGGAATCTAACTCACTGAATTGACCCCATACTAAATATATGATTATAAGTGTGGCAAGGGCTATCAATGTAAGAAGTGTGGAAGAATGGTAGACTTCTACAAATAAATTTCAAATTGTCAATGATGATGGCCTCTAAAACATACAACAATATGCATTCAAGCACTAAGAATGATAAGACGTTAGCATAAAAGGGTAGTAATCC
Source organism: Cymbidium sinense (assembly GCA_021442155.1). NCBI lineage: Eukaryota > Viridiplantae > Streptophyta > Magnoliopsida > Asparagales > Orchidaceae > Cymbidium > Cymbidium sinense. The sequence goes on along the minus strand of CM038229.1, from coordinate 1,625,574 downwards.
TTCAAGATTGAGGGACAATTGAGGTTAATAGGTGGATTGAAGGGGCTGAGGGCACCTGGGTGTGTATATATATAAGAATTTCATATTAAGCCCACTCTTAAAATTTTAAGATTTATTTATTTACATTATTAAAAAGTACATAAACTTTTATTTATTTTATTTCTTATGTATCATTTAAGTTTATATTTTTATTTATAATCAATCATTGGAAATATTTTATTTTTTTAATTTCAAGTTAAATTTATTTATATACTACATAATAATAATAATTGATATGACACTGAAAATTCTACTAGTCGAAGCACGAATCTTGATATCGAAAGCAATCTAATTCTGAATCAAGACTAACCCAAATCAAGCATAATTGAAAACTTTGTGATATCAATCAGCTCCTAAATATGGAGTGTTTATAGTCAAATCGAGCGTCTTGACGAGCCGGATCTAACAAGCCCAATATCTCATAATTTTGACTTCATTTGATCATTCAAATACACAAAATACATCAGATGATCAAGGGAATCATCATGAGCCATCCGATGGAGTGGTTTGGATTTTGCATGTATTTACGGCAATGTCTTCTCTCTAATCTATAAATAGCTCCTTATTCTTCACATGAGTGATGCCAAAGCAAAAGAGAAGAGAGAGCTCTAAAGCTTGAAAATCCTCCAAGCATAATTGTGCCACCACTCGACAGTCGCAGACCACCTCCGTTGGACGCCAACCACCGCCGTCGACCGCCAACCATCGACGGTCGTCGCCGTCGGCCACCACTGCTGGTCCTTGCCGCCGTCCACCACCGTCCCCAGTCATTACCACTGGTCATCACCGTCAACCATCATCGCTGATCATCTCGCACTACCACCTGCGCTGCCGGGCCGCTGCCGCGCTGACTAGCCAGCGGCTATCGCCGACCGCCAACAACCATCAATCATCATCGTCATCAACTACTGCCGCTGGTCATCCGACCACCGCTGTTGCCATCGCTGACCATCGCCGCCATCTCCAGGCCATCACCCGCCGTTCATCTCGCTGTTTCACCATCATCTACTACCACTAGACCAGCAAAACTACGGTTTGTAAAAAAAACTCATTGTTTGCGAACGTTGGTTCACTGCTTCGTTAACTAAACGAAGCAAGACGGACATATTTGCTTGATATAAGAGCCGAATATGAACAATCATTTGTTCGATCGTTCAACTTCGATTTAGCTCAAATAAAAATATATTATATTATATTATTATTATTATTTATTATTATTATTATTATTATTTATTACTATTATTATTATTATTATTATTATTATTATTTTATTACTATTATTTATTACTATTATTTATTACTATTATTATTATTTTATTACTATTATTTATTACTATTATTAGTATTAGTATTATTATTTTATTTTATATATAAATACAAACACATTTATTTGTCACAAATATAAGCATAGCTTAGTGGTTAGAGTTTTTGTTATGCAAAAAATTGGCCCAGGTTCGAATCCTCCTTCATACAGATTTTTTGAATTATTGCATTTCGAGCGAATTTTGAACTCGAGCCAAACACGAACAAAGCGATTTTCAAACTTCGAACTCGAGCCGAACACGTACAAAGCGATTTTCAAACGAGCCGAACACGAACAGTGAAATTTTGAGCCATTCGAACACGAGCCAAACACGAACAAAATAAATTTCAAATGAGCCGAACACGAATAAGAGTTATGTTCGCTCAAGCTCGGCTCATTTACACCCCTAACCATGGCTATATAACTATTGTTACCTGACTTAGGGTTGTCAAGTTTTCTCATATATAATTCTGTAATCCCATATTGGGATAATTTGTACTCTGAAACAGATACATAATAGAAAATTTTTGTTGGGCTAGGCCCCGTGGCTTTTTTCCTCTTTTCGAGGTTTTTCTACGTAAAAAATTCTGAAGTTTTCTTATTAATTCTTCAAACATCTGTGTGTGTGCTGGATTCCGAAACAAAGCTAAGGCGTAAACTTTTATTTTACCGCAACTTATTTTCTAACACGCAACAATAATAATAATAATAAATAAGATATTATATGCATATTATTATTGAAATGAGAACCACATAAATATAACTATTACTTATTTTATAAACCCAATGATTTTATATAAATTATTTTATATCAATTGATTTAAGGATTATGAATAATCAATTGAAACTTATATATGGATATATAGTTTAATGAACAAGTTTCATTCTTAGAAGAAGTTGAAATGCTTGCTTAGAAAATAGTTGAAAGAATAAAATAAAAATTTAAACTTATTGTTTTCAAATTATTAAAACTAGTATTGATTCTATAGTTGCAATAACAAGTGGTGAACGATTTTTTTTTTTTCCTGCTATGAATATTATGAAAAATCAATTACGAATTAAAATTAGAGATTAATTGATGATGTTATTTACATCACTTATATTAAAAATATATATATTATATGATATCATCAATGAAGTAATTACTCAATGCTTTCAAAATATGAAAAGTAGATATTATCAATTTTAAGTTTTTGAATCATATATATATATATATATATATATATATATATATATATATATATATATAATTTAAGGATATAATACCTTTATTTTATAAAATAACAAAATTAGCCTCTAATCAATTTAATAAATTCAATTTTAGAAGGGAAAATATATTGTCCGTGCCCTAAAATTGCTCAATCCCATGTGCACAAAATCTTTGGGAAAAAAATAAACTAATAATATTTACTTTTACAAGCCATATTTAACTCCTCCAACATGTTAGGGCAATAAATTAAAGAAAGGGTGCAATTCTTAAGCATTTACATATCTAGCACCTAAAATTTGATATTTATAAAAACAACACTTTTTCTAAGCATGAAAAGGTGCATTTCTCTTTAAAATATTAATGTTGATGCTATTTTTGATGTAATAATAAAGAATATGATGTTACAAATTAAAATTTAAGTATTAGATATGTAAATATAGAATAATTGTGTGCTATGTATGTTAGATACTTGTGCATCTTAGTAAAAGAACATTAATGAACACCTATATAAAATAGCCATGGCTTTAAGTAGGGGAAAATATTTTAAATAAAATCATATAGATTTATTTTATTATTTAAAATTTTAAATCGAATTTTCTTACTATTCAAAATATAAAATAGCATAGATTTAATAATAAATAAATATTATGAATAGAAAATACTAAAAAAATTATTGGGGCAGCCTGCTTTAAAAAAAAAATTACAATATTCTAGGGTTGATAAACATTGCTCGTGCTCTAATGCTACTTGCTTTTAAAAGTTAAAAAAAAAAAGAGCAAAGCATAGAAGTGGTGGCTTCAATTTTAGGCGGTTAATCTTTGAGGTATTGTGTGTGTATATATATATATAGAGAGAGAGAGAGAGAGAGAGAGAGAGAGAGAGAGAGAGAGAGAGAGAGAGAGAGAATGTGGAGGATGAGGGAAGAAAGTGCTCAAGCTTTATTGAAATATTTGCTCTGGAATTTAGCTTGTGCAAAACTGCAAGGTATAGTGCCTATTTGTATTAGTATATGAAGAACTCTAGATTCAATTAATTTCACACAGGTTTCATATATATAATTGACATTTTATACTAATGGTATATCTATCTTTGATCATTGGATCATATGTTCATCTTAAATTTGCATACTAATCTTAAGTCCATCTAATAAAAAATAATTGATAGATTTTTATATATTTTTTTAAGTGCGAACCGACATTTTAGTTGGCAATAAATGAAAAGATAGAGCTTTATCAGTTTCCATGTCCATGTGAAACTCGCGTAGCATCATCTTAGGAACAGATACAGTAAAGAAGGAATGCTAACGAACTCCTATATAAAGAAGCCATGGCTTAAGAGCAGTTCACCTTACAAAACAATATGGCGCTTGCTGTAGTTAACACTCACGTACCAGCTTTGAGTTGGAAGAGGAAATTAGCCAATAATTCCCAGTTAGGAAAACCTAGGGTTTCACCTGTTCCTTCCTCGGTTTCTGCAACTAGTTCTAAACGTTGTAATTCTGTTCAAGTGAAAGGTCTGATAAGCAATGATATTTTTGTATACCCTGAGGATGAAACTGAGAACTCTTCATATCCCTCGGACCATAAGCCACATAATAGCTTTCCTCCGGACTTTGTTTTTGGTGCCGCTAGTTCTGCTTTTCAGGTTTCATGCAAATTACTTTCCATTCATTCATACGCACACACTCTCTCTCTCTCTCTCCAGTTTTTTTTTTTTTTTAGCTGAGCAAGGATGAACGATCGATGAAAAATAAGAGGAATGGTCTGTTTAAATAATTTATACCATTGGTCTGTTTTTTTATTGAATGCAGTTAAGAGGGCCGGAGTCTCTCTCTCTCTCTCTCTCTTTTATATATATATATATATATATATATATATATATATATATATATATATATATATATATATATATATATATATATATATATATATATATATATTAATTACATTTTTTTTTATTGAATGCAGTTAAGAGGGCCGGAGTACCCATCGGGCCGGCAGAAGTAAATTGTTTACTTTTGTCCTTTTCATATATAAGTTAAGAGATCAAATTTTGTTAAGGTAGTTTGAGATCATTTTTATGTTTTGTTATTTATTTTTTATTTTAATTTAATTTTTTTATATTTTAATTTGAAATAAAATATATTTGATGATGATTATTTTTTTTTAAACACTCACAGTTAAATATCTAAATATCATTTTGAGTCTTTTTAAAATAATATAAACTGCTTTCAAAAAAAAATTTTTTAATACTTTAAAAACCATGCTAAGCAAATATATATTTTTTAAAAAACAATATAAGACCAATAAAAAACATAAAATTAAATTGATTCCATTGAGATCCTTCCTTATTACAGTTATTATATTTAAATGTGTATGATATGCAAATAATGTGAAATTATTTTATATATAGCTTTTGGACTATTCTATGTAATTATTATATTTTTTTTTTTATTATTTTATTATTATTTTTTTGCATGGAATGCAGCCACAAAGTTGGGTGAATGTATATCCCAAAGGATTGAAGAAACTTCTTCTTCACATAAAGAAAAGATACAACAACCCACCGATTTACATCACTGAAAATGGTGAAGCTGATGCTGTCACAACATAGTTTTTTTTTTTTAAATTTCTTCATGACTGAAAAATGATTTTTTAATTATTTTTTATGTTTATTTTCACACAATATTTTGATAGGAGTTTTCGAGTCTAATAATGATAAAAGCAAATCAACGCCGACGGATGATATATACCGTTCAGAATACCACACTTCTCACCTTCTCGAACTTGAGCATGCCCTAAGGTAAATCAGCTTTGGATGAAGCTAACCTTACTTGTTCTTTAATTTCTTTATAAAATAAATTTCATATTTAATATATAAACAATATATATATATATATATATATATATATATATATATATATATATATATATATATATATATATATATATATATATATATATATATATATTCAAGCTCAAATAAGTTAAACATAATTAAATAGAAGATTATATATATTCAGCTCACTTACAAATCGAACTCATACCATCTATTTGTATTTGATTCTCTTACTCAACAAATGATTCAAAGTTTCAGACAAAAGTTACTTAACGAATCGAATATGAGTTATTCTGAAGCTATCTTTTTCTTTTTTTTAACCAAAATTTGCAGTAACAATGTCGACGTTAAAGGATACTTCGTGTGGTCACTGTTTGACAGCTTTGAATGGAACAGTGGCTATACAGCCCGGTTCGGTCTGATCTACATCACAACGATAACTTGCATGCACTGATCTGAGGAGGATTCAAGGAATCTGCTCGTTAAGCTTAAACGTCATCTACGTATCATAAAAGACCAGCAGGTGGTTCCAGTTCCTCTCTTGAAGGAGGAGGTGGCCGCACCTGTAACTGCAAGTATCAGTAACCCTTAAAACAAAACTCTGGAAGAGGATATCATGAAGATATTTAATTATAATCATATTATATTATATGATGTGTAGTTTGTTTTTTATATATATATTAAAAATATATAAATGTTGTTCTGGATGGAATAAGAATGGTGATGATCTCACCTGGAAGTAATGCTGATGTACTGATGTACACATAATATGTACATCAATATTTCCTTTTTTTTTCTTAGAATTTAAAGAATATTATAAACTTTTTTAACATCATATACATAAATATTTTAAGCAAAATTTAATAAAATGAAAAATATTTCTAAAATAACTAATTTTATATTTTTGTTTATACTTTTTAAAATTATGCTCAAAATATCTCTATACACATACTATATATTAGTGTTAAAAGTATTTAAAATATCTCCTAAACTAAAAAAAAAAAAAGTGATGTACAAATTATGTATATATCAGTACAAAATGAAAATTAGGATATAATTCTACGTCCGACTTCGCATCTAATAATTACTCCAGTTGTTGAGAAGGCTGGAAAAATTATTTATTGCTGAGATATAAATATGCATGCACATGACTGGTTCTGTCGCTTTACTTAAAACATCCAAAAGTTGTTGAGAAGGCTGGAAGAATTATATTGCTGAGATATCAATATGCATGCACATAGCTTGTTCTGTGGCTTTACTTAAAACCTCCAAACTTGTTACAAATTCATAAAGTTGCTGTGGTGTTCACACAAATTGCTTTTATTGGGTGACAAGTTTAATTTACAAGAGTTGGTGTATTACTCTTCTTGAAGAACAGCGTGAGATCTAGCACACACAAGAGTCCACAAGATAGTTAGCCTATGTTGTGATTGTACCTCAAAGTTTTGTAGTTAAATCGTGTATTGCTAATTATGATGCAGTTCATTGTAATATATTGCTGAAAACTAAAATTTAATTTTGGCTTATAAATCATTTGAGTTAACAAGATGTGCTCATGTTCTACAATACTCTTTCTAGAGTAGTCGTTAAAAAAAATCTAGAATTGTGAGTCTAGAGTGAGTGTTTATTGTCATTTGAAATGAAAATAAAAGAAATTTTATGAAGTTATTTATAGTCATTAGATCAAAATATGTTATCACAATCCTATGCGTAGTAGCTATTAGTATAAATAGAAATGATGTCTTTAAGTTTATAGCAATTTCTACTTCTCCCACCACATTTTCAAAATGAGAGAAGAAGGATTCCCTTACCAAATCTTAGAAAAAAAAATGGTAATTTCTACTATCCTAGATGTTTTATTTTATTATAAGCAAAGCATTGAATAACACTACTCCAGTTGAATCTTACTTGCTTGAGTATAATCCAGATGATCCCATGTTAGATAAAAACCCAAAAGATTAGGGTGATTTATTCTATAATGGTATGGTTTATTCAAAAGCTTAATGAGAGAATTAGTCAAATGGCCACTTTAATAGCCTATATAGCTCTTCCTAAAGCTCCACTTATGTTTTGTAGGCTAACATTAGACTTATACCTTAGCTAATTATAGTTCAATCGGTTCATGTACAACTTATCTTGCCTATAGAACCAATCCCCATTATTGTGGAATCAAATGTTCTCATTATAAATTTTATTTGAGTCGTGTCCCCTACTACTTCTTCTATGGTTATTGTGGTGTTTCTTTTGGATAATGTGGGCACCAAGATCTTAAGGGATATTTATTGAAGTATGACATTTAAAGTATGATGTACTATCTCGAAGATATAAACATCATCCTACAATAGACCTAATCATCTAATAAGCACTCCTAAGGCATGATAGGTATCTATGTATCGTAGATTCTTCCTTTTTTACATGGAAAGGTAAAACAGTTTATTTTAAATCAAATTCTAAGTTCCCTATGGAGGTAAGTCCCCATAGTTAATTACATCATAGAAAATGAGAATGTCTAAGAATACTCGATTAAAGTAAATTATTATCTTCAAAGATTTCAAGGTTAAGACTATCAATGAATTGACTAAATTCTCATAGAAAAGTACATATTAAAATACTTGAAATCTGCGATAAATCATGTCTCCGCTTGTCATTGATTTTTGATGTTGAAAGTTTCTTGTTAGAATTTATTGATAGTACTTCTTGCAGAAATCTTTGATTTTTTTTTTTTAATTTGAATTTTAGTTAATAGCACACATGCATGCGTGTAGAGACTCAAAACTCAAACAATATAAGATCGTGTAAATGCCTAAGAGATGAAGATTTATACTTGTAGCCTGAAGGGAAACATTAACCTCGGATCCTAAATCTAGGAAGCTTTAGCACAAGCTAAAAGCGCGACCTAAGTCTAAGCGGAAAAAGGGGACATAAGGATCTATTCCATAAGAGAAGATAAGCCCGTCTGACTCTTCTGGACTTACAACCGCCCAGTGAAGGTTCTCTTCATGACTAGCACTTCAAAATGAATCAATCTTTTAAGTACAAAGGCTCTCTTTTGAGGAACCTCCGTAGCAGTAGTGGTCATTCCAATTGTCATCCTCCATTGCAAAGGTTGGTGTGTACAATATGTAGGTGCTTCAGGTAGAGGATTATTTGCAGCACTGATAGTTGAAAAATTTACACTACCAACTTAGATGATAGCTAATAGCTACAACATCTCCAATATTGATTACAACGTTAGCCAAATGGATATTGATTACGTGACCTAGCTGGAAGATGAACAATGTATTTTGAAGATCCATCAATATAAAGAACAAGTAGATTAGTCATAATGACATAATTAACTTATATTTAGTTTCATTGATAATTGATTTTACATTTCAATTTTTATCATTTTAGCTTGAACCGGATGATTGGGGAATGATGGCGTGCGTCTAGATCCCACGATTTGCCGTCATTCGCCATCGTGGTCTACTTAGTCGGTAGTCGACCGAGAAGGATTCTCATTAGTAACACATGGGTTACGTCATCTAAGAAAATTCTTATAGACCTGGGGTGATGTTTGTCTAAGAAGACAATCTTAAGTCTACCTTAGCTGATAGAGGGTTGTTTACTTGATCAAGTATATCCTATGATTCATAACTCAATGGGCAAAGCCATTAGGGAGCATACTGGCTACAGTCGTGATGATAATATAATGGAGTCGGACTGGCCAAATCGTCTGATTAGAGGACTCTAGTCATAATTGCTTCATCTGTGGAGCCTACTGGTCAAGCCACGCAGTCAGAGGACACGAGCCACGTCCTTACTAGCGTGAGATTGATTGAGAGTGAACATAACAGAACACTTGATTTGACATTGGCTCCATTGTGAGCTATAGTTTTCTTAATTTGTCACCCCCGACAAATAGTTGCGGAAGGTGGATAGATTGAGTTTGATTTAAGTTATTAATGAAAGAATTTTATTTAAGCAGTTTTTACTTAATTTGATTTGAAAAAATTAATTAATTAGAATATGTTTAAGAGCTTTAGATCTTGTCAACTCTATTTAGCTGCTAATAGAGGATTAGATCTACTATCACCTGACAGAATCAATTTCTCGGATATTTCACTAATTTAAAACTCTTATTATAGATTTTTAGGTTTTGATAACTCGGACCCAATCCTAAGACTAAACCGAGAAGCAACCCGCGAAGCATCCTCAAACACTTGAATTTAAGCATTCAACATAGTATCGGGGCCTATGAGGGCGTATAGTAATTTTTGGTAATTTTATGTTTAAATTATGAGATTGATTTTTTATATTTTCATTTTTTATTCCAATTTAGCCTGCACAGCCTTTTCAAACATTAAAATTCACACTTGAAATCTCTATGTTCGAGCACATGCAGGTTTTGATAGCTTAGATATTTTCACCTAATTAATGATTTCGTTGATTTTAAAAATCATAATTAGAAGAAAATTTCTTAATTTTTTAATTAAAGGAAGCCTTATGATTTTTATAGAATTAGATTTAGTATCGCCTTTTGTCTACTTGTACAAAGGGTTGTAGATTATGTGGCTAAAAAGACATTTTGATTTAGATTCCAAAAGATAGTTTAATTTGTTGTTTTAAAAGAAGATTTATCCCTCAGAGTAGTTTTAATTTTCCCCCTCTTTTTTGTTTTACTTTTGTATTTGTTGTATGCTATTTTCCCTCTCCCTTTTGTTGTTTGGAGTTTTTAATTTGAATTTTAGCTTTAGATTTCATTGCTTGACATTCCTAAGTTGATTCCTTTACTTTTCATTTTTTTAAGTCTAGAATTTTGACAATATTTCGGCAGCCTCCCGGCATCATCCCCGTGTATGGGACTACATCAGGGGTATTTTAGCTTACTCGATATGTCATGTTGAGCGTAGTGAGCGGTGTCTTATGACACCACATCCAGTTTTTCATTTTGTCACGCTCTGTTGAGCACAACGAGGCCTTCAAACCTGAAAGAAGACATACAATGTAATATATATTTATTCTCACATTTTTTTTAAGTCTAGAAATTAGACAAAATTTTGGCAACATTTTGTCTAGGGTGAGTGACATCTAACGAGTGTTGGCTTACTTGGTATGCCCTGTTGAGCGTAACGAGCTATGTTTTGGACACCACAGCCTGTTTTTCATCTCGTCGCACCCTGTCGAGCACAACGAGGTCTTCAAACCTGCAAAGAAACACAATGCTTGACAAAGGAACGGGGTTAGGTATGCAATTGGGAATATAATGCAAGGAATGCGATGCCGAAAATCGAAAAAAAAAATCCGCTTATTGACGATGTTCTTTCTAGATTTGCGGTGGAGCGAAAATAGGACGGCTAACGTAAGGGGTGCAACGCCGAAAATTGAAAGAAGAATTTGTCTGTTGATGACGTTCTTCCCCGATTTGCGACGGAGCAAAAACAGAATGGGTAAAGCAAGGGGTGTGACACCAGAAATTGAGAGAAGAATTTACATGTTGACGATTTTCTTCCCTGGTTTGCAGCGTAGCGAAAACGAGAAGGCTAAAGCTAGGGGTGCGATGCCAGAAATCAAAAGAAGAATTCATCTGTTGATGATGTTCTTCTCCGGTTTGCGGCGGAGTGAAAATGGGATGGCTAAAGTGAGAAGGTTGCGATACGGATGGAATTGGAGCGCTTATCTGGCAGTTTGTGGTCGGAGGAACGTCTGAGAATTGGTTGTAGGAAGGAGGTGTCGGACGTGCTAGTGGGATCTGGGATGCAGCCGGCAGCAGAGCACGAGATAGCATGTGGAAGCGCGGCGGATCCGGATCGGATGGATGGAAGCGTGGCTGCGAGGTGTGGGCAGCCGCGTGGGTCATCGAGATTGTGGTGTGGAGTAGGGGTGTAAGCACGGCGTTCAACAAGCTACTGACTCGGCGCGAAACACGTTTATGTTCGTTCATTTAATTAATCGAACGAGCTTGAACACTTTGTAAATACTAATTGTTAAATGAACAAGCTTGAACAAGTTATTGTTCAGTTCAGTTATGTTCGTGAACAGTATCATTTAAAGCTCACGAACAAGCTCGTTAAGGAGCTCGATAAAGGCTCGATTAAGGCTTGTTCACAAACAATACTGTATAAGGCTCGATTAAGGCTCGATAATGGCTCGATTAAGGTTCGATTAAGGCTTGTTCATAAACAATACTGTATAAGGCTCGATTAAGGCTCGATTAAGGCTCGATAATGGCTCGATTAAGGCTCGATTAAGGCTTGTTAAGGAGCTCGCGAACACAATTTTTTTAACGAGCTCAAGCTCGAACACCATCCTAAAGCTGACCGAGCTCGAGCTCGAGCTCGATCGGCAAACGAGCTTGAACAGAACCCTACCGGTTTGGTTGGTTGTTTTCTGGTGTGGAGTTGCGGGGAGGGAATGGCCCGGGGGTTTTGGGGCGGGAAAGCGAGCCAACAGGATCGCGCCAGCAGCGGTTTGAGGCACTTGATCGGGTTTGGTCGGCGCTTAGGATGGAATGTCGCCAGTCAAACGAATGGTATGCAGGAGCCCGAACTGCAATGGTCGAGATTTCACGAATAGTCGGTGGAGCTGGGCGAAGAAAGGCGAACAGGCAGCGGCGGCAGGGTCTTCTTGGCACATTTTTTTGGGAAGCAGCAAAGGAATAGGGAAATTGAGAAGGAGAATCACCGATTTTTTTTTACCTGTGCAGAAGAGTCTCCAACGACGAAAGAGAATAAGAAGGAGGAGAATTTTTTATTTCTTCTTTCTTTTTGGAGCTGTTGGCAGAAAATAAGGGATGTGGGAATGAAATGAGGAGGGAATAGTTTTCAAATTTTTTTTTCTTTTCGAGAGGTTGATAAGAAAACTGAAAAATAAAATTGGGGGAACGGTTGCTGCGTAAGGAGTAATTTAGGAATTTTTAATAAATTTTAAATTTATTAAACAACTTTAATGTGAATTTCACTCTAGTAAATGCACATAGTCAATATAGATCAATGTAAGGTAATTTCGTTGTTCTGAACGTAATAGTGCAGTCCGTTTCGCAATCGAATGTCTTTTGGTTCAAGTCGACGTCAAATTGAGTCCATTTCAGCTCAAAAATGCGCGTCGCCACTTTCGACCGCTCAATTTTCACGCAGACTTGTCCGAATTAAGTGCGAACAGTCTTACTTGATAGATTTCGATGTTTCAAAGCTAATGTCACAATCAATTTCAGGAACAAAGGTTATTATTTGGTCATCAACAGTGTCTCCTGGCCTCGATATGCGTACAGACGCGTTGAAGACTCGAGCTCTTGATAGGTTGATCATCAAGTCATGCAATATTTATATTCTGACCAGTTTCGATGTTCTAAATGTGATAGCAAACTACGTTCATCGATCAGAGGTCATTTTGAGTTGATTTCGATGACGTCATGTGCATTTCAGCCTCGATTTGTGCGTTGTCACTTTAAATCATTCGACATTTGCATAAGCTCGTCCGAATTGAGAGCGGACAATCTCATTTGATAGATTTTGATGTTTTGAAGCTAATGGCACAATCAATTTTATGAACGGAGGTCGTTCGGATATCGTCGCAGCTTCCCCACTCTGATATGCGCATCGACACATTGATAGCTTGAGCGCTTAATCAATTGTTCATTTGATTTTGCAATGTCTATGTTCTGATCAATTTCATCATTTTGAACACAATGGTGAAGTCAATTTGTTGATTGGAGGTTATTTTGACTATTTTCAGGGACATCCAGTGCATTTTGAGCCTCAATTTGTGCACTATCACCTTCGAAGTCCGTCGAATTTGATTTGTAGGCTTGTCTTGGTTTATGACACATATGTGGAGGTCACATTCTTGCTAAGAGAGAGTTTCCATCCTTGCACGATAAAGGAAGACTTGACCTTTGAGGGTCTCCCTTATGGTGGAAAACACTTCTATCTCTCTGATTTAGCTAATAATCCTATTTCATCATGCATTTAGACATATAAAATCCTATAGCCTTTGTTAAAATGAAGAGTCCCAAAATCAAATAAAATTTGATAAAATTTTTATTAGACTAAGTCATTATTCATACCACTCATGCTCTGGTTTCTTAGGGAGAGGGTTTAAAGACTTTAGCTTCTTTCTAAATAATAACAACCTAACCATTTTGCAAAATATATGACTTGACCACATGATTTTAAAATATTGAGGAGTTAGCTGGCTGCCACTCTAGACGATTATAAGTCCAGCAATCGGGTAGTTTATTCTCTCTTTTGGAGGTAAACAATATACTCATTCTTCACTTAGATTTAGAACATGTTTTGGCCCTCGCTAAAGCTCCCTAGATTTAGGATCCGATGTAATTGTTTCCTTCGGGCTCCTGGCATAAATCCTCACCTCTTAGGCATTTTCATATATTGTGAGATTATAAGTCTTTATTTTATAATAAAATTTTAACTCAAATATATATAATTATCTTCAATTTCAAATATATAAAGCTCAACCATATGATAGATTGGAATGCTCACTTGGTTTCTTAGAATTATGAGCATTCCATACTCATCTCCCTTTGGCTTCCACAATAAGTCTCTCATTTTTGATCTATCCCATTTGATTTTCTAAACATAGTCAATTTATTGATAGTCCTATCTTTGAAATCTTTGGAGACAAAAATTGCTTATTTTAATCGAGAGTATTCCTAAGGAACTTATATTCCTTAGGATGTAATTAACTATGGGGGCTTGCCCCCATAGGGAATTTTAGAACCTGATTTAAATAAACTCTATTTTATTCATCCATGTAAAGTATGAAAAAAATCTTTGGTACATTCGAAGACCCATCATGCCTTAGGAGTCTTTACTAGGTGACTAGGTCCATTATAAGATAGTGATTTCTATCTTTGGAGATAGTGCACTATTTCTTAATGTCATACCTGATCACCTCAATAAGTACACTCTCAAATTTGCGTAGTGTCCTCCTATATATAAATTAAAAATAAACACCACAATCCCCCCGTACACATAAATCGAAAACAAACACCATAACCATCAAGAAAATCCAATTTATCAAGTATGAAGCTAGATGCATGATGTGATTTAAAATATTTTGAAATCAATTTTAAGTCCATTAAATTCTAATATTAGCAAACTCATAATTGAGCTGAACATCTTAATAATATGAATCCAATAATGCTTAAAAAAAAGATCCAATCTGATTCCAAACCTGGATCAAACTGTTGAGACATAATAAATAATTTTAAGACTTTAATTGAAGGACCAAATAATCTTCAAATCTTATATCTTTATTATTAAATCAAGTATCTTGATGAGCTCAATATCACTCAAATTTGATATCACAATGGAACTTAAACATTCAAAAAAAACCATATTTATTAAAGTGCTTATTTTTGGCCATCCAATCAAGTAATTTGAATTTTGATTGGATGCAACTCTCAAACTATATAAAAGAACTCTGCTGATGTAGGACACGGGTGCTTTTTATGATATGATATTTATTACACCGATAATTCTTAAATCTTTACAAAGAGTAATGATAAATGCACACTACTATTGAGCACATTCACAATATTATGAATTTAGTGAAGTTGAAAAGATCTTAGTTAAAGTTATGTCAATCACTTAGAGACCGAATCTTATAAGTGCAAAGAAATAATTGAAAAGTTATGAGCGATCTAACTGTGATTTAAAATAACCGAAAGCGAGGATAAGTTGAAGTCGACCTCTACAAGTCAGTTGTTGAGATCGTGCCTTCCTTAGAAGTTCTTCTCTAAGGGTTGTGAACTCACACACTCAAGTAGTCCGTCACTCAAGAGGAAAGCACACAAAAGAATAGTAAAAGAAATTTAAGAAGATTTTCATTCCAAATTCAAGTACAAGCATTACAAGAGTCTCCTATTTATGAATGAAAGAGAGTTAAGAATACTCAAACCTAACTCCAAACTCAAACCTAACACCATCATAACTACCTACCACCATTATCAAACCTACCACCACCTACCATCAAACCTACCACCATTATCAAACCTACCACTCATTCCATACCTGACTCATGACATAAGTAGCCAATACATATACAAAATATAAAAGCCCAATAATAATGATGGGGCCATGACATAAGAATAGCCCAATACATATAAGCTCAAGACATATACAAAATATAAAGCCCAATAATACATAACTTAAATTATAACAAAAGGCCAAATCATTGATTTAAGCTTTATGATGATGGCGATCGATGATGATGCCTGCATCGACTCCCGACTTTAAATGATTCTCCTCGGAGAATGAAAATCAAGTACTCTTGTAATAATTGTGAGTCTAGTTGATGTAACTCATCAAATATAAGCCATGAATCTTCAAGTGGAGAAAACCTTTCCAACGAACGAGAAACCTTTGAGTGCCTCCATCAGATGTGATGATAATCTGGTCTTCTAAAATTTGATCTAGACGATGTGATCTTAAGCGAGATGGTATAGGGTTTGATGAAGTATGAACTGCATGTTATTTTGCAGAGGGAATAGTGTCATCCGTGGCTTGCCCATGGTACAATGTTAAATCTGATACATTAAATATTAGAGAAATTTCAGCATTCATTGGAAGATCTATTTCATAAGCATTATCATTTATCTTCCTTACAATTTTATAAGGTCCAGATCTCTTGAGAGTTAATTTCTTAAGAGTTCCAGTTGGAAATCTCTTAGGTCTAACTTTAACAAGAACCAAATCTCCCTCATTAAATTTTACATATCGTCTATGTGCATCAACATTAGCTTTATATTTATCATAACTCAAAGTAAGTTTTTGTTGAATTTCACGATGTAAATCATGCATGCTTTGTGCAAATGAAGATGCAAATGCACTAGACTATATGTTATAGGCAATTCAACAAGATTAATTGGTTTTCTTGGATCATAACCAGTTATAATATGAAAAGGACTCACACCGGTTGACCTATTAATTGAACTGTTATAAGCAAACTCTGTAGTAGGAAGAACTAGGTCCCAACTAGTAGTATGATCGGTCACTAAACACCTAAGTAAATTTCTAAGCTTCTATTAACAACTTTGCCAATTTTTGAGGGTAGTAAGTTGTAGAAAATAAGAGTTTTGTGCCAAGCTTTTTCCATAAAGTTTTCCAAAAATAGCTCATAAACCTTACATCACGGTCAGACATAATTTTCTTAGGTAGTCCATGTAAGCGAACTATCTCACGAAAGAAAATTGTCGCTATATGTGAGGCATCTGATGTCTTATAACATGGAATGAAGTGTGCCATTTTAGAGAATTAATCAACAACTACTAGGATAGAGTCAAAACATTGTACAGTGCGAGGTAATCTTAAGATGAAGTCCATACTAAGATCTTCCCAAGGTTTGTGGGGATTGGGTGTATGTATCATAATTTTGTTTTCCACTTTTGCTACTTGTAAAATGACATTGGGCAATGATACAGCAACATCTTTCTTAAGGCTAGGCCAAAAGAACCTATCCTCCATCATAACTATTGTCTTATCACGAACAAAATGACCAGATACACTTCCTGAATGAATTTCCTCAACAAGAAAATTTCGAAGTGATGAATTGGGGATACATAGTTATGTGCCACGAAAGAGATAGCCATCTCGTATTTGATAATCTGAACTATTAATTGAAACATCAAATTTCAAAGATTCAAAGATTTGTTGAAAATCTTTACAATTAGGATAATCATCTTTAACCCTTTCGAATCCAGTAACCTTCACACTCATCGTATTTAATAATGTACATATTCTACTTAAGGCATTTGCAACTTTGTTCTCGACACCAGATTTATGTTTAAGAACAAATGTATATTCTTGAAGAAATTGAACCATTTTGCATGACGAGAACTAAGTTTCTTTTGGGTGTTTAGATATTTAAGCGCTTCGTGATCAGAATAAAGTATAAATTCTCGTGAAAGAAGATAATGTCGCCAATAACGTAAAGTTTGGATGACATCATACAGCTCACAGTCATATGTGGAATATCGTTGACGCGTTTGGATGACAGCATACAGCTCACAGTCATATGTGGAATATTGTTGACGCACTTCATTTAATTTTTCACTAAAGAAAGCAATAGGATGACTTTCTTGTTTAAGAACACCTCCAATACCAACTCCAGAAGCATCACATGATACCTCAAATACTTTCTCAAAATTTGGCAATTGTAATATCGGTGGACTTGTTAAAAGTTCTTTAATTTTTGAGAATGCATCAGCAGCTGCCTTTGTCCAAACAAAGTCTCCTTTTTTAATACATTGAGTTATCGGGGCCATAATAGTGCTAAATCCACAAATAAACCTTCGATAAAATGTGGCTAACTCATGAAAACTATGTACATCATGAATTGTGATTGGGGTAGGCCACTCTTGAATAGCCCTATTTTTTTCGAGATCGGCAGAGATGTCATCACAAAAAACAATGAATCCTAAGAAGATTACTAAAGACGTCATAAATGAGCATTTTTTTAAAATGAACATATAGTCTTTCTTCATGAAGCACTTCAAAGACTTGTCGTAAATGTTTCTCATGATCGCTCTTAGTTTGACTAAAAATTAAAATATCATCAAAGTACACAACTAAAAATTTTCTAATGAATGGCCGTAAGATATGAGTCATCACTTGCATAAATGTACTTGGAGCATTAGTCAATCCAAAAGGCATTACTAGCCATTCATACAAACCATCTTGTCTTGAATGCGGTTTTCCATTCATCACCTTCTCTCACAATTTGATGATATCCACTTCTAAGATCAATTTTAGAGAAAATTATTGATCAAGCCATCATATCTAACATGTCATCAAGTCTAGGTATGGGAAACTTATACTTAATAGTGATTTTATTTACAGCATGACTACTTACACACCAACTACCATCTTTCTTTGGGGTAAGAAGAACGCTGCATGGAGATAAACTTTCCACGATAAACCCTTTTGATAATAAATCATCAACTTGTTGTTTTAGCTCCATGTTCATTTGGGTTCATACGATAATGTGGCAAATTTGGGAGTGATGATCCAGGAATTAGCTCTATGGCATGTTGGATACTTCTTAATGGGAGAAGCTCACTAGGAAGTTCTTCAGGACAAATATCTTGATATTCCAATAAAAGTTCATGCACTTCAGATGAGAATGATTTAACATAAGGTTGATTTTCAGAGGTTAGGACAACTAATGCAAAAATGATATTCCCATTAATCTCTTGTTGAAATTGACGTTTATTAATAATATGTAGGGATTTCTTTTCTATGGGTGGAGAAGAATTTTGGGGTTGAAGTGGAGTGACCTCTTTAGGCTTAGCTGGGTTTAAGACAATTCTCTTACCTTGAAAATTAAAAGCATATGTATTAGATCACCCATAATTTGTGACATCCATATCAAAAAGCCAAGGTCTACCTAAAAGTATATGAGCAACATCCATCGGAAGAACATCACACCAAATTTTATCATTATATTCTCCTAATTGAATGGGTACAAGACAACGTTGAGATATAGAGATAGAGGTCTTATCTACCCAAGCAACCTTATAGGACTGTGGGTGGGTCTCTGGGGTGAGCTTCATCCTAACTAAAGCAGAGGTAGCAATAACATTCATGCAACTGCCACTATCAATGATTAACTTACATGTCTTTTCACCACTCTTAAAATAAGTGTGAAAAATTGATGTGCGCCTCCAATCAATATTAGATCGTGGGGTTGCTAACACACAACACATAACAGCTATATGAGACTCATCTAATGCTTCTTATGCATCACTAGCTTCTTCACAAGGGTCAAGCAATTTGATTATCATTATTTCATTTTGTTGATCCTCATTTTCATAATCTATGTAAGTTTCGATGAGGATAAGTACTTGCATAGTGACCAATTTTACCACATGTAAAACAAGTAATGCTAGAAGTCTTAGAGCTAGATGTTCCCACTAAAGCTTTTCCTTTTGTTTCACTAGGTCCTTTAGGAACTACTAAAGTAGGAGGGTTAACACGCGATTGAGAGTTGTTTGTAGATGAAGTTGTGAATCGCTTATAAGGTTGTGATCTAAGATATTGTTCAATTTGAGTCGCCACTCGAAATGCATCCTCAAGAGAATAAATTTCTCAAGTTATCATTTCATTACGAATATCAGTTCGTAACCCAGATCTAAATCTAGAGATTGTTGTGCGTTGATCCTCTCTAACATCAAAATGGGTCATCAATTCATCAAATCGTGTCATATACTCAACAACAGTTAAAGATCCTTGTTTAAGCGTAGTCATTTCATCCATAAGTTGATCATGAAAATTTAATGGTACATATTTTTGCTTTAAAATTTCTTTCATCTCATCCTAAGAAGCAATAGGTGGTTGTCTAATGTTGATATTTTGTGAGATTAACCCAATAAGTCTTAGCATGACTAGTTAGTTTCATGCAGGCAACATGAACTTGTCTTTCTTCTGACATGGGCATCCAATCAAAATATTGATACATGTCTACTAACCAATCTAAGAAAATTTTAGGATCAAGTAGACCATCAAAAGTAGGTGGATCAATTTTAACCCTACGAATAACATCATCATCAGGTTCTCTAAGTGTACGTCACGGGGCAACAAAATTAGATAATGGCTCTTCATAATGTCGAGGATAATGCTCATAAGGAGTTCGATGAGCATAACCTTCATCTCGTCTTAATTGTCTTCCTATTCGATGAGGTGGGTGAGGAAGTACCTCATCAAACTTAGGATATTCATTAAAGTTGTTCCTAGGCAACGGGTCTAATAGGAGAATGTGGATGAGGTGGGAGAGGAAGAGGAACGGGATCAACATGATGATCTTCTCTCTCTTCAAGTTGGTGTTCTAGGATTGGGTTAGTTTCTGATGAATGTGTTGTAAGCCTACCAACTTTTTGTTCTAAGGCTTCAAATCTTTTTTGGAATTCATTAAAGGTTTGTTGGTGCATAAGGGTAAGCTTTTCTATTTTTTCTAGTAAAAATTCATAGGAATCATGTTTTTCATCTAAGGATTGATCTTGATATCTAAGACCACTACGAGTTAACATGATGATATTCTTTTAAGAATATTAATATAAGCAAATACTTAATTAATTAAAATTTATTTTTTTTAAATGCAATGTAATGAAATCAAAGACACAATTAAAAGTAAGTAAATACTTCTAATTAGGTAAAAATTTTGTATGCTTTTTTTTAAGCAATGAATTGCAAGATTACTCTAATGCAAAAATAAAACTCAATACTAAACAAGATGTTCCCAAAGAAACATACTTGCTCGATACCAAATATGATGTAGGACAGTGCTTTTTTATGATATGATATTTATTACACCGATAATTCTTAAATCACAAAGAGTAATGATAAATGCACACTACTTGAGCACATTCACAATATTATGAATTTAGTGAAGTTAAAAGATCTTAGTTAAAGTTATGTCAACCACACTAGAGACAATCTTATAAGTGCAAAGAAATAACTGAAAAGTTATGAACGATCTAACCTGTAGCAGATTTAAAATAACCAGCAGCGAAGCGAGGATAAGTTGAAGTCGACCTTTACAAACAGTCTGTCGTTGTTGAGATCGCGTTCCTTCCTTAGAAGTCATTCTCTAAGGGTTGTGAACTCACACACTCAAGTAGTCCGTCACTCAAGAGAAAAGCACACAAAAGAATAGTAAACGAAACTAAAGAAGATAACTTTCATTCCAAATTCAAGTACAAAGCATTACAAGAGTCTCCCTATTTATTGAAATGAAAGGGATAGTTAAGAATACTCAAACCTAACTCCAAACTCAAACCTAACACCATCATAACTACACCTACCACCATTATCAAACCTACCACCACCTACTATCAAACCTACCACCATTATCAAATCTATCACTCATTCCATACCTACTACAATGACTCATGGGCCATGACATAAGAATAGCCCAATACATATAAGCTCAAGACATATACAAAATATAAAAGCCCAATAATACATAACTTAAATTATAACAAAAGGCCAAATCATTGATTTAAGCTTTATGATGATGACATCGATGACGGTGACGATGATGCCCTTCAGCATCAGCTCTTCATATGACAGCAGTAAACTGATGAAGAGAGAGAGAGAGAGAGAGAGAGAGAGAGTTTTAAAAGATTCTTATGTTCAACCTAAGCATCAATGTCAGACCATTATTGTTGGGTTATTGAATCATTGTCACTGTCTTTGAACTTAACTATTGCTCAGCCTCCACCATCAAACCACAACCACCCGATCATTGTCATCAAAATGCTGCCACCCAACCACAGTTATCGAACCACTATCACCTAGCCATAATTGCTCACAGTTGTAGAAGGTTATGTCAACAACTTGTATGTAATCCTACCTTCTCCTATTCAAATGATAGATGAAACTTTATAACTTATGCTTACATAATAGAATCATTTTGATTAGGAAGTATGTCTTTTTTTTTTCTCTCTCACATATATTATAAGCTCAATTGCATTATAAATTTTAAGATATGTTTTATTTATGTTCATGTATGTTATGTAATTTTTTTCATAATATTTGAACTTATATTTTGTGTCTAATTAAATATTTTGAGTCTCCTTGTGCCTAATTGTATTAAATAATTATTAAATTTTAATCAAATCATAAAATTATTTATTTGACTTTAAAGTCACTTAATGAATAGAGGAGACTTGTGGGATAACCTTAGAGTATTGAATCTCTTCCAATGATTTTAAGTTATATAATCCAAATATCTTAAGTGACAAAATTTAATTAAGTTTAAATGATGTTATGGTCAAGATGATTAGTCTTGAAATTAATAGCTTAAGTAGATAGTTTCGTGGTGCATAGTCATTTCCATTATTGACTCTCATATGTATGCTTTGTCATTATTAATTTGCATTTATAATTAAAATTTAAATTGCTAAACTTATGTCATTAATGCTATTATCACTCGCTCCTAACCCTAGCGCGTTCCTGGCGGCTCCCCTGATTTTCTTTGCTTCCGATTGAAATCAGCCGCTGTTCTTCCGCGATTTGGTAGCGATCTCTCCCCTGCTCCTGTTGGTAATGTAATCCGCCTCTCTTCGGATGGCG
Organism: Cymbidium sinense; assembly: GCA_021442155.1. Lineage (NCBI taxonomy): Eukaryota > Viridiplantae > Streptophyta > Magnoliopsida > Asparagales > Orchidaceae > Cymbidium > Cymbidium sinense. The sequence goes on along the minus strand of CM038229.1, from coordinate 1,603,112 downwards.
GAAATGGCTTTTTCCGTGCTTGCTCTGGACAAAACGCGCCCCGGTACGCTCGATCCAGTATCCACTTACAGTTAAATCTTTCAAGGATGCTCTCTCGGGTAAATCTGTTCCGCCTAATACTTCGGTTAATCTAATGTCTACTGATTTTCGTGGTATGCCTGCAATAATGTGTTCGGATTCAGATGTGGAAATTCTAGCTAAGCCATTTGAATTCTCGTTGGTGGGTAAATTCAACTTGAAAGCAACTTAGAAAATATATGCTCTTTTTTTCATAGTCTGAAGCTCACGGGCACTTTTTCTGTGGGTTTGATTGATCCGAGGCATGTGTTAATTCAATTATCAAATGATTTGGATTACTCAAGAGTTTTTGCACGTCGTTCTTATTTGCTTTTAACGCCAAATCGACTTCTTAAGTGGACACCTAGTTTTGATATTAAAGAGGAATCACCAATTGTTCCTATTTGGCTCGCTTTGCAATATGCGCCTTGTTACATCGGGTTTTATTTCTTTGTGGGGCTATCTTTGGGCCTCTTCAAATTGATCAAGCTACGGTGAGATCCGATCAGCTTCGGATACTTGTTGAAGTTGATATAACAAAAAACATCCAAAAGAAATGGATTGGATCCGAAAAAATGGGTTATAATCAAAAGGTTGAATTTGAAAACTTTCCTTCTTTCTGTACACATTGCAAAATTCATGGGCATGAACACACAGATTGTTTTATCCTACATCCACATCTCAAAAAAACAATCTTCCTATTCCTATTAATTCGGTGACTATGGAACAACCAACTAAAATGGCATATGTGCCTAAAGCTAACCAAAATAATCATCCTCCACAAAATCACTCTTTACTAGAGCAATGAATTGCAAAAGGAGGCTAGTTTTGAACAATGAAATTGATGACACATTGGTGTTGGAAACTTAGAAAATATACTACTACTATGCCCAATGGTAACATGCTGCCCAACTAATGATCCAAAACAAAGAACTTCGATGAACTTAGGGTTGGGAACATCACTCATTGTAAATCTTAGTTTGGATCAAACAAAATAAAATAAAACAAACCTTTAATCTAGAAAAAGAAAATGAAACTATTCCTACATCCCCCATTTTGAATGGACAAAATGATAGCTTAACTAATCAGTCATTCTCGATATGGAAGAAGGAAAATTACCATCACGATTCCTTTGTAATAATGAAACTTTAGATAACACAAACTACTCTTTTTTTGACAGACACATTGGACACCCTTTCAAACTGTTATAAACAAAAAAAAATCATTCAAATCCAAAAATAACTCTAAAAATGCAACCAGAATCACAAGATCTTCATCAATTCTACATCAACTTTAATTACCTTTCTCCTCATTCTCATCCAATCAATTTTCCCTTTCCAACAGTTATGATTAATTTCATCATTTGGAACATTCGTGGTATTGGGACTTCCCTAGTTCGCAATCGCGTTAGAAGCCTCGTGCATTCATAACATATCTCTCCTTACGATCCGAACCTCTTATCCACTCTTCTAAGATTGCTACCAGAACACTAGGTTTCCTAATTTTCTCACAACATTAACAACAAAATTTGGTTGTTTTGGAATAATTCTATCGACATCAATATCCTTGACAACCAACAACAATTGATTAATGCCCATTTGGTGGGTGTTTTCACCGTGTTATGCTCTTTTATTTATGCATCTTGTAATAGAGAGAACATTCTATGGAATAATTTAAGATCTTTCGCCTCCCGGTCACTCAACCCTAGATGGTTGGAGATTTCAACACCATCCTCTCTACTTAGAAGGGGAGGGTCATCTCTAATATTAATTCTATGGAAGATTTGCTAATATGATTACGTAACCTTACCGATATAGGATTCTATGGTTCCAACTACACATGGCACAATTCTAGACTTTGGCGCGATCGTATCCGTTAACCACCTTTGGATTGATCAATGGCCTCATACCTTAGTTGAACACTTAAGTAGAACCGCGATCACGCCTCTTGATCCGTGAAAACACCCCCTCAACATGCACCAGTCCCTTTCGTTTCCAAAATATGTGGTTGCAACATAATGACTTTATGTCGTTGTTTGACTAATTGGACAGCCCTATTCATCCTTATAACTCCATTAAAGGCATGACACGGTTTTGGCTTAAACTTAAAAGATTAAAACAAACTCTGCACTGGTGGAATAAACATCATTTTAAAAACATTTTTGCAAATCTTAAAATATGGAAGATCTTGTGCTCGCTTGAAGAAGCTGCCGTTTGAATCCTAATAAAATGATGAACTCAACTAGAGATAACTTGATTAAATATCAAAACATGGAGGAAACTTATTGGCGGCAAAAGGCTACTAAACATATTACAGATGGCGACAGAAACACAAAATATTTCCACGCTCTTTTCAATAAAAGAAAAGTTATAAACTTGATTAAGAAAATTAAAATAATAATGATAATTGATATCGGATAAAATGAGATTAAAGATTGGTTATACATCATTTCCAAAATTTGTTAAACAACAACATTAACATGGAACCTATTGCTAACCCTCATCGATTCCCTCAAAAATTGATCAAAACATCTCTCTTTGTACATCTCACGGATTCAAATTAGTAATATTCTCCAAAGCATGAATCTGATTGATTGCGGCGGGATGGTTACTACTATATTCTTCCAAGTGTTGGCCCATTATTAAATCGATTTAATCGAAGCCGTTATTGACTTTTTCAATGGCACCCCTTCCTAGATTCTTCTCGCACCTCCATAATACTTATCCCTAAAACAACCATCAGGAAACATGGAATGATTTTAGACCGATTAGTCTATGCACTTTTTTTAACAAACTAGTATCCAAAATAATCACCCGTATCAACCCTCTTTAACATTATCTCCCGAATCAAAGCTGGTTTCATTAAAGGGAGAACCATAGATAATATCCTTTTAGCACAAGAAATGATTCATGATATTGACATTCCCATTAGAGGTGGTAACATTGCTTTCAAACTAGACATTTCTAAAGCCTTTGACAAACTCTCTTGGGAATTCCTCTTCTATACTCCATCTTTTGGATTCTCAAACGAATTTATTCAGTATCATTAAAATTGTATCACTAATGTTTGGTTCTCGGTTATCATAAATGGAGAATCAATGCTTTTTCACTTCTACACATGGCTTACGAGATCCTTTATCACCATTGCTTTTTTATATCATTATTTATCCGTGAGCCCGAATGATCTTTTCTATAATAAACCAAGTATGATCTACAAAACTCAAGGTGGATTTCCCATTACTCATCTTTGCTTTTGTGATTTTATCATTTTTTTTGCAATGCTTCTATAACCCACATCAAAACTATTATGAAATTCTTTAAAAATTTGGCAAAAGCGGTCTCCTCCTTAACAAAATAAATGTTGCTTCATAACCGCTAATAAAATCAGCAATAATAGTCGATACGAGGATCACTAACTTTCATCAACATCATCTTCCGATCAATTATCTAGGTACTCCTCTGTTCAAAGGACATAAAAGATCTTACCTTTTTGATGATTTAATCCACAAAATATCCAACCGTATCTCCTCTTGGGAATATCATTTTCTATCCTTTGGAGGGAGGTTAACTCTGATTAAGAGTACCCTTAATTTGATGCCTCTTTATCTTATTCAAACTATCGTTCCAACCAATTTTTGTTTTAATAGAATTGAGAGGCTCATTAACAAATTTTTTTGGGGGTCTAATACCTCTTCCTCAAAAATACACTGGTCCTCTTGGCACAAAATCGTGGAATCTCGAGGAAGGTGGTCGACCAAATCTCTCAAAGACTCCATCAACGCATTCTCTTATAAACTCGTGGAATTTTAGACAATAGCCTTTGGGCTAACTTCATGACAAACAAATATTGCCTATCTAAGCACCCATTGAACTGCTCTTATAAAACTAACGCTTCTCCTATTTGGAAAAGATTCTGTAAAATCAAATGGAAGGCGGAATCTTTAATTTTTTGGGGCATTAATTCAGGCAACTCATTCTTCTGGCAAGATAAGCGGAAATAACTCTTTTGATGAATTAATTTCTCATGTTCTATTGATACCATCAAAGTCAATTCTTTGGAATAATAATAAATAGAATTCTTCCAAGCTCATTGATTATATCCCTACATCCTTTTTAGACAAACTCAATAACATAAACATTACATCCAATAAAAAAGACCAGATTCTTTTTAAACTCTCTCAAAATGGCGAATTCAATTTTAAAAATGTTTGGCTTATGATCAAAGAACCTCAAGACAATTAAGACGAGATGAAGGTTATGCTCACCGAACTCCTTATGAGCATTATCCTCGACATTATGAAGAGCCATTATCTAATTTTGTTGCTTGCGGCATACAGAGAACGATGATGATGTTATTAGTAGGGTTAAAATTGATCCACTACTTTTGATGGTCTACTTGATCCTAAAATTTTCTTAGATTGGTTAGTAGACATGTATCAATATTTTGATTGGATGCCCATGTCAGAAGAAAGACAAGTTCATTTTGCCTGCATGAAACTAACTAGTCATGCTAAGACTTATTGGGTTAATCTCACACGAAAATATCAACGATTAGGACAATCACCTATTACTTCTTAGGATGAGATGAAAGAAATTTTAAAGCAAAAATATGTACCATTAAATTTTCATGATCAACTTATGGATGAAATGACTACGCTTAAACAAGGATCTTTAATTGTTGAGTATATGACCGATTTGATGAATTGATGACCCATTTTGATGTTAGAGAGGATCAACAATCTCTAGATTTAGATCTGGGTTACTGACGATATTTAATGAAATGATAACTTGAGAAATTTATTCTCTTGAGGATGCATTTGGTGGCGACTCAAATTGAACAATATCTTAGATAACAACCTTATAAGCGATTCACAACTTCATCTACAAACAACTCTCAATCGCGTGTTAACCCTCCTACTTTAGTAGTTCCTAAAGGACCTAGTGAAACAAAAGGAAAAGCTACTGACCCCGAAGGATAATTAAAATAAAGCTAAATTTTGTAAAAGAGGATAATTAAAATATATTAATCATATATATAATCAATACATTTCTAAAGTATATTAAGTCTAAAAACCCGAGATCACAAAGCTACTGACCCCGAAGGAGATTTGACCTTGTTATCTCTAGTCTAATAAGAACATGTAGCTATATATGTATATATATATATATATATATATATATATATATATATATATATATATATATATATATATATATATATATATATATATATATTTAAACACCGATTGCAGCCGGTATGAAGGAGGTATTGATCATATATTTTCATTTAATAATGACACGTGCTTGCAACTATTAAAGTGTATATGTATGTGTATTAATTTTATTTGATAAAAAATTACACATGCATCTACATACATATATATTTTTATTTAAATTTCTAATTTAGATAAAAATAAAATACCACATGCATACATGCAAGCCTGTATGAAGTATTCATACATTAGATCACCACACAAATAATGTCTAAATAAAGTAAAATATTTTTCCAAAATTATAGAATGGTGAGATTTGAGATAAAATACTAGAGTGATGAAGGAAATTGGGTGAATGTCATAATGAAAATTGTAGCTTATGCTTTTAATTCTAAGATATCTTTTACATGATGATGATATTATTTAGGTTTAATTCAAACTTAAGATTTAAATAAAATTTAATGCTTCATTAAGATTATTAAAAGTCATAAAATTTATCTCTTTAAATTTTAAGATATATTTCACATGATGATGATATTATTTAGTTTTAATTCAAACTTAAGATTTAAATAAGAAAATCAAATAATAAGTAGAATATTAACTCTAATTAAAAAATACTTTATGTTGAAAAAGCAGAATATTAACTGTAATTAAAAGATAAGTTCTAATAATTTTTAACAGAGAAAAAATAAAATAAAACCTTGATTACATAAATCGGATTGATAAATATATATATATATATATATATATATATATATATATATATATATATATATATATATATATATATATAATTGTTTATATAAAAATCTTTAGACACTTTATTGAATAGCATAGAATAGTAATCTTTAATAATTTAATATTTTTCAATATATAAATATCTTAATGATATCAGAAATGAACAATCTTGAAATCATTTGATTCATCTCATCATGATATACATACATTGAAATTATAAATTTATAGGAAATAGAAGCTCATTTAATCTCATAGTTAATTTTAAAATTCTCTAATTCAAATATTGTACGAAAATATGTTTTATACATCTTTCTAATATATATTTTTCTCTGATTTATATGATCATATTGAAATAGTGTCCTAAACATCTATATTTAAAGGGAGGGAGAGAGAGAGAGGGAGAGAGAGAGGTAAACAGGAGAGGAGAGAGAGAGAGAGAGAGAGAGAGAGAGAGAGAGAGAGAGAGAGAGAGAGAGAAAATAAAATTATAGATGCGAGCTCTTTCAAGAAATTAGCATCAAATTGCGGTTAAAGCTGGGAAATTGGCTCAAGTAGATAAACTTTTCGTGTTAAGGAGTAATTACAGTTCGAAGAAATAAATATCTCTATTATCATTTAGCATTACTAGACATCTTTTTCATGCAACTTATTAGAATTTTCAAAAATACAATGGTTATTTTCATTATTAACATTAATATATCAATTATTTATGATTTACTCCATGCAATGTATTTCCATATTTATTTCAATTAAATAAATAAAAATCGGATGGTTTCGCTGTTTTAACTAATTTTAAATAAAAATCGGATGGTTTCATTAAATTTGATCAAAATAATTAATATAAACTCTTTAATTAATTATAATTCGTATCAATTGAATTAATCAAACGACTGCAATCTGCCGCTATTTGGATGAATTCAAACGTACGTTTATATATATATATATATATATATATATATATATATATATATATATATATATATATATATATATATTTATCCTCACTAATTGCCATCAAATAAATATTTTCTAATATATTTTCTGCAGTCAGCGTACGTTGAACAACAAACAAATTACAATTTATAATAATAATAAAATCCACTTATGAAGCATTATATAAACCCCCTTCTAGCTAGTCATAAACCAACTCCATTTGAATTAACCATCCTTTGTTATTTCTTAATCAAATAGCAAAGGTTCTCTAAATAGCTATGGGTGGTCGGCTTATATTCTTTCTTATCTTCTCTCTTTTCTCATCCTTCACTATCATTTCTCGAGCTGCAAGGCTTGCTCCTTATTTTTCGCCAGACCCAATCAAGGCCGTTAATTTAGGTGCTTGGCTTGTCACTGAGGGTTGGATCACACCTAGTTTGTTTGATAATATTCCAGTTAATAAAGATCTATTGGTAATGCTTTCATAGTTTTTTCTTATTTTTCATCCCTTGCTCTTTCCTTCCAATTCCAGTTACCATATATAAATATCTCATTTGTTTTCTTATCTTTTAGGATGGAACTCAAATTCAACTCAGGTCTATAACACAAAACAATTACCTCTCAGCTCAGAATGGTGGTGGGTCAATAGTTATCGCAAATCAGGCATCAGCATCTACTTGGGAGACATTCAAAGTATAGTAGCTTAATTACTTCCACTTTACTTTATTATTTTAATAAAATTTTATGATTTTTATATGGAACATAATCTTATTGATTGAATATTTATTAGTTATGGAGAATCACTGAGACGACCTATCAGTTTAGAGTCCTCAATTGGCAATTTTTTGGGCTCGACGATAATGGAAATCTAGTGGCCACTGCAACCGACTCTGATGACTCGGATTCTTCGCATACATTTGTGATTGAGAGAAAAGATGACGAGCCTAATTGAATTCGCATCAAGGCACCGAATGGCTCTTTCTTGCAAGTAAATTCAGATGGCACGGTGACTGCTGACTATCTAGAGAATACTAATTGGGGAGATGATGATCCTTCAGTGTTTGAACTGATAAATGTGCATCAACTGAAGGGAGAGTTTCAGGTCACCAATGGCTATGGATCAAATAATGCTGCCTCAATCATGAATGTGAGATGACTTCAAAATTGCATCTACTTTAGAACTAAGCATACAATCATTAATAATTCATTAATGTATTAAGTCACTGAGAAAATGTTGGTTTCAACAGCAACATTGGAATAGCTTCATAGTGGAAGATGACTTCAAGTTTGTGTCTGAGAATGGATTGAATGCAGTGAGGATTCCAGTTGGGTGGTGGATACGATTTGATCAAAACCCACCTCGCCCTTTCGTTGGTGGATCATTACAAGCATTGGATAATGCCATCTCTTGGGCAGAGTAAGCATATTGTGTTTTCTAATTTGTATATCACATTTAAAAGTATGTTACATTAAAATGTTGATTTGTGATGTAGGAAATATAAAATAAAGGTGATCATAGATATTCATGCTATGCCAAATTCACAAAATGGATGGGAACATAGTGGAACAAGGGATGGATTACAATCATGGGGACAAACTGATGATAGTATTGATCAATCAGTTGCTGTGGTTGATTTCTTAACTGCTAGGTAATTTAGTTCAAGTTTTGAGCTTTAAAATACTTTATCATATACATTTACTACTCATTTTTTGTGCGTGCAGATATGCAAATAGGCCAAGCTTTTATGCAATGGAGTTGATCAATGAACCACTTGCACCTGGAGTTACATTAGATAGCTTAGAAAAGTACTATAAGGCTATATGACACAGTTAGGAAGTACTCCAATGTGTATGTGATCATGTCAAACCGCTTATCAATTGATGACCCGACAGAGCTCATCCAATTTGCAAGTGGCTTCTCTGGCTCTGTTGTCGATGTCCATTATTATAATCTCTTCTCGAGTTCTTTTGAAGGTGCAACAAAATATTGACTATATATATAACGATCGTGCTTCTACTCTTAGTTCTCTAATGGTCTCAAATGGCCCTCTTATATTTGTTGGTAAGCATCATGCTTTTGATTATTTTGTTACGCATATATTATTTATATATGATCTTCATTATTATATATTTATATATGATGTAGGGAATGGGTGGATGATATGGATGTAACTGATGCTTCAGAGAATGATTATCAAAGGTTCGGATCGGCCCAGGTTGATGTCTATGGGAGGGCAACCTTCGGATGGTCATACTGGACTTTGAAAGCTGATCAAAACCAGTGGAGTTTGGAATGGATGATTACAAATGGATACATAAACATATAATCATCTCCACTTTATCACTTAGAAGTTTGGGTGTTGTATCATATATGTATATCAAGCTTTGTTCACTATTTGTATCTATGGCATCAACATAATATAAGCTAAAGTTTGTGTTTATTATCCTAAATTTGCTTATACACTTTATAAAAATATTTCAAAGGTAAAACATTCTTGAATAGCTTAGAATATAAATTCTTGATATCATGTAGACTAAATGGAACATATGAGAAGTGAAATGATAAGATCACAAAAATTTATGACATCAATTATGGTGGGGCTTTATGCTTATTAAACATCATCCAACATATAAAAATGATATATTAAGATTATAAATATTCAGAAAAAATTATAGATGAATACATTAAAAATAATTAAAATTATCTTTAAAGTGAATTGCGAAAAATTATAAAGTTAAAATTTTTAAAATATCGAACTATCTTAATATTTGTAAAATTTATACAAATAAAATACGAGAAATCAAGTTAAATGTAAAACTCAATATAATATCCATAAAATTATAAAGAAAATATTTATAAAATAGAGTATTTAATATACTATAATAGGGTGAAAATGATTAGAAGATGTCACATCAGATTTATGACTAATTATAACTAATGAGGCTCAAATAAATCATATTAATTCATAGGATCACTATACATATTGCTTGGCCATATGGAGACCATGATTGCTTCTTATCAAAGCATTAGAGGGCTTTTGACAATGTAATGACATATAAGAGTGGAGATCGATTTGATAATCGCATGCAATAAGTTAGTGGCTAACCATGTGAGGGACATTAATCACACAAGTTTGATCATTATTATTTTTAATCAAAGAAGTGATAAAGTAGGAGTGGAGATTAAATTAATATCATCATCTAATTTTGCTTTTGAATTTCTATTACTTTTTATTTTAGAATAAAAAAAACTCTAATAAAATAATTTTCATAATTGAGATTGGTATATGATCACTATAAAGTGTAATATAGAATATTATAAATAAAAAAAAACTTATATACTTTTGCATATCATTATGGGAGAAATTATTGTTTGTGAGCGAATATTATAAATAAAAAAACTTATATACTATTGCATGTGTAATGAACCTAAAGTTGATAACCTCAGTCTCCCAACTTCTTGCTTTACAATGCCATTGGCAAAGTCTACTGCTGTCGCACATATAACAATGAAATTCTTCCGATTGGATGTCACTTAACGAAGGACATTATTATGAATGGACCGCTAGAATCCTTCTTATTTGAAAACACATACCTTCATATAACTCTAACTGACATCATCAGAATCGATGAACCAAACACAATATCCGCATCCCGTTTTTTTGTGGTCTAACATAGCAACGTATTTCATTAGTGAAATTCATTACATCATGATCCGTCAATTCGGATAGAATGACTCAATAAGATCATGATCGAGCATCGTCGCATAAATTGGCATTACCAAGCAAAGATCGGCAGCATCGCTATCATCATGCGCGTTTGATTCACTATTCATCGTTTCATACTCATCATCGTAGTTTAGATGAACTAGGTTGATCATGTAGTTGAATATCTGCTATTTACAACAAGAACTACCATCCGAGATGAAAGCTTACACTATCTCATGTGTGATAGTCTTATGATTCGCATCTGTTAATCAACTCGTGAGCATAACTGTGTACATTCGTGAGGCATAATATTTGTCGGTGCAAGAACATTGTGGTTTTATTTCCACGTAAAGAATCAATGTTTGGCGAAGCTTCGTCAATACATGCTACATCATCATCATCAACAAGATAGCTATGTATCCCGTCCTGGTGGAAACATGTAATCTCCATGAAGTTATCAACGCCATAACATAGAGTCGAGCACTTTAGTTTTAAATCTCCTAAATATGACGCGACACTCGCATGGGTGATATTTTTACCATCATAACTTGGAATGAATCACATCAACGTATCGTCATAGAACGAATTAAGGAAACGATCCTAATCATAACTACATTGTAACAAAACCTAACAATACCAAAATCCATTACAAAACAATTCACAAAAAACCTACCAAATTACCTAATCTAGTATATATACCTAACCACGAAAATTTTAGGAAAATTATTAAAAAATATGAAAACTTCCTCTACATTGCTAATTCAAATAAGCAAGGAATCAAAAAAAAAAATCAAACTTATGGTAAATCGATTCTCGACAATGATGAAACTTTGACCAATATCCTTTGGTGGAGCCCAAAGTTACTAATGCCAATGGTGGAGCCGGCGAAAGTTACGAATGGCAATGGTGGAGCCGTGAGAAATCGGAGAGGAGAACGGAGCGAGCAAAAAAAAAAGTTATCGCTCGGGTCCTATGAATAATTGATCAGCGCGATCGAACTTACACCGCCCGATAAGTTAGCGATTATCCGTGAAGCCGGTTAACTAATCGGCGACATTAAGTTTGACCGCGATTAGATCTCACGCCACCTGAATGAGGTGCCGACATCGATCGCATCTAAAGTTAAATTTTTTTTAATGAATGCTTAATCTGTTAATTATTAATTAAAATATACTTAATTTAAAAATTTAGTCAAAAATAATATGGTAACATATTTACTATCTTTCTATATTGTAAATACATTTTTAATAATATAATTAAAACCTTTCTTATGTGAATTTCTATAAGACGTCTTCTTTCTTCTTGATGTTTCTTTATATATATATATATATATATATATATATATATATATATATATATATATATATATATATATATATATATATATATAAATAAACACACTTGTTGCTGGTGGTGAGCTGCAGCACTTGGTAGGCGATGATTAAATAACAATAGTACCGATAAATAGGTGGAGATCATTAATGGAACTGGTCGCCATAATGGAAGATAATGGAAGGCGTGCTCTTTGGTAAATTGACAACTTTAATTAAGCTTTGAAAGGACTGATCAAACTTCGTTCTGAAGCAGTTTTGGTAGAGTTATTATTATTATTATTATTTTAAGTTGATGAGATATACTTTTTAGATGAACTGAGATTTTGATCAACTTTTAAGCAACTTTAATTTTAATGAACATTAAGTTGATCTAAGAACAGTGTTTCCACACATATGTGACTCGATTTATATCAGATAATTATAAATGATCTACGTTTTATTTCTTCTGTTTGGAGATTAAAATTCTCTGTTTATATTTTAATAATTCCTTTATTTATAATGAAGCCATGGTTGATTTTTATCTATATCATACATTTATTTATTTATTTTCATATCTAATATTTATATTTTAATACCTCATCTATACATAAAAAAGTCTATTTAATTTTAAAAGATTATAATAATATTATTTTTGATGTGATGCTAAATATTAGAGTTATGTATGTAAATATCAAAATATAAATGTTAGATATGAAAATATATGAAAATTATAAGAAAATTATAATATATATATATATATATATATATATATATAAGAATGTATAAAAAATTTTACTTTACAGTAAAAGATAGTTCTCACGTACTTTTTTTTAATTAAATTTTTACTCAAATAATAAATTCACAATAAAAAATTTTACTTTACATTTTCACTTACAAAAATGAAACAAGCATGGAATATTATCTCTTTCCTTTACAATAGGGTACTTGTGCATCTTCATTATGGAACAGACAAAAGAAAAGAGCACTGATGAGCACCTATGTATAGAACCCACTGTTCTAACCACTGGTCTGGTAAAAAAAAAATTTGGCTGAAATACATAAATTAATTTTATCATTTTTTTTAAAATATAAATTAAAATTTTATTATTGGCAAGCACTATAATTTCAATGAACGCAATTTTTGAATTATTTTTAGATTCGTAAAAAATTATTATATATATAATTGATTTTCTGCTTACCTTATAATTGTAAGCTCATCTTTGTAATGGCCTTGAAGATAAAATGACAATAGCTTAATATTATTGCAGTGCAAATATTCTGATATTTTATCATCTTTTCCATTCTCTGATACTGAAGTTTTAAGTAACACAGCACGATATTTTTTCATAATTTAAAATAAAAAATGGTTTTCTTCTTTTTTTGCCTTTCACAATTAACCAATATGTAATTTAATAATGAAATAATTTATAAACACGTGATATTTTAAGTAACATATTAGCTTTAATTTCACAGAGAGGACTACAAGAATTATGTAAAGCTGTGTTTTGATGAATATGGCCATAAAGTGAAGCATTGGATCACCATGAATGAACCTTCAATGTTTAGTCCGATGGGTTATAGCTATGGAATATTTGCTCCTGGTCGCTGCACTCCAGATTTGAAGGTTAATGGAGTGGATTTTATTTGCCCTACTGGAGATTCTCTCAGAGAACCTTATCAAGTTGAAGATAAGGGCTTAAAGACGATCCTTGATGTAATCTAACTAAAATAGAAAAATATTTTGTCAATCCTCCTTGTGTTTGGACACAAGTAATAGCTCTAGAATACATATCCTTAACGACTTGAATATAATCAATATTAACTCTCTTCTTTTCTAGAACTCTCCAAAAAAATATCTCTTGAAACTTTATCATAAGCTTTCTCTAAATCAATAAATATCATATGTAGATCCTCCTTGCTTTTCTGTACTTCTCTAGCAAACCTTTTAACAAATGTATAGCATCCATAGTAGATCTACGGCATGAAACCAAACTGATTGTGATAAATATTTGTATCATGCCGTAATATATGCTCAATTACTCTCTACCATAATTTTAATGTATGCCACATTAACTTAATTCCTCTATGCACACTCTTGTGCATCACCTTTATTCTTAAATATAAGAACCAAGAAACTCTTTCTCCACTCATCTGTCATCTTTTTAATCTTTAAAATAACATTAAAAGGATTTGTGAGCCAAGAAATTCCTTGATCTTCTAAACATTTCCACACTTCTATTGCAATATCATCTCCAGAAAAAAAAATATAAATCACAAAATTATCAGATAGTTGGTATATGAAATGTGCATATATCAATTTTCATTCATTTAAAATCATCAAAAAGATAAAATTAGATGCTACTATACCTTATTTTTTCATTTTTTTTTAATTCTTAACTTCCCATTCTCAGTTATTTACGATATTTAATGTAGCCAAGGAGTTGGGTAAACGTGTATCCAAGAGGATTAAAGAAACTCGTTATATACGTAAAGGAGAGATACGATAACCCAGCAATTTATATCACTGAGAATGGTACATTCATTTCATCACAACATATTTTAATTTTTTTATAAAATAAGTTTTTTATTATATTTTATTGATATTATCACAATATATTTTGATAGGAGTTCTTGAGTATAATTGATATGGCTCTCAAAATACCACTAGTCAAAGCATAAATCTTGATCGATATGATTTTGAGTCAAACCGTCAAGATCAAGACTTAAAATATCATTGGAATCTTTGGGACATCAATTAAATCCCAAAACAGCTCTCAAATATGGAGTGTTTATAGTCAAATCGGCGTCTCGACGAGCCGGATCTAACGAGCCTAAGATCTCATAATTCCGACTTCATTTGGGCATCCAAATGCTCAAAATACATCAAATGATCGAAGGAATCATCCTGAGCCGTCCGATCAAGGGGAGTGGTACGGGCTTTACATGAATTTACAAGAATGCCCCTCCTCCCATCTATAAATAGGCATTCATTCCTCACATGAAGGGGGGCCAAGAAAGAAAAAAGAGGAAATAGAGTAAAGAGGGAGGCGAGGAAGAAGAGGAAGAGTCCAAGCCGAAGCAAGAGAGAGGAGAGAGCTCTAAAGATCCTCCAAGCACAATCGTGCAGCCACTCGACGGTCGTCAACCACGCCGCCGTCAGCCGCCACCGCTGATCCTCGTCGTCGACCACTGTTGCCGGTCATCATCACCGACCACTATCATCGGTCATCGTTGTCAACATCATCGTCAACATCGTCGTCAACATCGTCGTCAACATCGTCGTAACATCGCCTATTACTAGCTGTTATCCCTTTCATATACAATTATGTAATCCAGATCGGAAAGATCTTGTACTCGAAATAGATACATAGTGGAAGCATTTCTTGGGATCCGTGGTTTTCCCTCTTCGAGGTTTTCCATGTAAAAAATCGGAGTTTTATTGTTCACTTTTAAATACGTGTGTCTTTGGATTTCAACGAAGCTAAGGCGAAAACTTTTACTCTACCGTAACTGGTTTTCTGGCATGCAACAGTTTGGCGCCGTCTGTGGGAATAGAACCCCTCAATCATAATTTCTGTGAAAACTCGTGTCATGGCCAATAGCGCAGTACTCGTAACGGAGCCTCCCGCTCCAACTCCCGTCACTCTCGAAACCAATCCTTGAACCAAGGACGCCAACCTTCTGCCTCACTTCCCCCTGATAGGCGTGATCATGTCGGTGAAGGCGCGGCAGGAATCTCTTTGGAAGATCGTGTCCGTCGAATGGAGGAGTCTCAAAATAAGATGATCCAGCTTTTGCAAGGACTACAACAGCCGCTACTACGGCAAACATATCTCCCCAAGATGCGTTGCGGAGGAGGTCACGCTAATCCTCCGACACCGAGTTCTTCCGCATGGAGACCGTAACGCTGATCTCCTTGACACTACTAGTTCCACTCATCCATCGAGTGCAGCTCAACCGGTTACTAATCCACCGATCATTGTTGATAGCTTCACGCATGCTCATCTTGTTAATCCCGCTCGTCATGACATTCGCGCAGAAGTACGACGCTTAATACAAGATGAATTTCACCTTCAAGACAAAAATCATCTTCACCCACACTGCGGTTATGAGGAGTCCTCACCTTTAGCTGAATCTATTCTTCAACATCCAATTCCCGTAGGTTTCAAGCTTCCTAGCATTGATTCCTATGATGGGGTAACTGACCCACACGAACACATCGATCATTACAGGACTATCATGCATACCAAAGCGAGCTCGACTTGCTTTGTCTCTTTCCGTTACCCTCAAAGGGAAAGCTTCGCACTGTTCTACTCTCTTCGGGGATCCATCTATACCTTTAACTAGCGGGTTCTTTGTGGAGTTCATTGCAAACCGGAGAATCATTAAAGATTCCTCTCATCTTTCTGGTATTCGACAGAACGAGGGTGAATCACTCAAAGAATACTTCCAGAGGTTCTCCTTAGAAGCCAAAAACTGGGTAGAGAACTATTAAGAGGAGTTTTCCTTGGAGGACTCCGTCCAGGGCCTTTCTATTCGTCATTAATGCGGGACACGGTCCACTCATACACCGACCTAGTTCATTGTATAGAAGCACAAATCTTCGCCGATGAAGCTATTAATGCTCATCGCAAACAATTTGAATAATATGCAGGAAAACGCAAAAGCACCCCAGGAAATATGGACCAACAGGCCCATCAAAAGAAGCGACAAGGTAGTCGTGATCTCCCTCCACGACCCCCATATCAACAACGTGAATCTCGACCAAAAAAGACATACACACCGAACACATCTGTTAACCTCACGATGGTTATTAATGAAGAAAATATCACCGCATCCATTGAAACCGAATTCAGGAAATCAGGAGCAATATTGTCACTTTCATCGAAGCCGTGGACATACTACCGAAGCATGCATACAACTCAAGGAAGAAATCGAGAGACTCATTCAACAAGGATATCTACGTCGATTTGTGAAGAATCGACCACCTCAAACAAACACACCTCCGTTTGGGGGGCAACTAGGACAATCATCACAGAAATAACCAAATAATCATCAAATAATTGGAGAAATTGAAACAATCGCAGGAGGACCGATACTACCTAATCAAGTTCTCGTTACTGCCTCCAAAGAACCAGAGTTGAAGAAGTCTCGTATTGATCATTCCATCATTTTCAATGACTCAGACTTAGAAGGAGTCCATATCCCTCATCAAGATCCACTTGTCATCAACGCGGGGATCGGTGATCCTTGTTATAACGTTAAAAGAATTTTGATCGACAATGGGAGTTCTGTCGATGTCTTATTTTACTCAACTTTTCTTAGCATGGGCACTCTGAAAAAGCTCCAACCATTCTTTGGACCACTATATGGGTTTGGTAATCACCCGACGAGGCGAAGGGACAATCACTCTTCTGTTATCCTCGGAGAATTCCCTCGATAAGTGACTCATTTAATCCAATTCATGGTGGTCAAGTCAGATTCTGCATATAATGTAATCTTCGGGAGGCCCCTCAATTAATTTTGGTCTATCACTTGATGCCTCATCGAAGATAAAATTTCCTACCGGTGGAGTTGGGGTGGTTTGTGAAAATCAACGACAATCATGTTATCTGACAAGCTCAGCGTTCTTCTATCACCTTGATCGAAGATTTTAACTTTCGAGATGAAGGAGTACCTCAAAAGCTTCCCCAGAAGATTTACTCTCAATAGCATTATCGATGACCAACTATTACGACGCAAGTGAGATCTTTACTCGGAAGAACAAAGGGAAAAGTTTACTGATTTCTTGAGAAATCAAGACATATTTGCTTGGAGTCAGATATGCGGGTGAATTTGTAATCACGCACTCCCTCAAAATTAATCCAACGATCAAACCAATCATCCAAAAGAAGCGGAGTTTTGCACCTGATCGTCTTCAGGCTATTGAACAAGAAGTTAACAAGCTTATAGAAGCGGGATTCATATGAGAAGTGCATTACCCAACATGGCTAGCAAATGTTGTCATGGTTAAAAAAACAAACGGAACATGGAGGATGTGTATTGATTACACTGACCTTAATAAGGCCTGCCCAAGGATAGTTTTCCTCTTCCTCGAATCGATCAATTGGTGGACGCTACGTCCGGACATCAAATGCTCAGTTTTTTGGATGCTTATTCTGGTTACAAGAAAAAAATATGAGGCTCTCATCGCAGGGTTGAGACTCGCCATCAACTGCGAAGCCCAAAACTTAGTAATTCACACTGACTCTCAGCTTGTCGCCTCCCAAGTTGGAGGAGATTTTAATACTCATAATCCTCAACTGGTGCAATATCTCCACTTGGTAAAATCCCTTCTTACTCATTTCAAGACACATCAAATCATCCACATATTACAAGAGAAGAATACTCGGGCTGATGCTCTTGCTAAGCTTGCTACCTCTACCACTGGAGATCTATTTAAGAGAAAGCATGTTGAAGAAATACATTTTCCTAGTATCCAAGGGTCATGGGTAATTCAAACTATTGATGAGGAAAAGGAACGTTCGTGGATAGACCCGATCCTATCTTTTCTATCCTATCTTTTCTACAAGAAGGAACCCTTCCTGAAGATCCAACTTCTGCAACTCGTCTCCGAAGACAAGCTTCAAACTTTGCTATTATTGGAGGTGAACTATACAAGCGAGCTTTCTCTGGTCCGTATCTCAAATGCCTTCCACCTTCAGAAGCTGATTACGCGTTAAGAGAGGTTCACTCAGGAATATGTGGAGAACACCTTGGAGGAAGAGCATTGGCCCTTAAAATCATGAGGCAAGGGTTTTATTGGCCTACAATGAAACAAGGCATGGAGTTCACAAAAAAATGTGCAAGTTGTCAATTGTATTCTAACCTCCCTGACATGCCGCATGCAGAACTCTCATCCATTCAAAGCCCGTGGCCCTTTGCTAAGTGGGGGATTGATATCATGGGATCTTTTCCAATAGCATCGGGGCAACGAAAGTTCATCATTCTAATCGTCGACTACTTCACCAAATTGGTAGAGGCCGAACCAGTCGCTAAAATCATAGAGGCAAATGCTAAATAATTTGTCTGAAAAAATATAATATGTCGATTCGGTCTTCCTGCAAAGATCATCACTGACAACGGAACTCAATTTACTGGAAAAGTCTTTACGTCCTTTTGCAAAGATCTTCACATTCAGCTGCTGCATACGGCTGTAGCACATCCTCAAACTAATTGGCAAACCGAAGTTACCAATGGACCATACTCAAAGGACTAAAACACGTCTTGAGAAGGGGGGCAATGGGTTGATGAGTAACCCACCGCCGCCGTTCAGCGACCCCGACGGCCGACCGCTCGACGACTCGTCACGCCGCCCGCCTCCCATTAAATCGCCGCCGCTAGGCGAGACTTGACCCGATGGGCCCACATCGCCATGAAGACTCAGGCGCTGCGACGCCATGCAGCGCCACAAGAAGACGACGGCTCAAGCTGAAAACTTCCGTGAGTATCCAAATAGATCCGTAACCTGAAAATCTCATGCCTACGGCTACACATCTACTTCCATAATCATAATTTTGTATTTTTATGATAATTTATTCTCTCAAAATATATGATTCATGGGCCCGCACGTTTCGTTGAAGAATTCATTATTTTCGAACATTTGGCACATATATTTTTGGAAGATTAAGCTAATGTCATCCAAAAATAGGGGGGCAACTGATATGGCTCTCAAAATACCACTAGTCAAAGCATAAATTTTGATGTCGAAAGCGATATGATTTTGAGTCAAAACCGATCGAGATCAAGCACTTAAAATATCATTGGAATCTTTGGGACATCAATTAAATCTCAAAATAGCTCTCAAATATGAAGTGTTTATAGTCAAATCAGTGTCACCAGGATCTAACGAGCCTAAGATCTCATAATTCTGACTTCATTTGGGCATCCAAATGCTCAAAATACATCAAATGATCGAAGGAATCATCCTGAGCCGATCGAGGGGAGTGGTACGGGCTTTACATGAATTTATAAGAATGCCCCTCCTCCCATCTATAAATAGGCCTTCATTCCTCACATGAGGGGAGGCCAAGAAAAGAAGAAGAGGAGCTGAAACAAGTAAAGAAGAGGAGGTGCCCGAGCAAGGAAGAAGAGGAAGAGTCCAAGCCGAAGCAAGAGAGAGGAGAGAGCTCTAAAGATCCTCCAAGCACAATCGCGACCACTGACGTCGCCAACCACCACCGCCACCGCCGATCCTCGCCGTCGTCGACCATGTTTGCCATCATCACCGACTACTATCGTTCATCGTCGTCAACATCATTGTCAAACATCGTTGTATCGTCCAATATCGGTAAACATCGCCTATTACTAGCAGCTATCCCTTTCTCATATACAATGTAATCCCGATCGGAAAAGATCTTGTACTCAAAAGCAGGATACATAGTGGAAGCATTTTCTTGGGCTGATCGTGATTTTTCCCTCTTTTCGAGGTTTTCCACATAAAAATTCTGGAGTTTTATTATTCACTCTTTAAATACCTGTGTGTGTGTGCTGGATTTCACAACGAAGTTAAGGCGAAAACTTTTACTCTACCACAACTGGTTTTCTGGCACGCAACAATAATAATGTTTCACCCATTCCAACAAATTTATCTGTAACGTTGGACGATTTATTCCGTTTAGAATACCTCACCTCACATCTTCATGAACTTGAGGTTGCCCTAAGGTAATTATCTCATAGTACTTAAAAATGTAACAAAAGTCTCTCTCTCTCTCTCTCTCTCTCTCTCTCATATATATATATATATATATATATATATATATATATAGGCTTAAATTTTTTTTTCTAACCTTATTTAAAAATGAAAATTGCGTAGTAGAGATGTGAAAGGATACTTTGTGGTCCTGCGACAGACTTTGAATAGAAGGGTGGTTATACATGCCGGTTCGGTGTGAACCACATCAACTACGATAACTTACAAGTAGGGCTTAGAATAATCCGATTTTGAGCCAATCCAGGACTGGCTCGAAATCGGCTCGAATCAATTTTATGATGGCTCAAATTTGGATCGTAGCTCGTACACATTTATTTCGAGTCAGCTCGGATCGAATCTGAATCGAGCTTGATCCGGCTCAAAAGCAATGGCTCGTTTTGATGATTTAGGATTGTTTAGCTTCGATTTTGGACTTTTTTGGCTCGAAAATAAGAACGAGGCGCTTTTGATTTAAGTAGCTCAAACTTAATGCGAGACACAAAGAAAAATCACATAAGCGAAATTTGCTTAATTAGCGTAAAATTGAAATTTAAATCAATATAACAATTAAATTTTTTTAAATCAATTAAAGATAATATTGCTATACATTTTACTAAACAGATAAACTGAATTTTTTACAATTTAATTTTCATTGTACATATTTAATTGTGTTTAGCCAATAAAAAAAAAATCAAATTTTAAAAAAAATATATAAATAAAAGACAATATCAAGAGTACATATTTAAATTGACTATCGGGACTCAGAGAGAGTTATAATCATCTTCAAGTATTTGCAATCTATACAAATTTTTATATTCCACTTGTAGACTCCAGGTTGCCAAGGTCATTCGATAGCGCCGTTAAAATAAATAAAGCCCCAAAATATATTGGCGAGGTTGTCTGACCATCCAATGAGAGCCACTAATGATGGATCGAAAATTTTTGTTAGAAGAAATTGAAATTGCAATGTTATACTCTTCTCATCAAAGTCCAGAAACTCTCGATTCTCGAATAAGCAAATCAAATACATCTACAACCCACAAGATAATAGGAAATCAGGAGACAGGAATTGCAGAACATAAAATAAAAGGAGAACTCAAATTGTAAAATAAAATAAATACCTCATCCTCCAGGCTCCAACTAAAATTGCTGAAGTAAATAAACATCAAAAATTATGAATTAAAATAAATACCTTAAGCTCCAAGCCTCCAACAACTTGTGGCCGACTGAAGACACAAGTTATCGTAAGATAACTTCAGACAGAGTGCTTCTGAGCTTACATCACAGGGCCACGAGACAAGATACTCTACGGGTTACAAGTTATTCGCGGCCCGCACAAACAAGCATAGCACAGAGTATGGCAAAGAAATAAATCACGACAAGCATACAGGCATACAGCCCGCACAGACAAGTCTACAACAGCCTTCAAATTCGACAGCCGACAGGTTGAGGTTACATATAGGAATGATTTACAGCACAAGTCTTAAAATTTTTAGATAGGTTAATTAACTTTGTCAGACAACACGATACCCAACATAAATGAAATTAAAAAATATCTCATAATAATCATTAAAATGCCAAGGTTTAGCTTTCAGCATAGTACAGTACAAAACTCAAAAGTTAATCCAAGGTTCAGCTTTCAGCACAATATAGACTAATAATCATTGACATGCCCAAACACGGTAATAATTATTGAAAAAGAAATTTATTATAATTAAATCTATCTCCACTCAACAAAAAAATGAACATGATCTAAAACACAAGACTAATTGAATTAAAAAAACTAGAATAACTAATTTACCCTAAACCCCAAAAGAGCTGGACATTTGAATGATGTAGATTCTTAAAATCTAACATGCAGCTTGATTGGATCAACAATGATCATATAACTAACTAATCCATTCATAAACCATCAGAAGGTCTGCATCATACATTTTCTAAGTTGCAAGTGTTTGAACTAGCATGCACATCAAGGACATACATGCTTATTAATGGTGGTCCCATAAAGTCAATCTGTATTTATAAAGGGTTCAAAAGGAACAAATTTTAAGAAAATATATGATGAGGATGTATAACTAGACCAATTAAGAGTAAACAACCATGTACATAGACAAAAAAAAGATACACAATCATAAATATAAGTAGACGTTTTAAGAATGCAGAAGTCTAAACTACAAGTCTAAACTGCAAGTCTGCAACTACAATGGTCCATACATGAGAGAGCATAACTAAACTCTAAAAATTGATTGTGTTTTTTATTTCATTTTTTGCCCTCAAAATACTGAGATGATTGTTATTTTTTAGGGTGACATAAGACATTGAAAAGCATGAACTTCAATTATATGAAAATGCAAAATGAATTCAAAAGAGCAAGAAACTACTATGCTGACATTACAACAACTATTAAAATGTGCAAATAGCACTATAACATAGTTGAAACAAGTCTTCCAACCTTCCATTTTCATGATTGAAAAAACAACAACTGAAATGTAGAAATAGCAACTACAAATTTTTTTAAAAAGCCACACTGTAAATAACACAATTTGAGAAAGTAAGCCACAATTTCAAAGTAGAAAACTAAAAAGTATTTTGTCACCCTAAATGGTCTCAAATTTTTTCATTGACCAAACTAATATATTTAAAAACCAAAATTCAATATTGTGTAAGCCTAAAATTATTAATTTCTTCAATAGTCATCTCGATAATTTTATCATTGGGTATCCAAAATTAAAATAGGCGTTAATTGTTAAAGTCTACAATACATAAAATAGTAGTTACAACTTACAACTTACAAAATATATTATAAAGCCCACAAAATAATGTTAAAACCAACGATTATATTAGTTAATTGTTGCCCTCCTAAATTTCAAATTTGTGAATCCACACTCAAGCTTCCAGGCACAGATACAATTAAGTTTTCTTCAGCTAGAATGTCAAACTGGAAATGCAAAGAAGGCACTGTCTTTTTTGAAAAAAAATAAATAGAAAGTAATTTCACTATAAAAAATAGAAGAATGAAAATATTAACATAGGCTCTTTCGAATTTTTGTACGTAGCACAAATCCAATTTCCACTTCATATTAAGGCATCTAATATTTTAGGTGAAATAGAACTTCTATAATCACTAAGCACATGACCACCTGCACTAAAGGCTGACTCTGAAGCAACTGTAGTTATAAAATTGATAGTAAAAATATTTTTTGTCATCTTTGATAGTGTCTTGTGCTTCATGGCAGACATTTTCTAGCAATCAAAAATGTCAAATTCTGAATCAAGACATTTAACACAAGCTTCATCTAAGTATATTTCTAAGTCAGACTTCTGTGGAACTAAAAGACCAGTAGAGTCTATAAAATCATACAACCCATTAAATCATCGACATAACTTCCTTCTATTGTAGATGTTGATTCAATTTGTATAGTACTCCATTATTTTTTTTAGTTGTATGTTATTTATCAACATCATAGAAAGAGTAGAGCTCAAATAATTTTTGTTTCACTTCATCATTTTTCTCATCAACAATATCATTACCATAAATCTATGGATAGTAATACTTAATGATAAATAATTTCATTTTTGGATCTAGAATGCAAGCAATTGAGAATAACAATGAATAATCGCCCAGTACTTATCAAATTTTGCCTTCATAGTGCTTGTCATATTAGAAATGAAAAGACTATCAGATAAATATTCTCTATCCAAGGTTTTCTTAATTAATATTAGATTTAGAAGAAGCCTATTTGCGGATAATTAGATCGAAAAAACTTATTGATGAAAAATGTGAAGCAACTCTCTAACCTTATCAAAATGATTCCAATCTTCCTCAGAAGGTAACCATATGTAATTAAGATCTCACAAATCATATTCTGGAAAAATAGCCTTGTAGTAAAATGCAGACTCCAACATTTTGTATGTTGAGTTCCAACGTGTAGAACATTAATGCATAATGATTTTGTTGTTGATAAGCCAATTTGTCTAGCAATCTCACCAAATTTGTGTAAGTGGCTAGGAGGTCGCTTTACAAATAAGATTGATTCTCTTACATTTTCAATTATTTTGCCAATTTCTTTCAAGCCATCCTACACCATTAGATTTAAAATATGAACAACACAACAAACATGAAAGAAATACCTCATTACCATAAATCCAGACGTTCTCGTAAATAATGCTTTCAAGTTTCTAACTGTCACATCATTTGATGATGCATTATCCAAAGTTATAGTGCTGATTTTATTTTGAATACCCCATTGCAATAAAATTTTAGAACTGGCTTCAGATATCACAGCTTCACTGTGAGGAGGATCTAAATCACAAAAACTGATTATCCTTGACTGTAATTTTTAATTATAACTAATATAATGCACTGTGAGACACATATAACCAATTGTTTGGCTTGATGTCCAACAATCACTAGTAAGGAAGCTCTTAATTTGAACTTTTAAGTTTTTTTTTCACTTCATACACTTTCATGCACTCTTCTTTGACACCAAATCTAGAAATTTTACGGTAGTTTGGATTCAAAGATTTCATCAAAATATTAAACCATAAATGTTTAAGCGTCATAAAGGGATATTTATGAACAATGATCATCTTAGCAACAATATTTTTAATTCTGTTATGATCATAAGTAGTTGAAACACACAAACTTGAAATCAATTCAGTTTCTTCAAGGTCTGCGGTTATAGGACCAAAAAACTTTTCTCTTTTCTCTAACACTATTTATGCTATAGTGATTCATTTTGTAATGTGTGCTCAATTGAGATGTAGTACTAGTTTTTTGTTTAACATAAGACTTAACACAATAGTTGCATTTATATTTTTGTATGACTTTTCTTTTAGTGACATTTGAAATGTTGCCAAACTTTTGAATGTTGCATTTTACCCTTTCTATCATCTACAGATGTAATCTCATGCACACTTTCAATGGCATTTTTTGCATTTTCAGGCTGAGGTTGAGTTGAAGAACTATTAGATTTGCTTTGAGAGTGACTTTCCATTATATCTATGCAAATATAATATGATCCAATTCTCGCATGCAATTCAAAATATATTTGCAATTTATATGTGAATAAATAATTTTAAACAAAAAAAAATGTTTGGGAAAATGATATGAAGACAACAATAATGAAAAAACCAAATTGATTGTAAACCAAAATGATAGGAAATTAGGAATTCAATCTTCTATTTTGATCATGAGCCAATCATAAATATAAATGAAATCCAAATTCAAATGAGTCAAATCAAATCAAACTAAATCAAACCAAATCAAGAACTTTCTTAAGCCATATGGATCTACATTCATAAGCTTAATCAAATCTCAACCCAAATTAACCCAAACTCAATTGATTTTTATCGAAATCAATTATTCCTTCATTTAAATTCATAAATATAAATAAAACCTACCGTCCAATGACTAAAAATAAATCAATCTAAATCAATTCCCTACTTAAGCTCTTTTGACCTACATCTTTAAGCTTAGTCAAATTTGCTTCCAAATTACTCCAAACTCAAGTGATTTTCTCATGAATCATTTATATTCACAAATATAAATAAAAAATAAATCAAAATAGCCAAAACCAAACCCAAATAAAATCAAATTTCTAATTTTAACTTTTTTATCCATTTTCTTGAATTTGGCCAAATGATGTCCAAATCAATTCAAAACCCATAGATTTCTTCATGAATCAATCATTCCTTCAATTACTTACCCAAATATAAACACAAACTATAATTATCAAATCAAACCCAAGTCAAGCCCAAGTTAGCCTTTTTGACTTGAAAACTTCAAATTAGCCCAATTCCAATTCAACCCAAATTAGATTGAACCAAGCCCATCCAAACCTCATATCATGATTAACAATCATCTTAGGGTGATCAACTACCTTGAATTGGGTCAAACCAAGTCAACTTGGTCCTTTGACCAAGTCAACCTTTAGCCCAAATGAAACCCAAACTAGCCAAAACCCACCATATACCAAATTGATTGAAACTATTGATTCAAACCAATTCATAATCAATGATTGAACTTGGCCAAACCCTAATTGAGCCAAACTAAATCCAATTGACCATTTGACCTAATTTGACCCAAATTGGCCTAAAATACTAAAAATGGTCAAATTATGATTTAACTCAAATTGCTTATAACCAATGACCCAAGTTCATTCCAAATCATTTATTGAACTTGACCAAAGCCGAGATTGAGCTCAATTGGACAAATTGGTCAACTTGACGTAACCTAGCCCAAATTGACCTAAAAGATCAAATTGGCCAAAATCCAAATTAAACTAAACCAAAGCCTACAATCAATTTTAATTAGCCAATTGAACATGAACCAACACCTAACCCAACCCAATTTGGTGAAATTGGTGAAATTGGTCAACCTAGCCCATTTGACCTATTTGAATCCAAATAAGCCATAATCAAATATAAGCCAAATTAATCAAAACAACTTGAACCAAAACTCTTCAAATCATCATTTAAACCTAACCCAAGCCTTAGTTTGACCTAATTTGACTAATTGGTCAACCTAACCTAACATGAACCCATTTGACCCAATGATGCCAAAGCACCCAAAACCAACCCATGGGACCCTAATGGCTAACCAAATCTGACCCAAAGTGACCCTAGGTCAGCCCAAAATCATCCCAAAAGTAAAGTGGACCCCACCCAAAGGGAATTAGCCATTGGACACACCTCAATTGCATTGGATTCTTTCATAAGAAGCAAAGTCCACTTTCTCCTCTCATGGGCAGCCATCAAACTTCCTAACATGGCATACCTAACCTATCTGGAAATACTTAAGCATGCCTAGGACTTACCATGGACCAAAGGAAGCACACTTCCTCTCCCTCACCCATGGTCGAACTTAATGGGTGCAAGGAAGGGAAATCAGCACATAATCTCCCCATATCAAACCTTAAGTTTCCTGCCACACTTTCCTCCAACCCTGGTGTGCCATGGGACTTGTTGATGACCCCTCCGGTGCCTTGATGATGGAAATCAGTAGAAATTCAAGGATAGATCTCGTCCATCCATCACATGCGATTGACGGGTATACCCCATCAATTCGAGCAGGATTCATTACCATTCGCACTCTCTAAGCCCCCAAGTGAGAAACGAAATCCCTTAGAGCATTTCCAAGCCTTCCCAAGTCTCCCTTGATCATAATTTCTCTCTCTCATGTGAAATTGAAATAGGGGATGGTGCCTCTAATCTAAACTTCTCCATTTCTCCATCAAACTTCAATTAAACTTGCACACACCATCCTCATGTGTCGTCAAAGCAATTGAAGCCATTTCCTGAGCCCCAAATCCACTTCAAGCACAAGTTTGATGAAGACTGAACGCTTAAAGGGAGGAGCTTGGCCTTTGGAGCAATCCAGCTCAAATCAAAGCTCGTGCCACTCAACAGGGCTTCATTCTACCAAACGAAGCTTCCTTAATCGTTAGAATCATCGGTAATAAGCTTCTGTGAGGTATGTCATTAAAACTGATCCTTGTATGAAAATAGTTTGGAGCTTTATGAAGGAAACTTGCATTTGATCCCATCTTAGCCGTTGGATCTTTGTGGATCCTTCGTACGAAGGTGTGAGTTGAGTTTGGGGTGGATCCGAGCTCTGGTGAGCTCAGATCGAGCGATCTATGGAAGACGGGCTCTGTCTCTCATCGCTCATAGGAGATTGATCGCGGGCCATCCATTCCACGTGATTGGAATGGACGACTCTGATTAGATCATGCTTAGATCCCCTCTATTTTTTTTCTTAATTGTGGGATTTAATCATGGTCATTTGATCTTAGATCAGACGGTCCACGGGAAAGCGCATCCACCGCCAGCTAGCTAGGCGCGCGGATGTGACTACTTAAAGAACCAATCTCGTGGTGCCACATGGAAAGCGCGCCGTGTCAGCACGTCACATGGCACCGGTGGGATTAATGTTTGATTAGGCTTGTCTAATTAATTTTTAAGGCTGAATCTTTCTAAATTCATAACTAATTATAGACAAATCCAAAAAAATCTAAATGAGGGCTCATTTTAAAGGTATTTCATAGGAGAATCCAAGAAAATTATTATTAATTAATTTTGAACATTAATTTCTACTTAATTTAGGTTTAAGTAAAAATTTAATTAGCCTAATTACTCTCTCATTAATTATCCAATTAATTTAAAACTTTTTAGACATGTTTAGGGGGATGACCTCTATCTTCCCTATTTTTCTTGGAATTTATTGGATAGTCAATTAGAAAAATTGATTGATTAAGCCTTAATTACTCTCCTATCTTAATTAATGATAATTAAGCAAATGAATAGTGAATTAATTAATTAATTAATTCATCTTATTACCATCTATTAACAATGAAAAGTCTTAGGGAAATAGTTTAGGTTTATTCCATATGACCATTTCATTAAGCCTATTCATTTGTTTGAAATTAATTAAAGTTTAAATAATTAATTAGCCACTTAGTTAATCAATTAAAAGAAAAGGGAATCTAATAATTTCAGAGCCTAATTGATTGTTTGAAATGTGTTGGGGATTGGGATTGAGGCTTTATCCTTGATCTCTTTCTCTAAGTTAACTTCATCATCCTAATTAAAATATAATCAAAAGATTTAGTTAACCGATTAAGGGCTTAATTAAATTAATTTAAAATCTAATTAATTCTTAACTTTGATTAATCAACCTTGAGTAGTCTTTAAATGTTTAATAGTCTAAAGAAATTTAATGAAATTATGACTAGCTTATATGTGTGAGAAAATCACAAAAGTAATTAAACAAATCCATTAAGCTTAATTAACTATTAATCATGAGCCAATTGCATTAGGCCCCTTTTATTCCTTAAGAGCATTGATAATTTCTTTTTTCATGTGGTTGCATATCATGTTGG
The DNA here is from genome assembly GCA_021442155.1 of Cymbidium sinense. NCBI lineage: Eukaryota > Viridiplantae > Streptophyta > Magnoliopsida > Asparagales > Orchidaceae > Cymbidium > Cymbidium sinense. Next base: position 1,573,539 of record CM038229.1, on the reverse strand, counting down.
CTCATCATTAATTAGTTAATTAATTTAAGATGACATAGGTAAGGATTTAATTAGTTGATCTAATTCATATCTCAACCTAATTAAGCCATAAAATTAATTTAATTGCTTTTCATTAAATCAAATTAACTCACACATATGGGGAATGGGACTATGATTAGCAAACCTCTTTCACATCCCTTCAATCAAATCAAACATGAAATCAAAAATGGCTTTAAGAAACTTTAGTTTATTTTAAATATGGTTATTTAATGTGATTGTTCTTAAGAATTAGTTAGATTGAATGAAATTACATGATTGTGTTGCTTTATTTCTTTCCAATCATGTTAAAATATTGTATGCCACTTGTAGTCATGCATTCATTTCTTTCAAAAAAAAATTTAAATAAAATGATTTCCTTTATGCCAAATTTGCATGTGTTGACTTAATTAAGAGTATGTGTGGCTATTATCACTATTAAATCTCAAATGTATTTTCAAAAGCTTATTAATGAATAACAATACATATTGTGACTTTGGTTACATATACATAAGAGTGGCATGTGAATATAAGCTTAGTGTATGAAGTGGTATCTCTTTCTTACATTCATGTGTTGATTTGTATAAGTTTGAATGTTAATGCGCATATTAGTCTGGACATTCCGGGGATGCACGGCTTTAAGTAGCCCCAATGAGGTTCCTACCTCACTCCCCTGGTGCAGAATAATGGTGACATACCCGTTTGATTTCATTCTTATGCGTATTGACATTAGATTTGGGATAGAGCTTTAACTCATTTACAAAATTAAACTAAATGAACCAATTTCTAATTTTGCATGGGTTTTTCTATTCTTATAGTTGTTTATACATCCAAACGTATTTAAGAATAGTGAGAATATTAGTCTGGACATTTCGGGATGCACGACTTTAAGTAGCTCCAAGGAGGTTGCTACCTCACTTCCCTAGTGCAGAACAATGGTGACATACTTGCTTAAAACTTTCATACATTTGAATGTGTATTTCGCTAATAAATGAACCCCCCTCCTCTTTCTTTTAAAAAGACATGCATTAATATTTTGTTCAAGTGGCTGGATTGATTAGTCATATGATTTAGAGTTCTTTTCTTATACTGTTGTATAAGAATTTAGATAGAGCTTTAAATTAATATGACAAAATAATTCAACCAAATGAGACATCAATCTGAAGTAAATTTACTTACATTCATCATTTAAGTGTGCTAAGGTATAAATTGTATGTATAGTTTTGTTTAGGACTTAATCATATGTATGTTATATATGATGGAAAGAAATAAAAAAATATGTATTATATGATAGTAATTAGTTCCAATTAATCTTAAGATGCCTTTCTTATTGAATGAGATTATTCAAAGTGAACCTAAACTTAGGATTAATTTAAAATATGTAATAAGCTATTCACTAAAGGGAATTCATTTACTTTAGATGTCACTTAAGATTGGGATGAAAGAGAGTGATCCTTTCTTTCCTTCTCTTTAAAACACTTAGTTGTTTAGAGTAGGTCAAATGAAATAAAAGAAAACACTAAGCAAAAATTTACAAATCAATTAAACCATTTAAAGTAAAACCACCATTTATAATTAAATGTCCTTCATACTTAGAGAATGATAATTTTAAAGCCTAGTTAGAACATACCACACAAGCCTTAATACACACATATTAGATTAAGTCACCATTTCTAACTTTATATTAGGGCGGTGCATGGTTTGATGTACACTTATTTTTTGATGTACTGTTGCAGACGAGATGTTAGGGTGTATGTTTTGTAGACTGGATGTTAGACTATGATTAGCCTAATCATATTTTTTATAGGAGATTGTGCTTAAGGGGTTACAGGTTGCTTAACCCCTAAGCACAATCTAAGTTAGGACAGGTGGACTTGGTTACCCATGCGCAGGGTGCTAAGTTTAAATTATGTGTATAACTGCTTAGGTTGTATGATGTGTTTAGCTAACACTTCTTTTGCAGGTGTAGTTAGATTTACTTTTCTTATTTTTAATGTAATTTTGCATTAGGAATTTGGTTAAGTGTTATGAGGGTTAAAGATGAACATTGGCTAGAAGGTTTAATCCTGGGGTGCAATGTGATGCCTAGAAGCCTACCAAATCAAATAAGGAAATGAAAAAGCATGAACACTTCAAGACCCTCCTCCGCTAATCATAACACTTATCATTTATAACTTATAATTATTCTTTCATATACCGGGTTTTATAAGGGTAGAGCTCGGCTATCCATTTTTTCTTTTCGGGTAGTACGTTAATACCCGATCGCACTGGCTTATTATTCTTTTACGTTGGGTTTATAAATTGTTTGATGATTTGTTTACATTATGCAATAGAAATGATATATTTTTTCCTAGTTTCTTCATATATGAAGATTTAATGTGTTGCTTGGATTTGATTAGGCTCTTAGAAAAAAAATTAATCTTTCTACCCCAACTAATACTCATAACTAATTTTCTAAATAACTCATAATCTCTTTTAAAGCTTAGGTATTAAATCAAGATAATTAAAATATTTAGCAACCCCTTAGCTGAATGTTGTATGCTTAATATCATACATATCATCTTATTTCATTCTTTATAGGCTATAAAAATTCGCCACCGACCTCTCAATAATTTTTGATATTGAAGAGAGTGTTTTAAAGTGTCGGTGTAATTTTCAAAAGGAAAATGAAATAGTATATAAGACACTACCCAGAGATTTCACCCTCATTTGGTGAGGACTTTTGGTCCGTTCCATTTCTATAAGCCCCATAGTTACCCTCCCAATAAGTAAGAGAGAACTTTCGATTAAGGCTAGTCATTAGATCGCTTAATGTGTGGCGTATAGTAGCAGTATGTAGAGTTTTAGAATTTAAGATTCATGTAATTTATCATTTCAGCTTAAACTGGATGGTTGGGGGAATGATGACGTGCCCGATCTAGATCCCACGGTTCCATCATCCCGGGCCGTCGTGGTCCCTAGTCTACTTAGTCAGAGGAGGTAGTCGACCAAACCTGACAAAAGGATCCTCATCAATAACACACGGGTTATGTTGTCCAAGTAATCCTTGTAGAATTGGGGTGGTGTTTATCTAAGGAGACAATCTTAAGTCTACCTTAGCTGACAAAGGGCTACTTTCTCTATCAAGTATACCTTATGATTCACGACTCAAAGGGCAGAGCCATTAGGGAGCATATGGGATATGGTCGTGATCGTAATATAATGGAGCTGGACTGGTCAAACCACCCGATCAGAGGCCTCTGTAATCGCTATCTGTGGAGAGGCCAAGTCATACAGAGGACACATGCACGCCCCACAAGTGTGAGATTAATTGAGAGTGAACATAGCAAAACACTTGATTTGACATTGGCTCCATTGTGAGCTAGAGTGTTCTTAATTTATCACTCCTGATAAACAGTTGCAGAAGGTGGATAGATTGAGTTTGATTTTAAGTTTTTAATGAAAGAATTCTATTTAAAAAGTTTTTAGATTGCTACTTAATTTGATTTAAAAAAATTGATTAATTGAAATATATTTAAGAGCTTTAGATCCTATCAACTCTGTTTCGCTGCTAATAGAGGATTAGATTTACTATCACCTAACAGAATCAGTTTCTCAGATATTTCACTAATTTGAAACTCTTATTATAGATTTTTTAGGTTTTGTTAACCCAAACTCATTCCTAAGACTAAACTGGGAAGTAACTTGCGAAACATACTCTGACACTTGAATTTAAGCATTCAGCATAGTATCGGGGCCCATGCGGGTGTATAGTAATTTTAGGTAATTTTATGTTTAAATTGTGAGATTGATTTTGTATTTTTATTATTTATTCCAATTTAGCCTACGCAGCCTTTTCAGACATTAAAATTCGCACTTGAAATCTCTATGTCCGAGCACATACAGGTGTTGATAGCTTAGATAATTTCACCTAATTAATGATTTTATTGATTTTAAAAATCATAATTAGAATAAAATTCCTTAATTTTTTAATTAAATGAAGCCTTATGATTTGTATAGAATTGGGTTTAGTATCGACTTCTGTCTGCTTATACAAAGGGTTGCAGATTCGGTGGCGAAGAAGACATTTTGATTTAGATTCTAAAAGATAGTTTAATTTGTTATATTAAAAGAAAATTTATCCCTCATAGTAGCTTTCATTTTTCCCCTCTTTTTTGTTTTACTTTTGTGTTTGTTGTATGCTATTTTCCCTCTCCCTTTTGTTATTTGGAGTTTTTAATTTGAATTTTAGCTTTAGGTTTCATTGCTTGACATTCCTTTACTTTTTCATTTTTTTTCTAAGTCTAGAATTTTGATACAATTTTGGCAACCTCAAAGCATCATCTCCGTGTATGGGGTTGCATCGGGGGTATTTTAGCTTACTCAGATGCTCATTGAGATAAATGAGATGTCTTGAGACACCACTCAGCTTTTTCATCTCACTTTATTGAGCACAATGAGGCCTTCAAACCTGAAAGAAGACATACAATACAATATATATTTATTCTCCCCTTTTTTGTCTAAGTCTAGAAATTAGGAAAAAATTTGGCAACATTAGGGGAGCTCAAGCACAATGAAGTCTTCAAACTGAAGAAATATATATATATATATATATATATATATATATATATATATATATATATATATATATATATATATATATATATATATATATATATATATATATATTCACAGATCTCTCATGTCGACGCATTTTCCGCTACATACCGCAAAGGAATGGGGTTAGGTATGCAATTGAGAATGGGCAAGAATGCGACAAAAAAAATCGAAGAAGACCACACGTTGATGATGTTCTTCCTCGATTTCAGAAAACGTAAAGCAAGCGCTGAAAATTGAAAGAAGAATTTGCTGTGACGATGTTCTTCCCGGTTGAAAATGGACCGAAAAGCAAGCGATCTAGAAATTGAGAGAAATTGTTGATAATATTCTTCCGATTTGCAAGCAAAATAAGACTAAAGTGGCGGCGAAGCGAATATTGCGAATTTACCGACGACGAGGCTGAAAAAGACATTGGAGGAGGTTGCGGGTTGTGGGACGAAATCGTGCAACAGGTTTGCGGGCTGGAGAAACGGGCCAGAATAGTGGGCCGTAGAATTCGGCTGTAGGAAGGAGGTGTGCTGGACGGGCTGGTGGGATGCAACAGGTGCAGCAGGACAGACGGACAAGGCTGGCGTGTGGAACGGGGCCGTAGTGGGTCGCGGGTCATGGGCCGTGGGATGGAGCAGCGCGCGGGCTATGGAATTGGTGGGCCAAGCCCTGGGTTACGCAGAAGATTGTGGCGTGGAGTTACGTGGCTGCGGCGTGGCTGAATGGACCGGAGGATGGGGTTTTGCGGAAACAGGAAAGCTTGCCGGAAGTAGGATCGCGTGGAGCAGGCCGGCGGTTTCGGGAGGCGCGTGATCAGGATTGGTCGGCAGTTGGGACGGGATGGCTGCGGCGTGGCTGAATGGACCGGAGGATGGGGTTTTGCGGAAACAGGAAAGCTTGCCGGAAGTAGGATCGCGTGGAGCAGGCCGGCAGTTTCGGGAGGCGCGTGATCAGGTTTGGTCGGCAGTTGGGACGGGATGTCGCCGGCGGGTCGGAACGGATGGCGCAGAACGGCGGGTCAGGCTCGCTGCACGGAATGACGGGTCGGGTTTACGCAGAACGGGTCGGTGGAGCCGGGTTGGGCCGGAGGGAATAGCGGGATGCGCGGGCTTGGCCGACGGCGGGATTGCTGTCGGTGGCACAGTTTTGCGGGAGACGCACCGGCGGGAGCAGCGGGTTGGAACAGGGGAAATTAAGGGGGAGAATCACCGATTTTTTTTTACCTGTGCAGGAGAGAATTTTTTGTTTCTTCTTTCTTTTTGGAGCAGTTGGCAGAAAACAATGGACATGAGAATGAAATGAGGAGGGAATGAAATGAGGAGGGAATGATTTTCAATTTTTTTTTCTTTTTGGAAAGGTTGATAAGAAAACTGAAAAATAAAATGGGGGAAACAGTTGCTGCCTGAGGGGATAATTTAGGATTTTTTAATAAATTTTAATTTTATTAAATGATTTTAATGTGGATTTCAAAGACATACTAATATATATATATATATATATATATATATATATATATATATATCAATATAAAATAATTTCGATTCAACGAACGAATGCAGTTTTTCAGTCGACGCCAATGAGTCCATTTCAAAAATGCGGCCGCTGATCAAATTTTACGCAGTCCTAAATTAAGTTAAGAACAGTCTTACTTGATAGATTTCAATATTTCAAAGCTAATGACGCAATCAATTTTATGAACGGAGATTGTTTGGTCATCATCGGCACCTCCTGACCTCGATATGCATGCAAGCACATTGACAACTCGACCGCTTGATTGGTTGATCATCAAGTCATGCAGTATTTATATTCTGACCAGTTTCTATGTTCTAAATGCGATGTCAAAGTCCGTTCATCGATCGGAGGTCATTTGAGTTTATTTTGGCCTTGATCTGCATGTTATAACTTCAAATCATTCAACATTTGCAGACTCTCCGAATTAGCCTCATTTTGATTTTTGATAAGCTAACGACGTGATCAATTTCATGAACGGAGGTCGTTCAGATATTGTCGCAGCTTCTCGACTCTGATATGCGCATTGACACATTGATAGCTCGAGCGCTTAATCAATTATTCGTTAGATTTTCAATATTTATATTCTTATCAATTTCAATATTCTGAACGTGATGGCAAAGTCTATTCATCGATCGGAGGTCATTTCGACCATTTCAGGGACGTCCAGTGCATTTTGAGCCTCAATTTGCGCACTATCACCTCCGAAGTGCATCGAATTCGATTTGTAGGCTTGTCTTGGTTTATGACACATATGTGGAGGTCGACAAATGCCCCCCAACAAATATGATTTGCGCATGGAGCGAGTCACGTTTGTTGAAAACTGATTGATCATTTGGGCTAGCCACAAAGCTTGGATCATTTTAGCTTCGATTATAATAACTTACGGAGCTTTAACTGGATTTGTCATTAGTATGCTACCTTATTCAAAACATGCTAAATGACGGGCTTGACCGATTTATCAGAATCGACTTGTCGGATTGATAGGAGTTCTTACACCATCTACTATCTGCTTCAATGGCTTTGCTGAAGATCTCCTTCTTTTATGTCTTTGCAGATTTGAGTTTCCTCTGACCCAAGCTTCATGCTTAGTTGGGTTTGATGGAGAAATTGGTCTGCTTGTTTCGATGAAGGACTCTGCTAGGGAATCAGTTTATCCATGCTTGATTGGATTTGAAATTCCTTCTATCCTAGCTTTGAGCTTAACATATTTGATGAAGGATTGACCTGATTTGTCCATATTGACTTGTCAAGAAATGTATGCACTCCATGAATCTTGTGCTTGCTGTCTTGACGGATTCATTGAAGGATACATACAGATGACCCAACCTTCCAGCTTATATAGGGTCAATGTTGAGTTATTAGTCTAGCAATATGCATTTTAACAGACTGAATAATGATAAAATTCCTTTAGTTCATCGTTAGCTTTGCTTGAACAACAAAATTTCTTCCTCGGTCCTGTCCTTTATTCTTTGACGGACTTGATGAGGAGATTGACTTTGATCTATGCTTTGAGCTTGATCAGATCATTTGAGAATAGATTGAGATATCGCCCTATAGGTAATATATGGATTGATTTGAGGCAGCCCTGAATTGAGAGTTTCCTCAGATTATCTTAATCTATCGATCAAGTAGAAAGATCTCTTGGATCATGGTTGCTTGTAATCACTAAGCTCGATCTGGTTTGAGATGGAACAACTATCTTCATTGGACTGACGAGCGAGGGCTCTTTCAGCATCTTTTTCTTGTGGCTTGTTGAGTAAGGAGAGCGTCAGCGACTCGGCCACATTTGGGCTTATTGAGTTCGGCCTTTAGAACCTACTCGAGTCTTCGACTTAAGCTGTAGTGGGTTGGTGGTTTTGTCATCAGATTGAAGAACGGGGGATTTTTCACTGTGACCTTTTATTGCGGCTTATTGAGTGAGGAGAGCATCAACAACTCGGCCTTTTGTGGGCTTGTTGAGTTCGACCTTTAGAACCCATCCGTGTCCTAGACTTCTGGATGTAGAGGTTGATGTTCCTCCAACTCAGTTGATTGAAGCTTCCAAAACCAAGAGTTTTTTTGACTTGATCTCCAGAATTTGGCAAATCTAGGATATAAATTTCTTGACATTTAGGGTTGTCTTTTCATGTGTAGAAATAGATTCATTTTATTTCTGCAAGAACATGAAACTTAACAATGGTAATTATAGATATATTCAGGGATTTCGGCATAACGCTCGACGTCAACCTGAATCAAAATATATTTGAGGCTCTCATCTTATGGCACGATGTCAACTCAAATAAACTTAATATAAACTAAAAAATGCTCCTATCTTGCAGGGGGAATTCTAATGCACATTTAGATGAATTCTCAAGATGAAAATACGCAAATACATCAATATTTAAATTAATGTGCTCTTAAGGGAGTTTTGACATGTAACACTACTTCCATCTATGTATAGAAATCTAAAAATGCCCCCTATGTAGCAGGAAAATTTTTACGGAAAAGTTATTTCATCTTTAGTGAGTTTATTTAGGGATCTCGGTATGAAGCACGATGTCAACCTAAATAGATATACTAAAAAAATATCCTCTGTCTTGCAGGAGAATTTTCACGAAAAAGTTCTTCATTTGGAGTATGTTTATTTAGAGATTTTGGCATAAAGCATAATGTCACCCTAAATAGATATACTAAAAAAATGCCCCCTATCTTGTAGGGGGATTTCTATTATACCTCAAGAATGTGGTCGTCAAATATAATACTTTTTCAAGTATCGGTCATTAATTTGCGGCATTGGTCTTTCGTCCTTTAAATTGATGAGTTGGTATGCCCCTCCTTGGTATACTTTTTCAATGACAAAAGGGTCTTCCTAGTTAGACTCGAATTTTCCATCAAATTTTCGATTAAGGACAATTGGTCTTCTCAATACCAGAACTAATTCTCCTTTTTAGAATGTTCGGGGCCGCACCATATGATCAAAAGCCGTGGACATCTTCGCTCGATAAACTTCCAAATTGGCAGGGTTCTCGCATTCACAAGTATGACTGAAACTTTCTGCCCAGTGAAGGTTCTCTTCATGACCGGCGCTTCAAAATGAATCAATCTTTTAAGTACAAAGGCTCTCTTTTGAGGAACCTCCGTAGCAGTAGTAGTCATTCCAATTGTCATCCTCCATTGCAAAGGTTGGTGTGTACAATATGTAGGTGCTTCAAATAGAGGATTATTTGCAGCACTGATAGTTAAAAAATTTACACTACCAAATTAGATGATAGCTATAACATTTCCAATATTGATTACAACATTAGCCAAACGGATATTGATTACGTGACCTAGCTGGAAGATGAACAATGTATTCTGAAGATCCATCGATATAAAGAACAAGTAGATTAGTCATAATGACATAATTAACTTATATTTAGTTTCATTGATAATTGATTTTACATTTCAATTTTTATCATTTTAGCTTGAACCGGATGATTGGGGGAATGATGACGTGCCCGATCTAGATCCCACGGTTTCGTCATCCCGGACCATCGTGGTCCCTAGTCTACTTAGCCAGAGGAGGTAGTCAACCCAACCTGACAGAAGGATTCTCATCAGTAACACATGGGTTACGTCGTCTAAGAAATTCTTATAGACCTGGGGTGATGTTTGTCTGAGAAGACAATCTTAAGTCTACCTTAGCTGATAGAGGGTTGTTTGCTTGATCAAGTATATCCTATGATTCATAACTCAAAGGGCAGAGCTATTAGGGAGCATACTGGCTACAGTCGTGATCATAATATAATGGAGTCGGATTGGCCAAATCGCCTAATCAGAGGACTCTAGTCATAATTGCTTCATCTGTGGAGCCTACTGGTCAAGCCACGCAGTCAAAGGACACGAGCCACGTCCTTACTAGCGTAAGATTGATTGAGAGTGAACATAACAGAACACTTGATTTGACATTAGCTATATTGTGAGCTAGAGTTTTCTTAATTTATCACCCCCGACAAATAGTTACGGAATGTGGATAGATTGAGTTTGATTTAAGTTATTAATGTAAGAATTTTATTTAAGCAATTTTTACTTAATTTGATTTAAAAAAATTGATTAGTTAGAATATGTTTAAGAGCTTTAAATCTTGTCAACTCTATTTAGCTGCTAATAGAGGATTAGATCTACTATCACCTGACAGAATCAGTTTCTCGGATATTTCACTGATTTAAAACTCTCATTATAGATTTTTAGATTTTGTTAACTCGGACCCAGTCCTAAGACTAAACCGAGAAGCAACCCGCGAAGCATCCTCAAACACTTGAATTTAAGCATTCAGCATAGTATCGGGGCCTATGAGGGTGTATAGTAATTTTAGGTAATTTTATGTTTAAATTATGAGATTGAGTTTTATATTTTCATTTTTTATTCCAATTTAGCCTGCGCAACTTTTTCAAACATTAAAATTCACATTTGAAATCTCTATGTTCGAGCACATGCAAGTTTTGATAGCTTAGATAATTTCACCTAATTAATGATTTCGTTGATTTTAAAAATTATAATTAGAATAAAATTCCTTAATTTTTTAATTAAAGGAAGCCTTATGATTTTTATAGAATTGGATTTAGTATCGCCTTTTGTCTACTTGTACAAAGGGTTGTAGATTATGTGGCGAAGAAGACATTTTGATTTAGATTCCAAAAGATAGTTTAATTTGTTGTTTTAAAAGAAGATTTATCCCTCAGAGTAATTTTAATTTTCCCCCTCTTTTTTGTTTTACTTTTGTATTTGTTGTATGCTATTTTTCCTCTCCCTTTTATTGTTTGGAGTTTTTAATTTGAATTTTAGCTTTAGGTTTCATTGCTTGACATTCCTAAGTTGATTCCTTTACTTTTCATTTTTTTAAGTCTATAATTTTGACAATATTTCGACAGCCTCCCGGCATCATCCCCGTGTATGGGGCTACATCAGGGGTATTTTAGCTTACTCGGTATGTCATGTTGAGCGTAGTGAGCGGTGTCTTATGACACCACATCCAATTTTTCATCTTGTCGTGCTCTGTTGAGTACAACGAGGCCTTCAAACTTGAAAGAAGACATATAATACAATATATATTTATTCTCACCTTTTTTTAAATCTAGAAATTAGACAAAATTTTGGCAACATTTCGTCTAGGGTGAGCGACATCTAACGAGTGTTGGCTTACTCGGTATGCCCTGTTGAGCGTAGCGAGCGGTATTTTGCGACACCACAACCTGTTTTTCATCTCGTCGCACCCTGTTAAGCACAACGAGGTCTTCAAACCTCAAGAAGAAACATAAAGATATATATATATATATATATATATATATATATATATATATATATATATATATATATATATATATATATATCCATAGATCCCACATGTTCTGATACATTTTTCAGACGTCTGCAATGCTCGACAAAGGAACGGGGTTAGGTATACAATTGGGAATGTAATGCAAGGAATGCGATGCCGAAAATCGAAAGAAAAATCCGCTTATTGACGATGTTCTTTCTCGATTTGCGGTGGAGCGAAAACAGGACGGCTAACGTAAGGGGTGCAACGCCGAAAATCAAAGAAGAATTTGCCTGTTGACGACGTTCTTCCTCGATTTGCGGCGGAGCGAAAACAGGATGGGTAAAGCAAGGGGTGTGACACCGAAAATTGAGAGAAGAATTCGCCTGTTGACGATTTTCTTCCCCGGTTTGCGGCGTAGCGAAAACGGGAAGGCTAAAGCGAGGGGTGCGATGCCAGAAATCAAAAGAAGAATTCATCTATTGATGATGTTCTTCCCCAGTTTGCAGTGGAATGAAAATGGAATAACTAAAGTGAAAAGGTTGCAGGTTATGGGACGGAATTGTGTAGCGGGCTTATGCAGCAAGTTTGCGGGCTGGAGGAACGTGCCGTAGAATTGGGTTGTAGGAAGGGGGTGTGCTGGAGGTGCAAGTGCGATGCAGTGCGCAGAAAGCGACGCCGAAATGGGCATGTGGAACGCGCGGGTCGCTGGATCATGGTCGTGGATGTGAAATGATAAGATCACAAAAATTTATGACATCAATTATGGTGGGGCTTTATGCTTATTAAACATCATCCAACATATAAAAATGATATATTAAGATTATAAATATTCAGCAAAAATTATAGATGAATACATTAAAAATAAGTAAAATTATCTTTAAAGTGAATTGCGAAAAATTATAAAGTTAAAATTTTTAAAATATCGAACTATCTTAATATTTGTAAAATTTATACAAATAAAATACGAGAAATCAAGTTAAATGTAAAACTCAATATAATATCCATAAAATTATAAAGAAAATATTTATAAAATAGAGTATTTAATATACTATAATAGGGTGAAAATGATTAGAGGATGTCACATCAGATGTATGACTAATTATAACTAATGAGGCTCAAATAAATCATATTAATTCATAGGATCACTATACATATTGCTTGGCCATATGGAGACCATGATTGCTTCTTATCAAAGCATTAGAGGGCTTTTGACAAAGTAATGACATATAAGAGTGGAGATCGATTTGATAATCGCATGCAATAAGTTAGTGGCTAACCATGTGAGGGACATTAATCACACAAGTTTGATCATTATTATTTTTAATCAAAGAAGTGATAAAGTAGGGGTGGAGATTAAATTAATATCATCATCTAATAATATCATCATCTAATTTTGCTTTTGAATTTCTATTACTTTTTATTTTTAAAATAAAAATTTAAAACTTTAATAAAAATAATTTTCATAATTGAGATTGGTATATGATCACTATAAAGTGTAATATAGAATATTATAAAAAAAAAAAAACTTATATACATGTGCATATCATTATGGGAGAAATTATTGTTTGTGAGAAAAAAAAAACTTATATACTATTGCATGTGTGCGGCGAACCTAAAGTTGATAACCTCCGTGCGCCCAACTTCTTGCCGTGCGCGTCATTGGCAAGTCACAGGGCTGCGTCTGCGACATATAATGCTGAAATTCTTCTGATTGGATGTCAGGTAACGAACTGGACATTATTATGAATGGACCAGCAATCGCGAACTCAAGCCCTTCTATTCGAGAAACACATACCTCATATAAACTCTAGGAACTTGACATCATCGAAAACACGAGATATCGGATGAACCATCAAACACAATATCCGCATCCCTCTTTTTGGTCGTGCCGAGCATCATTGAATTCATTACATCGTGATCCGCCAAATTCTAGATAGAATGACTCTGAATAAGATCATGACCGATACTGCTGTCACATAAATTGGCATTACCAAGCAAAGACTCATCGCCGACATCTATCATCGATCGTTCTTGATTCACTATTCATCATTTCATACTCATCATCAGGTAGTTGTCTAGATGAACTAGGGTGATCATGTAGTTGCGCTTGAATAGGCGTCTCAGTTCTGCATTTAAACATATATCATCTAGCTAAAAAAATAGAAGATACCGTACACAAAACAAAAATAAAAAACACCAACAGTGATATCGAGATGAAAGCTTACACTATCTCCTGTTCGTGATAGTACTATTGCGATTCAGCAGCTGTGGCCAACTGAACTCGTGAGCATAACCGGAAGCATACATTCGGCATGTCGGTGGGTTTGAGACGTTGTGGTTTTATTTCCACGAAGAATCAATGTTTGGCGGAAGCGCTTCAATCGATCTGACATCATCATCATCATCAGAAAGCTATGTATCCTGCTCGAAAACGACATGTAATCTCCACTGCGAAGTTATCAACGTCATAACACAGAGTCGAGCACTTTTAGTTTTAAATCTCCTAAGCTTGTATGAGACACTCGCATGGGCCGATTTTTTCCACCATCATAACTTGGAATGAACTGACCATCAACGATCAGTTGCCCGTCATAGAACAGAATTAAGGAAACGAGATCATGACTCATTCTACTATTAGCTCAGCAACCAATATTGTAACAAAACCTAACAATACACTCAAAAATCCGTTACAAAAATACCTATTATTCACTTAACAATTAAGCAACGCAAAAAAATTATCTAATCCCGGATATATATAACTACGGCAAATTTTAGGAAAATTATTATGAAAAACATGAAAAACTTCCTTCTACATTATTTCTAATTCAAATAAGCAAGGAATCAAAAAAAAAAAAAAATCAAACTTATTAAATCGAGATATCGGCAATCAAAACTACGACCGACCGGTGGAGCCGGCCAAAGTTACGAATGCCAATGGTGGAGCAGGCGAAAGTTACAAATGACAATGGTGGAGCCGGCGGCGATGGGGCCTCGTGTGTACGGAGGAGAACGGAGGAGCGACTGAGAGCAAAAGGAAACAGAAAGTTATCGGGCTCGGGTCCCGTATTTAGAATCGCCACGCCACTTATCAGCGAGCGGGCCTGAGTAAGTTAGCGGCTTTATCCGTGAAGCGTTAACTAATCGAGCCGACTTTGATTAATCGCCCGATAAGCGATCGGTCACACCTCGGCGATGAGGTGCCAATCGCTCTTATCTATACCTAAAGTTAAATTTTTTTTAATGAATGCTTAATCTGTTAATTATTAATTAAAACATACTTAATTTAAAAATTTAATCAAAAAATAATATGGTAACATATTTACTATCTTTCTATATTGTAAATGCATTTTTAATAATATAATTAAAACCTTTCTTATGTGAATTCCTATAAGACGTCTTCATAAAAAAATTTCTTCTTGATGTTTCTTAATATATATATATATATATATATATATAAACACACTTGTTGCTGGTGGTGAGCTGCAGCACTTGGTAGGCGATGATTAAATTACAATAGTACTGATAGATAGGTGGAGATCATTAATGGAACTGGTCGCCATAATGGAAGATAATGGAAGGCGTGCTCTTTGGTAAATTGACAACTTTAATTAAGCTTTGAAAGGACTGATCAAACTTTGTTCTGAAGCAGTTTTGGTAGAGTTATTATTATTATTATTATTTTAAGTTGATGAGATATACTTTTTAGATGAACTGAGATTTTGATCAACTTTTAAGCAACTTTAATTTTAATGAACATTAAGTTGATCTAAGAACAGTGTTTCCACACATACTATATGATGATTCGATTGATTTATATCAGATAATTATGTGTGTGCAAGTCAAATGATTGTATTTTTCTACGTTTTATTTCTTCTGTTTGGAGATTAAAATTCTCTTTTTATATTTTAATAATTCCTTTATTTATAATGAACCCATGGTTGATTTTTATCTATATCATACATTTATTTATTTATTTTCATATCTAATATTTATATTTTAATACCTCATCTGTACATAAAAAAGTCAATTTAATTTTAAAAGATAATAATTATTGCGTGCCAGAAAACCAGTTGCGGTAGAGTAAAAGTTTACGCCTTAGCTTCTTTGGGGAGTCCAGCACACACACAGGTATTTAAAGAGCGAACAATAAAACTCCAGAATTTTTACGTGGAAAATCTCGAAAAGAGGGAAAAACCACGGGGCCTAGCCCAGTAAAAAGCTTCCACTATGTATCTGTTTCAGAGTACAAGATCTTCCAGAACTGATTAATTATATATGAGAAAGGACAGTTGCAATGCATTTGCCGACGACGATGTTGACACAATATTGGCGATGACCAACAATAGTGGTCGGTGATGATGACCGCAACAATACGACGACGGCGGTGCTGGTGGGCGGCCGGCCGGTTTGACGCATCAGTGGGCGACGATTGCTTGGAGGATCTTTAGAGCTCTCTCTCTCTTCCTTGGCCCATCTCCTTCACTTGGCCTCCTCATATGAGGAATGAGCTTTTATAGATTGGAGGAGTGACGCTCTCAATAAATACATGCAAAATCCAACCACCTCCAATCGGACGACTCATGATGATTCCTCGATCATATGATGTATTTTGTTCATTTGAATGCTCAAATGAAATGAATTGTAAGATCTTTGGCTTGTTGGAACCGGCTCGAGACGATTTGACTATATAAACACTCTATATTTGAGAGCTTTTAGGAATTTAACGATGTCTCAAAGTTTTCAATGATATTTTAAGTGCTTGATCTCTCGGCCAATTTCGATTACTTGCTTTCGCATCAAGATTCGCTTCGACTAGATGAATTTTCGGGTCATATCTTGCTATTTTGGATGATATTATCTCAATCATCAAAAAATATAAGTGCCAAGTACTTCAAAATAATAAATTCTTCAACAAATCTGCAGTCCATTAACCACATATTTTGAGAGATCTTCTTCATGTAAGCACAAGATTATGACTACTGACACGACCACAAATATGTGTAGTATGCGAGTGAGATTTTGAGGTTACGGATCTATCGACGCTTGTTCGACATTCTGCACATGTTTCACATGTTTACCTCAGCATGGCTTGGGAGGCATGATATACGAACAGACTATACATGGGCGCCATACGTCATGCGCTGTGCATGATAGGAAGCTGTCGGTCGGTCGTCATGGTCAATACTGGTCAGATCGCGGATGAACGGCCGAATACGCTGGTCGGGCTGCGATCTGGCGAATGGCTGGAAGATGGCCATGGAAGACGGATGGCCAAGGGCTGGGCGGTCAACGCTGGTCGCTGAACGTGGCGTATACGGGTCGACAGCGAGGCCCGCCGGGCCAATGCTCGAAGGGATACTCAGGGTCGACGACGGCCGTGAAGGGCGATTCGCTGGACGGCATACGCCGGGCGGTCGTCATGATGGCGATGCTGGGACGCTGACGCTGCGGGCGACGCTGGGAGCGGCGCTTATGGGAATACGCATGGTGGCGAAGCGGATGCCACCTGCCTGAATGAGCTTTTGCGCGGTTTCCGGTTTGGGTTACCCTTTTGCCCTTAGAATGGGTCTATAAAAACCCCCCTAGGGCAAAAGGAGAAGGAACCTTCTTTTCTTCTTGAAAGAAGGTCGTTCGGAGGCGATCAAGACCCGTAGTGCATACGGCAAGGCTCCAATTTTCCCTCGAAAGAGGTGTTAACTAACCTCGTCGGACCGACGATCGGAGCATCAAGACCCGTAGTTCATACGGCAAGGCTCCGGTTTTCCCTCGAAAGAGGTGTTAACTAACCTCGTCGGACCGACCGGACGAGGCATCAAGACCCGTAGTTCATACCGCAAGTGCTCAGCTTTCTCGAAGAGGTTAACTAATCTCACACGGACCGACCGGAACGAGGCATCAACGGAGACGGTGGTGACGGCGATGCTCAACGATGGTGGTCACCTACATTACTCGCTGGCGGTGACTTTATGGCGATTCCGGCGCAGGAATAACAAGCGACGACGATACGGTGGCTGCGGACCGACGACGGTTGGTTACGCCGACGGGGTGGTCGGCAACGGAACTAATGACGAGAATAGTCGACGAGGCGACCGACGCTAAAAGTGTGGGGATGACTGCCGACGCATGGTGGTGACCGGTTAAGATTGCTGGCGAGGGCCTGGCTGGCGGATCAGCGACGGTAGTCGGCTTGCGTGACCAAAGATAGAATGCCATATCGATCGGCTGACGGCTGTTGGGCCGACGGTGGTCATCAGCGAGATGACCAGCAAACGATAGTGTGGATGCCGGCGATAATCAGCGGTAATACCAACCATGAATTGGTAGCCGGTGGTCAGCAGCAGTTCGATAATGGTGCAGTAGCAACAGTGGTGCTGACCAGCTTCGCAGCGTTAGTGGCAACCGTTAATGGTCATCGACGGCGCAGTAGTCAATGGCCGCGTCTGTCAGCATGCGGCCAACGTTGAGTCAGCGATGACAAGATGGTGGTGACCGCAAAGGTTGTCAGCGATGTCGGTGTAGTAATAACAGCCGGTGACAGCGGCTGGCCGCAGCCGTTAGTGGCCAACGGTGTGGTCGACAACGCGGCCGGTAGTCGCCGGCGAGATCTTTGACTATCAAGGTTGTTTGTCGAGTGTGACTCGATAGCGTTAACTTGTGGGAAGGTTGAATTGAATCCGAGATTTTTTATCCAGGTTGTTTGTCGAGTGTGACTCGATGGCGTTAACACTGTGGAAGAGGTTATTGAATCCGGCGAGGATTTTGACTATCCGGGTTGTTTGTAGTCTTTTGCCGATGGCGTTAACATGGAAGAGGTTGAATTGAATCCGTTGAGGATTTTGGCCTATCCGAGGTTGTTTGCGAGTCTTGCTCGATGCGTTAAGCGTGTGGAAGAGGTTGAATCAATCCGATGAGGATTTTGACCTATCCGGTGTTTGTGAGTCTTTCGATGGCGTTAACCTATGGAAGAGGTCGTTGGAAGTCCATCAAGGACCTTTTGACCCATCCTGTTGTTTGTCGAGTCTTTGCTCGATGGCGTTAACTGTGGAAGAGGTCGTAGGAAGTCCACCAAGGACCTTTTGACCCATCCAGGTTGTTTGTCAGTCTTTGCTTTCGACGCTAATATGGAAGAGGTTGAATTGAATCGCTAAGAATTTTGACCTATCCAGGGTTGTTTGCGAGTCTTTGCTCGATGGCGTTAACTTTGTGTGGAAGAGGTGGTAGAAGTCCATAAGGATTTTGACCCATCCTAGTTGTTTGCGAGTCTTTTGCTCGATGGCGTTAACTATGGAAGAGGTTGAATTGAATGATTTTGACCCATCCGTTGTTTGTAGTGTTACCAATGGCGTTAACGCATGGAAGAGGTGAGAAGTCCACTAAGGACCTGACCTATCTGGTTGTTTGTCAGTGTTTGCTCGATGGCGTTAACGTATGGAAGAGGTCGCAGGAAGTCCATGGGACCTTTTGACTATCTAGGTTGTTTGTCAGTCTTTCCGATGGCGTTAATATGGAAGAGGTTTCAATCTTGAGGATTTTTGGCCTATCCGGTTGTTTGCGTCTTTGCGATGGCGTTAACTGTGGAAGAGGTTGAATCAATCGAGATTTTTGACCTATCAGGTTGTTTGCGAGTTTTTCTTCGATGGCGTTAACTTGTGTGGAAGAGGTCGAATTAAAACATCCGTTTGTGGTTGTAGCCAAAGTTTCTCCTTAACCTTGGTCTAATTTTTCCATGAGTATGAGTGGAAAAACATAATTTGTAAAGCTATATCTCTTCTTAATATTGAAATATCCTCCAACTTTGACTTGTTTCTTGGGATGGAAATCGATTAGATGCTTAACATGGTGATCTTCTGAGATTAAGAGTTGCCCGAAATAAGGAACAAAGTTTGATGAATCTTCATTCCACGCTCTTTAAAAAAAGAAATGCTCCACCTGATGGTGGTTTTGATCTTGTTAACTTGGTGGTCATACAAGATGAAATAATGAATCGATCCGGTTCAGCAGCTACGTAGAAAACCATTGTAGAGTAAAGTTTATGCCTTAGCTTTAGAGTAAATACGTATTTAAAGGACAATAAAACTCGAATTTTTTACTGGAAAACCTCAAAAAGAGGGAAATCACGTGGCGAAAGCTTCCTATGTATCTATTTTAGAGTACAAGATCTTCCGTCAGATTCTTGTATATGAGAAATGGACAAGCGATTCTTATAATGATAATGTTGACGGCGAGTTGACGGCGATGTTGGCAGCGTTAATGACGATGTTGCGAAGTTTGACGATGCGATAGTGGTCGGTGATGATCGCAATGGACGGCGAGATCACGGTACCAGCGGCTTGGGTGTGGTTCCGTCAGTGGCACGATTGTGCTTGGAGGATCTTTGAGCTCTCTCCTCTCTCTCTTGGCCCCATCTCCTTCACTTGGCCTCTCCCCTATGAGGAATGAGGCTATTTATAGGTGGAGGAGTGGCATCTCTTCAAATACATGCAAAATCGAACCACTCACTCAATGACTCATGATGATTCCCTCGATCATATGATGTATTTTGTTCATTTGAATGCTCAAATGAAGTAGTGTAAGATCTTTGGCTTGTTGAACCGCTCATTCGAGACCTCGATTTGACTATAAACATATTTGAGAGCTTTTAGAAATTTAACGATGTCTCAAAGTTTCCAATGATATTTTAAGTGCTTGATCTTGATTGATTTCGATTCTGCTTTTATCAAGATTAGTTGACTAGAGAAATTTTCAGGGTCATGTCAATAATAATATTATTTTTGATGTGATGCTAAATATTAGAGTTATGTATGTTAATATCAAAATATAAATGTTAGATATGAAAATATATGAAAATTATAAGAAAATTATAATATATATATATATATAAGAATGTATAAAAAATTTTACTTTACATTAAAAGGTAGTTCTCACGTACTTTTTTTAATTAAATTTTTACTCAAATAATAAATTCACAATAAAAAATTTTACTTTACATTTTCACTTACAAAAATGAAACAAGCATGGAATATTATCTTTTCCTTTACAATATGGTACTTGTGCATCTTCATCATGGAACAGACAAAAGAAAATAGCACTGATGAGCACCTATGTATAGAACCCACTGTTCTAACCACTGGTCTGGTAAAAAAAAAAATTGGCTGAAATACATAAATTAATTTTATCATTTTTTTAAAATATAAATTAAAATTTTATTATTGGCATGCACTATAATTTTAATGAACGCAATTTTTGAATTATTTTTAGATTCGTAAAAAATTATTATATTTAATTGATTTTCTGCTTACCTTATAATTGTAAGCTCATCTTTGTAATGGCCTTGAAGATAAAATGACAATAGCTTAATATTATTGCAGTGCAAATATTCTGATATTTTATCATCTTTTCCATTCTCTGATACTGAAGTTTTAAGTAACACAGCACGATATTTTTTCATAATTTAAAATAAAAAATGGTTTTCTTCTTGCTTTTGCCTTTCACAATTAACCAATATGTAATTTAATAATGAAATAATTTATAAACACGTGATATTTTAAGTAACATATTAGCTTTAATTTCACAGAGAGGACTACAAGAATTATGTAAAGCTGTGTTTTGATGAATATGGCCATAAAGTGAAGCATTGGATGACCATGAATGAACCTTCAATGTTTAGTCCGATGGGTTATAGCTATGGAATATTTGCTCCTGGTCGCTGCACTCCAGATTTGAAGGTTAATGGAGTGGATTTTATTTGCCCTACTGGAGATTCTGTCAGAGAACCTTATCAAGTTGAAGATAAGGGCTTAAAGGCGATCCTTGATGTAATCTAACTAAAATAGGAAAATATTTTGTCAATCCTCCTTGTGTTTGGACACAAGTAATAGCTCTAGAATACATATCCTTAACGACTTGAATATAACCAATATTAACTCCCTTCTTTTCTAGAACTCTCCAAAAAAATATCTCTTGAAACTTTATCTTAAGCTTTCTCTAAATCAATAAATATCATATGTAGATCCTCCTTGCTTTTTCTATACTTCTCTAGCAAACCTTTTAACAAATGTATAGCATCCATAGTAGATCTACTGAAACTGATTGTGATAAACATTTGTATCACGTAATATATGCTCAATTACTCTATCATAATTTTAATGTATGCCACATTAACTTAATTCTATAATTTGCACACTCTTGTGCAAAACTTAAATATAAGAACCAAGAAACTCTTTCTCCACTCATCTGTCATCTTTTTAATCTTTAAAATAACATTAAAAGGATTTGTGAGCCAAGAAATTCTTTGATCTTCTAAATATTTTCACACTTCTATTGCAATATCATCTCATGAAAAAAAAATAAATAAATCACAAAATTATCAGATAGTTGGTATATGAAATGTGCATATATCAATTTTCATTCATTTAAAATCATCAAAAAGATAAAATTAGATGCTACTATACCTTATTTTTTTTTTTTTTTCTTAACTTCCCATTCTCAGTTATTTACGATATTTAATGTAAGGAGTTGGGTAAACGTGTATCCAAGAGGATTAAGAAACTCGTTATATACGTAAAGGAGAGATACGATAACCCAGCAATTTATATCACTGAGAATGGTACATTCATTTCATCACAACATATTTTAATTTTTTTATAAAATAAGTTTTTTATTATATTTTATTGCTATTATCACAATATATTTTGATAGGAGTTCTTGAGTATAATAATGTTTCACCCATTCCAACAAATTTATCTATACCGTTGGACGATTTATTCCGTTTAGAATACCTCACCTCACATCTTTATGAACTTGAGGTTGCCCTAAGGTAATTATCTCATAGTACTTAAAAAAGTAACAAAAGTCTCTCTCTCTCTCTCTCTCTGCATATATATATATATATATATATATATATATATATATATATATATATAGGCTTAAAATTTTTTTTTTCTAACCTTATTTAAAAATGAAAATTGCAGTAGTAGAGCCGATGTGAAAGGATACTTTGTGTGGTCACTGCTAGACAGCTTTGAATAGAAGGGTGGTTATACATGCCGGTTCGGTGTGAACCACATCAACTACGATAACTTACAAGTAGGGTTGAGAATAATCCGATTTTGAGCCGATCCAGAACTGGCTCGAAATCGGCTCGAATCAATTTTATGATGGCTCAAATTCGGATCGTAGCTCGCACACATTGCTTTCGAGTCAGCTCGGATCAAATCTGAATCGAGCTTGATCCGGCTCGAAAGCAATTCGAGCCGGCTCATTTTTGATGATTTAGGATTGTTTATTTCAATTTTGGACTTTTTTGGCTTGAAAATGAGAACGAGCCAGCTCGTTTTGATTTAAGTAGCTCAAACTTAATCTTGAGCGGCCAAAGAAAAAATCACATAAGCGAAATTTGCTTGAATTAACTGTGTAAAATTGAAATTTAAATCAATATAATAATTAAATTTTTTTAAATCAATTAAAGATAATATTGCTATACATTTTGCTAAACAGATAAACTGAAATTTTTACAATTTAATTTTCATTGTACATATTTAATTGTGTTTAGCCAATACAAAAAAACCAAATTTAAAAAAAATATATATAAATAAAAGACAATATCTAGAGTACATATTTAAATTGACTATCGGGACTCAGAGAGAGTTATAATCATCTTCAAGTATTTGCAATCTATACAAATTTCTATATTCCACTTGTAGACTCAGGTTGTAGTCATTCGATACGTTAAAATAAAGAAAAAAAAATATATTGGCGAGGTTGTCTGACCATCCAATGAGAGCCACCAATGATGGATCAAAAATTTTTGTTAGAAGAAATTGAAATTGCAATGTTATACTCTTCTCATCAAAGTCCAGAAACTCTCAATTCTCGAATAAGCAAATCAAATACATCTACAACCCACAAGATAATAGAAATCAGAGGCGAGGTGGAGAACATAAAATAAAGGAGAACTCAAATTATAAAATAAAATAAATACCTCATCCTCAGGGCTCCAACTAAAATTCGTAAATAAACATCAAAAATTATGAATTAAAACAAATACCTTAAGCTCCAAGCCTCCAACAACTTGTGGCCGACTGAAGACACAAGTTATCGTAGCATACAACTTGCGACACAGTACGACACATGCACAAGCTTTACTTACATCACAGAGCTCACAGCCCGGCCAGACAAGATCTGACCCTACAGGGTTACAAGTTCTGACCGCGGCCGCACAAACAAGCATAGACAGTATGGGGCAAAGAAATAAATCACGACAAGCATCAGAGCATACACCCGCCGAGACAAGTCTACAAGACCTTCAAATTAAAGACAGTTGAGGTTACATATAGGAATGATTTACAGCACAAGTCTTAAAATTTTCAGACAGGTTAATTAACTTTGTCAATAAAACACCGACTGACATAAATGAAATTAAAAAATACCTCATAATAATCATTAAAATGCCAAGGTTTAGCTTTCAGCATAGTACAATACAGAACTCAAAAGTTAATCCAAGATTCAACTTTCAGCACAATATAGACTAATAATCATTGACATGCCCAAACACGGTAATAATTATTGAAAAAGAAATTTATTATAATTAAATCTATCTCCACTCAACAAAAAATGAACATGATCTAAAACACAAGACTAATTGAATTCAAAGAACTAGAATAACTAATTTACCTAAACCCCAAAAGAAATTTGGACATTTGAATGATGTAGATTCATAAAATCTAACATGCAGCTTGATTGGATCAACAATGATCATATAAGTCACTAATCCATTCATAAACCATCAGAAGGTCTGCATCATACATTTTCTAAGTTGCAAGTGTTTGAACTAGCATGCACATCAAGGACATACATGCTTATTAATGGTGGTCCTATAAAGTCAATATGTATTTATAAAGGGTTCAAAAGGAACAAATTTTAAGAAAATATATGATGAGGATGTATAACTTGACCAATTAAGAGTAAACAACCATGTACACAGACAAAAAAAAGATACACAATCATAAATATAAGTAGACGTTTTAAGAATGCAGAAGTCTAAACTACAAGTCTAAACTGCAAGTCACAATGGTCCATACATGAGAGAGCATAACTAAACTCTAAAATTGATTGTGTTTTTTATTTCATTTTTTGCCCTCAAAATACTGAGATGATTGTTATTTTTTAGGGTGACATAAGACATTGAAAAGCATGAACTTCAATTATATGAAAATGCAAAATGAATTCAAAAGCACAAGAAACTACTGTGCTGACATTACAACAACTATTAAAATGTGCAAATAGCACTATAACATAGTTGAAACAAGTCTTCCAACCTTCCATTTTCATGATTGAAAAAATAACAACTAAAATGTAGAAATAACAACTACAAATTTTTTTAAAAAGCCACACTTTAAACAATGTAATTTGAGAAAGTAAGCCACAATTTCAAAGTAGAAAACTAAAAAGTATTTTGTCACACTATATGGTCTCAAATTTTTTCATTGACCAAACTAATATATTTAAAAACCAAAATTCACTATATTGTAAGCCTAAAAATTATTAATTTCTTCAATAGTCATCTCAGTATAATTTTATCATTGGACATCCAAAATTAAAATAGACGTTAATTGTTAAAGTCTACAATACATAAAATAGTAGTTACAACTTACAACTTACAAAAGCATATTATAAAAGGCCACAAAATAATGTTGCAAATATGATATTATATTAGTTAATTGTTGCCCTCCTGAATTTCAAATTTGTGAATCCACACTCAAGCTTCCAGGCATAGATACAATTAAGTTTTCTTGAGCTAGAATGTCAAATTGGAAATGCAAAGAAGGCATCTTTTGAAAAAAAAAAATAGAAAGTAATTTCACTATAAAAATAGAAGAATGAAAATATTACCATAGGCTCTTTTGAATTTTTTGCAGCACAAATCAATTTCCACTGCATATTAAGGCATCTAATGTTTTAGGTGAAATAGAACTTCTATAATCACTAAGCACATGACCACCGAGGCGCATCACGGCTCGTTGTAAAATTGATAGTAAAAATATTTTTTGTCATCTTTGATAGTGTCTTGTACTTCATGGCAGACATTTTCTACCAATCAAAAATGTCAAATTCTGAATCAAGACATTTAACACAAGCTTCATCTAAGTATATTTCTAAGTCAGACTTCTATGGAACTAAAAGACCAGTAGAGCCTATAAAATCATACAACCCAGCCAAATCATCAGACAAATTATGACTTCCTTCTATTGTAGATGTTGATTCAACTTGTACAGTAGCTACTCCAGTATTTTCTTTAGTTGTATGTTGTTTATCAACATCATAGAAAGAGTAGAGCTCAAATAATTTTTGTTTCAGTTCATCATTTTTCTCATCAATAATATCATTACCATAAATCTGTGGATAGTAATAGTTTATGACAAATAATTTCATTTTTGGATTTAGAATGCATGTAATTGAGAATAATAATGAATAATACTTCTTATCAAATTTTCCTTCATAGTGCTTGTCATATTAGAAATGAAAAGACTATCGGATAAATATTCTATCTAAGATTTTTTAATTAATATTAGATTTAGAAGAAGCCTATTTGCGAGGATAATTAGATCCGAAAAAAATTTCAATTATTAATGAAAATGTGAAGCAACTCTCTAACCTTATCAAGATGATTCCAATCTTCCTCAGAAGGTAACCATATGTAATTAAGATCTCACAAATCATATTCTGGAAAAACAGCCTTGTAGTAAAATGCAGACTCCAACATTTTGTATGTTGAGTTCTAACGTGTAGGAACACCAATGCATAATGATTTTGTTGTTGATAAGCCAATTTATCTAGCAATCTCACTAAATTTGTGTAAGTGGCTAGGAGATCGCTTTACAAATAAGATTGATTCTCTTACATTTTAAATTATTTTGCCAATTTCTTTCAAGCCATCCTACACCATTAGATTTAAAATATGAACAACACAACAAACATGAAAGAAATACCTTATTACCATAAATCCAGACGTTCTAATAAATACTGCTTTCAAGTTTCTAACTGTCACATCATTTGATGATGCATTATCCAAAGGTATAGTGCTGATTTTATTTTGAATATCCATTGCAATAAAATTTTAGGCGGCTTGGATATCACACTTCCATTGTAGGATCTAAATCATAAAAATTGATTATCCTTGACTGCAATTTCCAATTAGAACTAATATAATGCACTGTGAGACACATATAATCAATTGTTTGGCTTGATGTCCGACAATCACTAGTAAGGGAAACTGTCTCAGTTAATTTCAGAACTTTTTTTAAGTTTTTTTTCCACTTCATACACTTTCATGCACTCTTCTTTGACACCAAATCTAGAAATTTTACGGTAGTTTGGATTCAAAGATTTCATCAAATATTAAACCATAAATGTTT
The DNA here is from genome assembly GCA_021442155.1 of Cymbidium sinense. Taxonomy (NCBI): domain Eukaryota; kingdom Viridiplantae; phylum Streptophyta; class Magnoliopsida; order Asparagales; family Orchidaceae; genus Cymbidium; species Cymbidium sinense. The sequence continues at coordinate 1,546,734 of CM038229.1, read as the reverse complement.
AAGCGTCATAAAGGGATATTCATGAACAATGATCATCTTAACAATATTTTTAATTACATGATCATAAGTAGTTGAACACACAAACTTGAAATCAATTGATTTCTTCAAGGTCCTCGGTTATAGGACCAAAAAAAACTTGTCTTTTTTCTCTAACACTATTTCTGCTATAGCGATTCATTTTGTAATGTGTGCTCAATTGAGATGTAGTACTAGTTTTTTGTTTAACATAAGACTTAACACAATAGTTGCATTTGTATTTTTGTATGACTTTTCCTTTTTCTGAGACTGACATTTCAGTAAAATGTTGCCAAACTTCTGAACATTGCAATTTACCCTTTTTATCATCTACAGATGTAATCTCATCCACACTTTCAATGGCATTTTTTGCATTTTCAGGATGAGGTTGAGTTGAAGAACTATTAGATTTGCTTTGAGAGTGACTTTCCATTATATCTATGCAAATATAATATGATCCATTTATAGACTCGCATGCAATTCAACAAATATTTGCAATTTATATGTGAATAAATAATTTTAAACAAAAAAAATGTTTGGGAAAATGATATGAAGACAACAATAATGAAAAAACCAAATTGATTGTAAACCAAAATGATAGGAAATTAGGAATTCAATTTTCTATTTTGATCATGAGCCAATCATTAAGTTGAAACCAAATGATTGTGAAAATGTTTAAGTAAACCTTAACTATGATCTATTAGGGACCTTAATCATCCAATTTTTTCAAATATTTTTTGCAAAAATCATTTTTCATGATGAACATAGTAAAACATTGATGTAGTAAAATAAATTAAATATCATATGTATAAAAGATGATTTCCAATCTTTGCTTTACTGTAACCATCTTCAATGATGAAAATAGTGAAACATTGCTTAAGTTAAAAAAAATTAAATGGCACATGTATCATATTTCTACATCAAAGTTTTTGAAAGTATCACCCTAGGCTAGGGCTGAAAAAGTTTATATAAACCTAAATGTTCAAGAAATAAATGCATACTTATAGGACAAGAGCACCCAATTGATTCAATCATCCAAACACCCCATAGCCATAACAAATTAAAATAGTTTAATATCACAGCAAGATCTTCCAAGTTGGATGTGCCTATCCAGAATCATAGCTTATAAAATGGGTGAGGAAAGAATAAGAGCAACTGAGCAAACCAAGAGCATCCAAGAAAAGAAACAAGATTAATAGGAAAGGAATCACAATTCATAGCCCACAGCCACAGGCCCACATGCTACACTTAACTACATACTTAAAGAACAAGAGCAAACCGAGAGCATACAAGAAAGGAGAAGACCTTCACATCATAGGAAAGGAATCATAAAACATGCACCACTTTACTTTACAAAATCGTTAAAGGACGAGAGCAAACCGAGATAGAGAGCATCCAAGGGACCAAGAAAGGAGCAGAAGTTCTGCTCCAAAATAGATGGAAATTGGAAAATACAGAACACATAAAGGAGACGACTCATACGAGCACTGAGCACATCAAGAGCTCTAAATATTGATACCACCAAAAAACCGATAGCTCTAACAGCAAAATAACTTTTCTCAAAGCAACAGAACAAATGAACAATCCCCTTAAAATATTTTTTCATTACTAACAAGTAACAACTTCTGAAGGCCGATGAAGCTGATACCAAATAACAAGTGCCATCAAAGTGTCAAGATTTGAAACTATATATAATAAATTTTACCAATGTAGCTCTTTACGTCTTTGTAAAATGAGTCTGGGGCAAAGAAATAAACCGAGCGGTTGAGCGAAGTTGCGAAGGTAACAATGGCTCTATCACAGAGAAAAAATGCAAACACTGCAGACACAGAGACACTGCGACTCAGAGGGCTGAGAGCCTGAGAAATAAATCACGAAGCGACGAAGCTTGAGGAGCTCAGTGAGGACCGAAGAGGCGCATAATAGAGGATCGTTCTCATCTCAGCCCTAGCCGCAAAGATAAGAAACAGAGAAAGAACTCAAAGAAGTCACGGTCTCACAGTCACAAAGCCTTGAAGGCTGAAAGTTGAAACGGTGAAACCCTCGTTATAAGTTAGATATCTAGCATTCATTAACGAAGCCTTTGATCACAAGGTCCAGAGAGGTAGAAAACGAATCGCATTCGCCTCGTGATTCCGTGAAACAAAACCCGCAGCGCGCCGTATGGCCCGTATTCGATCCGTTCGAAAAATCGAATGAGGCGATTTAAGTACGGATCGAAATCGGTTGAATATAAAATCGAGCCAACAATTCAGCTCGTAGCTCAGCTCATTTAGCTCGATTCGAACTCGATTCAAGCTAAAATACGAGCCGATTTTCGAGCGATTAACGATCTTCGAGCAAATTTCTCAGCCCTACTTACAAGAACCGGATCTGAGGAGTATTCCAAAGCAATCTGCTCGTTGGTTTAAACGTTATTTACGTAACATAAAAGACCAGAAGGTAGTTCCAGTTCCTCTCTTAAAGGAGGAGGTGGCCGAAGTTGTGACTGCAACCGTGAGTAACCCTTAAATATAACCATGGATGAGGCTATCAGGATATTTAAATATAGTTTTACTTTAATATATAATGATGAGTTGCCTTCTCAATTATAATAATAAAATGCTTTTCTGAATGTTTTAGTAAGCTACAGTGTTGAGGATGCTGGAATAAATTATCTACTTTAAAGAGAGTTGACATGACTGGCTATTTGGCTCCTTTTACCGATCATATTTTATTGTAAAAGGTTTGTTTTAGTCGTTTGACATAAATTGATACTCTGCTGTGCAGCCAACACAAGTTAGAAATAATCTTTTTGGGCTTCTTTCTTCGTAAGTCTTGAACTTTTTTACTACTTCTTTATATTAATGAAATTCCTTCGCATTAAAAAAAAATAGTTTTAACTTGAATTAGGCCTTGAATTTTATTCATAGCCTAGCTTTTAATCATGAAATCATAAGTTTGATTTCTATTCCTCGTATTGCACGTTCATTCATTTTAGATTATTATTCATGCACTACTTCTTCACCTCTAGTTGATATGCTTTGCAGCTATGAGTCATCTATTAGTAGATCTCCTTTTGGGATTATGCGATTTAGATAGATGCGTGCTTAGTCATATTCAGACAATAACCTATATGAGCTAACATAGGAGCTTTATGATAAAGTTAATGAAAAGATAAATCAACATAACATAAGTGTTTGGGTTATTTTGTGTCATAAATAAAGTTGAGATATGTCTCTTATATAAAGTTTTTATGAAGATGTTTATTTTGTAGAAAAAAAAATGGTGTAGTGGCATTACTTTAAAATAATATGAATAGTATGACACCAAAAAATTATATGAATAAATATGAATTTGGATTTAATGTTTAGATCATAAATCACTCTTTCTAAAAAAAAGATTATAAACATCCATATATTAGAATAAAAATTTTCTAGAATTGATTTTAAGACCAAATGATCTCCATTGTTTAGCAAATTTATAACTAAATTTAAAGCAAATATATCAATAAGATGAACCCAATGTTACCAAGAGCATCTTCATCTAAATCCAAAAGGATATAAATTAGGCTATTACAAAGTCATTTGAAGAATCAATCATCCATCAAATTTTTTTGTGCATATACTTGAAATAAGCATCTTGAAGAGATGAACCTAATGAGCTAGCAATCATCAAATTATGAGTTTAGGTATATAAGATTTTTTTGATTGATCAACAAGATCAATAGGACCTTTAGTTGTTTGTAAAATATTGAATGATGAAGTCGTCTTAAAGATGACTTTTGGTGATAAGTCACATATGATTAACCTATTGAAATTTATTTTAAACTTTAAGTTTAATCAATTTGACCAATTTCATCATTTATATATTATAAGATTCATCATATTTATGTGGCCTAAATTGGATCAAAGGTCCAATTAAGCTACACCATGGACAATTTGGTTCTAATAGGTCATGAATAGATTATTATGTTATTGAATTTGTTGGATAATGCCAATTCTAACAGCTTTAATTCATTGACCTAATTGAGCCTTATGGCTGAAAAAAGTTCAAGGAATCCTAATTTGGTCTAATGGTAAACTATAATTAACTTATCTATATTTTGATGATCTAAACTTCATAGAAGAGGTTTGACCAATTTATTGGATTAATTAGTTTAAAATCACTACTTGAGTCAAGACTTAACTAATATTAAGGCTAGGATGTCCATTGGCAAAACTTGGGCCCATTGATTAAGCTTAAGAGATTCATTGGTCAATCAAAATGTATTAACATATATTTAAATTAATGGGGAAAGATTTAAATGCTTATGCTACCAAATTGTTTTAGTAATACCAATTAGGATTATGCTAAAATAAAGTTTACCCTAAGATTAATTGATATTTGATCTATCAAAAAGATTAAATTTTATTTGAATTGAATGTTTAAAGGTCTCCTTTCATGTGTTTTTTTAAGCTTATAGGGATTTTATGGTCATCCAAGGATCATGTCCTAATCAGCTCAAGCTAAGGGTTGGATAGAATTTAGTATCGTCTTTTGTCTGCTTGTACAAATGGTTACAGATTCTATGGCGAAGAAGGAATTTTGATTTAGGTTCCAAAAGATAATTTAATTTGTTGTTTTAAAAGAAGATTTATCCCTCAAAGTAGTTTTTATTTTCCCCCTCTTTTTTGTTTTACTTTTGTGTTTGTTGTATGCTATTTTCCCTCTCCCTTTTATTGTTTGGAGTTTTTAATTTGAATTTTAGCTTTAGGTTTCATTGCTTGACATTCCTAAGTTGATTCCTTTACTTTTCATTTTTTTTCTAAGTCTAGAATTTTGATTTTACCTCAGATCATCCCTGTAAGGGCTGGTATTTTAGCTTACTCCAGATGCCTGTTGAATAAGTTTTGTCTTACATTTACATCCAGCTTTTTTCATCTCTCCGCTTGAGCACAACGAGGCCTTCAAACCTGAAAGAAGACATAAAATGCAATATATATTTATTTTCCGCTTTTTTTAAGTCTAGAAATTAGACAAAATTTCAAAGAACATTTCGTAGGCTATGATCTAACGAGTGTTGGCTTACTCTTGACTGCTTGAGATAGTGAGTGGTGTCTTAAGACACACAACCTGCTTTTTCATCTCGCCCCACCCGCTGAGCACAAGTCTTCAAACCTCAAGAAAGAGACACAAATATATATATATATATATATATATATATATATATATATATATATATATATATATATATATATATATATATATATATCCATTCACAGATCCCACATATTCGACGAATTTTCAAAGACGTAATGCCACAAGAAGGCAGTGCAAGAACAATGAAAGTGCGACAATCAAAAATTCATTTAAAGATCGACGATGTTTTTCCTCGATCATGAAATAAAATGGACCGCTAACGGTGTAACCGAAAATCGAAGACCCGTCGTTTGACGATGTTCTTCCCGACGAGCCGGCGAAAGGCGTGCGGCTATGACGAATCGAGTAAGACCTCACCGTTGATGATGCTCTTTCCGGTTGCGCAAATAAAACGGCCAAGTCGAAGTGGCGGCCGAAAATCGAAAGAAGAATTCGTTGATGATGCTCTTCCGACACGCGAGTAAAATAGGACTAAAAGTAATGGGTCATGGACGGAAGGTAGCGGTGTGCAGCAGGTATTTATGAAATGAAGAACCCGTAGAACTGGGTCAGGAAGAGGTGTGCTGGACGGGCTAGTGGGTTGCAGCGGGTGCGGCCGGCCAGACGGGCCGAGCTGGCATGTGGAACAGGGCAGCAGTGGGCCGCGGATCACGGGCCGTGGGATGGAGCAGCGCGCGGACTGCGGAACTGTGTCACACGCGGGAGATTGCGGCGGAGCCCAGGCGCGCGGCTGAACGGGGCCGGATGATGGGGTTTTGCGGAAATGGGAAAGCGAGCCGATGGCAGGATCGCGCAGAGCGGGCTGGCAGTTTCGGGAGGCTTGTGATCGGCTTCGGCCGGCGCTTAGGACGGAATGTCGCCAGCGGGTCAAAACGAATGGCGGAACGGTGGGTCGGGCCCGCTACACGGAATGGCGGGTCTTGCAGGGAATAGGTCGGTGGAGCGGGGCTGGGCCGGAGGGAACAGCGAGACGCGCAGGCTTGGCCAGCGGCAGGATTGCTGCCGGCGGCACGGTTTTGCGGGAGACGCGCCGGCGGGAGCAGCAGGTCAGAACAGGGGAAATTGAGAGGAGAATCACCGATTTTTTTTATTTCTTCTTTCTTTTTGGAGTGGTTGGCAGAAAATAAGGGACATGGGAATGAAATGAGGAGGGAATGAAATGAGGAGGGAATGATTTTCAATTTTTTTTTTCTTTTTGGAGAGGTTGATAAGAAAATTGAAAAATAAAATTGGGAGAACTGTTGCTGCATGAGGGGGTAATTTAGAAATTTTTAATAAATTTTAAATTTATTAAACGATTTTAATGTAGATTTCACTCTGGTAGATACACATATATATATATATATATATATATATATATATATATATATATATATATATATATATATATATATATATATATATATATCGAATAGGTAATTTGTTATTCGAATCGATCGCCGTTTGCGATCTTTTCTCAAGTCGACGTCAAATTGAGTCCATTTCAGCTCAAAATGCGCGTCGCCACTTTCGACCGCTCGATTTTTGCGCAGACTCGTCCGAATTAAGTGCGAATAGTTTTACTTGATAGATTTTGACGTTTCAAAGCTAACGACGCAATCAATTTCAGGAACAGAGGTTATTTGGTCATCATCGATGCCTCCTGGCCTCGATATGCGTGCAGGCGCGTTGACGATTCGAGCGCTTGATCGGTTGATCATCAAGTCATGTAATATTTATATTCTGACCAGTTTTGATGTTCTAAATGTGATGGTCAAGTACGTTCATCGATCGGAGGTCATTTTGAGTTAATTTCAATGACGTCATATGCATTTCAGCCTCGATTTACGCATTGTCACTTCAAATCATTAAATATTTGCATAAGCTCATCTGAATTGAGAGCGGGCAATCTCATTTGATATATTTTGATGTTTTGAAGCTAAAGGCGTAATCAATTTTATGAATGGAGGTCGTTCGGACATCGTCGCAGCTTTCCGACTCCGATATGCGTGTCGACATATTGATAGCTTGAGCGCTTAATCAATTATTCGTTAGATTTTGCAATGTCTATATTCTGATCAATTTCATCGTTCTGAATGCAATGGTGAAGTTCGTTTGTTGATCGGAGGTTGTTTTGACCATTTTCAGGGACGTCCAGTGCATTTTGAGCCTCAATTTGCACACTATCACCTCCGTAGTCCGGCGAATTCGATTTGTAGGCTTGTCTTGGTTTATGACACATATGTGGAGGTCAACATTCTTACTAAGTGAGAGTTTCCATCCATGCACAATAGGGGAAGACTTGACCTTTGAGGGTCTCCCTTATGGTGGAAAACACTTCTATCTCTCTGATTTAGCTAATAATCATATTTCATCATGCATTTAGACATATTAAATCCTATAGCCTTTGTTAAAATGAAGAGTCCCAAAATCAAATAAAATTTGATAAAATTTTTATTAGACTAAGTCATTATTCATACCACTCATGCTCTAGTTTCTTAGGGAGTGGGTTTAAAGACTTTAGCTTCTTTCTAAATAATAACAACCTAACCATTTTGCAAAATATATGACTTGACCACATGATTTTAAAATATTGGAGAGTTAGTTGGCTGCCACTCTAGACGATTATAAGTCCAGCAATCGGGTAGTTTATTCTCCCTTGTGGAGGTAAACAATATACTCATTCTTCACTTAGATTTAGAACATGCTTTGGCCCTCGCTAAAGCTCCCTAGATTTAGGATCCGAGGTAGTTGTTTCCTTCGGGTTACTGGCATAAATCCTCACCTCTTAGATATTTTCACAACATTGTATTGTGAGATTATAAGTCCTTATTTTATAGTAAAATTTTAACTCAAATGTATAAAATTATCTTCAATTTCAAATATATAAAGTCTAACCATATGATAGATTGGAATGCTCATTTGGTTTCTTAGAATCATGAGCATTCCATACTCATCTCCCTTTGGCTTCGACAATAAGTCTCTCCTTTTTGATCTATACCATTTGATTTTCTAAACATAGCTAATTTATTGATAGTCCTATCTTTGAAATCTTTGGAGACAAAAATTATATATTTTAATCGAGAGTATTCCTAAGGAACTTACTTTCCTTAGGATGTAATTAACTATGGGGGCTTATCCCCATAGGGAATTTTAGAACCCGATTTAAATAAACTCTATTTTATTCATCCAAATAAAGTATGAAAAAAATCTTTGGTACATTCAAAGATCCATCATGCCTTAGGAGTCTTTATTAGGTGACTAGGTCCATTATAAGATAGTGATTTCTATCTTTCGAGATAGTGCACTATTCCTTAATGTCGTACTTGATCACCTCAATAAGTACACCTTCAGATTTGCGTAGTGTCCTCCTATATATAATTTAAAAATAAACACGACAATCCCCCCGTACACATAAATCGAAAACAAACACCACAACCATCAAGAAAATCCAATTTATCAATTATGAATCTAGATGCATGATGTGATTTAAAATATTTTGAAATCAATTTTAAGTCCATTAAATTCTAATATTAGCAGACTCATAATTGAGAAACATCTTAATAAGATGAATCCAATAATGCTTAAAAAAAGATCTAATCTGATTCCAAACCTGGATCAAATTGTTGAAGCAAAATAAATAATTTTAAGGCATTAATTGAAGGACCAAATAATCTTCAAATCTTATATCTTTATTATTAAATCAAGTATCTTGATGAGCTCAATATCACTCAAATTTGATATCACAATGGAACTTAAACATTCAAAAAAACCATGTTTATTAAAGTGCTTATTTTTGGCCATCCAATCAAGTAATTTGAATTTTGATTGGATGCAACTCTCAAAGTATATAAAAGAACTCTGCTCTTCATATGACAACACTAAAATGATGAATAGAGAGAGAGTTTTAAAAGATTCTTATGTTCAACCTAAGCATCAATCTTAGACCATTATTGTTGGGTTATTGAATCATTGCACTATCTTTGAACTTTTCTTTTGCTCAGCCTCCAGCATCAAACCACAACCACCCGATCATTGTCATCAAAATGCTGCCACCCAACCACAGTTATCGAACCATTATCACCTAGCCATAATTGCTCACACTTGTAGAAGGTTATGTCAACAACTTGTATGTAATCCTACCTTCTCTTATTCAAATGATAGATGAAACTTTATAACTTATGCTTACATAATAGAATCATTTTGATTAGGAAGTATGCCTTTTTTTTTTCTCTCTCACATATATTATAAGCTCAATTGCATTTATAAATTTTAAGATATGTTTTATTTATGTTCATGTATGTTATGTAATTTTTTTCATAATATTTGAACTTATATTTTGTGTCTAATTAAATTTTTTGAGTCTCCTTGTGCCTAATTGTATTAAATAATTATTAATTTTTAATCAAATCATAAAATTATTTATTTGACTTTAAAGTCACTTAATGAATAGAGGAGACTTGTGGGATAACCTTGAGTATAGAATCTCTTCCAATGATTTTAAGTTATATAATCCAAATATCTTAAGTAACAAAATTTAATTAAGTTTAAATGATTAGTCTTGAAATTAATAGCTTAAGTAGATAGTTTCGTGGTGCATAGTCATTTCCATTATTGACTCTCATATGTATGCTTTCTCATTATTAATTTGCATTTATAATTAAAATTTAAATTGCTAAACTTATGTCATTAATGCTATTATCACTATTAAAGTTTAAAATAATTTTGGCTTAATAATGTATGTATTTAAATAAAGCTAAATTTTGTAAAAGAGGATAATTAAAATATATTAATTATATGTATAATCAATACATTTCTAAAGTATATTAAGTCTAAAAATCCGAGATCACAAAGCGACTGACCCGAAGGAGGTATTGATCATATATTTTTCATTTAATAATGACACGTACTTGCAACTATTAAAATGTATATAAGTGTATGTGTCTTTATGATTAATTTTATTTGATAAAAAATTACACACATATATATTTTTATTTAAATTTCTAATTTAGATAAAAATAAAATACCACATGCATACATGCAGGCCTGTATGAAGTATTCATACATTAGATCACCACACAAATAATGTCTAAATAAAGTAAAATATTTTTCCAAAATTATAGAATGGTGAGATTTGTGATAAAATACTAGAGTGATGAAGGAAATTGGGTGAATGTCATAATGAAAATTGTAGCTTATGCTTTTAATTCTAAGATATCTTTTACATGATGATGATATTATTTAGGTTTAATTCAAACTTAAGATTTAAATTAAATTTAATGCTTCATTAAGATTATTAAAAGTCATAAAATTTATCTCTTTAAATTTGAAGATATATTTCACATGATGATGATATTATTTAGTTTTAATTCAAACTTAAGATTTAAATAAGAAAATCAAATGATAAGTAGAATATTAACTCTAATTAAAAAATACTTTATGTTGAAAAAGCAGAATATTAACTGTAATTAAAAAATAAGTTCTAAAAATTTTTAACAGAGAAAAAAATAAAATAAAACCTTGATTACATAAATCGGATTGATCAATATATATATATATATATATATATATATATATATATATATATATATATATATATATATATATATATATATTTATATAAAATCTTTAGACACTTTATTAAATAGCATAGAATAGTAATCTTTAATAATTTAATATTTTTCAATATATAAATATCTTAATGATATCAGAAATAAGCAATCTTGAAGTCATTTGATTCATCTCATCATGATATACATACATTGAAATTATAAATTTATACGAAATAGAAGCTCATTTAATCTCATAGTTAATTTTAAAATTCTCTAATTCAAATATTGTACGAAAATATGTTTTATACATCTTTCTAATATATATTTTTCTCTGATTTATATGATCATATTGAAATATAGTGTCCTAAACATCTATATTTAAAGGGAGGGAGAGAGAGAGAGAGGAAAGAGAGAGGGAGAGAGAGAGGTAGAGAGAGAGAGAGAGAGAGAGAGAGAGAGAGAATAAAATTATAGATGCGAGCTCTTTCAAGAAATTAGCATCAAAGTGCCGTTAAAGCTGCGAAATTGGCTCAAGTAGATAAACTTTTTGTGTTAAGGAGCAATTACAGTTCGAAGAAATAAATATCTCTATTATCATTTAGCATTACTAGACATCTTTTCATGCAACTTATTAAATTTTCAAAAAATACAATGGTTATTTTCATTATTAACATTAATATATCAATTATTTATGATTTACTCCATGCAATATATTTCCATATTTATTTCAATTAAATAAATAAAAATCGGATGGTTTCATTAAATTTGATCAAAATAATTAATATAAACTCTTTAATTAATTATAATTCGTATCAATTGAATTAATCAAACGACCGCAATCTGCCGCTATTTGGATGAATTCAAACGTACGTTTATATATATATTATCCTCACTAATAGCCATCAAATAAATATTTTCTAATATATTTTCTGCAGTCAGCGTACGTTGAACAACAAACAAATTACAATTTATAATAATAATCCACTTATGAAGCATTATATAAACCCCCTTAGCTAGTCATAAACCAACTCCATTTGAATTAACCATCCTTTGTTATTTCTTAATCAAATAGCAAAGGTTCTCTAAATAAATAGGTGGTTGGCTTATATTCTTTCTTATCTTCTCTCTTTTCTCATCCTTCACTATCATTTCTCGAGCTGCAAGGCTTGCTCCTCATTTTTCGCCAATCAAGGCCGTTAATTTAGGTGGTTGGCTTGTCACTGAGGGTTGGATCACACCTAGTTTGTTTGATAATATTCCAGTTAATAAAGATATATTGGTAATGCTTTCATAGTTTTTTCTTATTTTTCATCCCTTGCTCTTTCCTTCCAGTTCCAATTACCATATATAAATATCTCATTTGTTTTCTTATCTTTTAGGATGGAACTCAAATTCAACTCAGGTCTGTAACACAAAACAATTACCTCTCAGCTCAGAATGGTGGTGGGTCAATAGTTATCGCAAATCAGGCATCAGCATCTACTTGGGAGACATTCAAAGTATAGTAAATTAATTGTTTCCACTTTACTTTATTATATTAATAAAAATTTTATGATTTTAATATGGAACATAATCTTATTGATTGAATATTTTTAGTTATGGAGAATCATTGAGACGACCTATCAGTTTAGAGTCCTCAATTGACAATTTTTTGGGCTCGACGATAATGGAAATCTAATGGCTACTGCAACCGCACTCGATGACTCATTCTTTGCATACATTTGTGATTGGATTGAAAAAGATGACGAGCCTAATCGAATTCGCATCAAGGCAACGAATGGCTCTTTCTTGCAAGTAAATTCATGGCAATGCGGTGCGACTATCGAGAATACTAATTGGGAGATGATGACCCTTCAGTGTTTGAACTGACAAATGTGTATCAATTGAAGGGAGAGTTTCAGGTCACCAATGGCTACGGATCAAATAATGCTGCCTCAGTCATGAATGTGAGATGACTTCAAAATTGCATCTACTTTAGAACTAAGCTTACAATCATTAATAATTCATTGATGTATTAAGTCACTGAGAAAATGTTGGTTTCAACAGCAACATTGGAATAGCTTCATAGTGGAAGATGACTTCAAGTTTGTGTCTGAGAATGGATTGAATGCAGTGAGGATTCCAGTTGGGTGGTGGATACGATTTGATCAAAACCCACCTCACCCCTTTCGTTGGTGGATCATTACAAGCATTGGATAATGCCATCTCTTGGGCAGAGTAAGCATATTGTGTTTTCTAATTTGTATATCACATTTAAAAGTATGTTACATTAAAATGTGATTTGTGATGTAGGAAATATAAAATAAAGGTGATCATAGATATTCATGCTATGCCAAATTCACAAAATGGATGGGAACATAGTGGAACAAGGGATGGATTACAATCATGGGGACAAACTGATGATAGTATTGATCAATCAGTTGCTGTGGTTGATTTCTTAACTGCTAGGTAATTTAGTTCAAGTTTTGAGCTTTAAAATACTTTATCATATACATTTACTACTCATTTTGTACGTGCAGATATGCAAATAGGCCAAGCTTTTATGCAATGGAGTTGATCAATGAACCACTTGCACCTGGAGTCACATTAGATAGCTTAGAAAAGTACTATAAGGCTGCATATGACACAGTTAGGAAGTACTCCAATGTGTATGTGATCATGTCAAACCGCTTATCAATTGATGACCCGACAGAGCTCATCCAATTTGCAAGTGGCTTCTCTGGCTCTGTTGTCGATGTCCATTATTATAATCTCTTCTCGAGTTCTTTTGAAGGCATGTCAGTGCAACAAAATATTGACTATATATATAACGATCGTGCTTCTACTCTTAGTTCTCTAATGGTCTCAAATGGCCCTCTTATATTTGTTGGTAAGCATCATGCTTTTGATTATTTTGTTACGCATATATTATTTATATATGATCTTCTTTATTATATATTTATATATGATGTAGGGGAATGGGTGGATGATATGGATGTAACTGATGCTTCAGAGAATGATTATCAAAGGTTCGGATCGGCCCAGGTTGATGTCTATGGGAGGGCAACCTTCGGATGGTCATACTGGACTTTGAAAGCTGATCAAAACCAGTGGAGTTTGGAATGGATGATTACAAATGGATACATAAACATATAATCATCTCCACTTTATCACTTAGAAGTTTGGGTGTTGTATCATATATGTATATCAAGCTTTGTTCACTATTTGTATCTATGGCATCAACATAATATAAGCTAAAGTTTGTGTTTATTATCCTAAATTTGCTTATATACTTTATAAAAATATTTCAAAGGTAAAACATTCTTGAATAGCTTAGAATATAAATTCTTGATATCATGTAGACTAAATGGAACATATGAGAAGTGAAATGATAAGATCACAAAAATTTATGACATCAATTATGGTGGGGCTTTATGCTTATTAAACATCATCCAACATATAAAAATGATATATTAAGATTATAAATATTCAGCAAAAATTATAGATGAATACATTAAAAATAATTAAAATTATCTTTAAAGTGAATTGCGAAAATTATAAAGTTAAAATTTTAAAATATCGAACTATCTTAATATTTGTAAAATTTATACAAATAAAATACGAGAAATCAAGTTAAATGTAAAACTCAATATAATATCCATAAAATTATAAAGAAAATATTTATAAAATAGAGTATTTAATATACTATAATAGGGTGAAAATGATTAGAAGATGTCACATCAGATTTATGACTAATTATAACTAATGAGGCTCAAATAAATCATATTAATTCATAGGATCACTATACATATTGCTTGGCCATATGGAGACCATGATTGCTTCTTATCAAAGCATTAGAGGGCTTTTGACAATGTAATGACATATAAGAGTGGAGATCGATTTGATAATCGCATGCAATAAGTTAGTGGCTAACCATGTGAGGGACATTAATCACACAAGTTTGATCATTATTATTTTTAATCAAAGAAGTGATAAAGTAGGAGTGGAGATTAAATTAATATCATCATCTAATTTTGCTTTTGAATTTCTATTACTTTTTATTTTTAGAATAAAAATTTAAAACTTTAATAAAAATAATTTTCATAATTGAGATTGGTATATGATCACTATAAAGTGTAATATAGAATATTATAAATAAAAAAAAACTTATATACTTTTGCATATCATTATGGGAGAAATTATTGTTTGTGAGCCGAATATTATAAATAAAAAAAACTTATATACTATTGCATGTGTGCAACGAACCTAAAGTTGATAACCTCCAGGCGTCTCCCAACTTCTTGCTTCTGCTACAATGCATGCGTCATTGGCAAGGTCTACTAGGGCTGCGATGCTGCGCACATATAACAATGAAATTCTTCTGATTGGATGTCACGTGCACGGACATTATTATGAATGGACCGGCCATCGCGAAAGTATTTGAGAAACACATACCTTCATATAACTCTAGAACTTACATCATCTCACGAGATATCGATGAACCATCAAACACAATATCCGCATCCCGGTCTTTTGTGGTCTAACATAGCGAGCGTACTCATTGTGGAATTCATCATGATCCGAATTCGGATAGAATGACTCAATAAGATCATGATCGATCGGCGATAAATTGGCATTACCAAGCAAAGACTCATCGCCGACGCATCATCGCGATTGATTCACTATTCGCGTTTCATACTCATCATCGTGGTTGTCTAGATGAACTAGGTTGATCATGCGTAGCTTGAATAAATCTGGGTCGCATTTAAACATATATCATCTAGCTAAAAAATAGAAGATACAAAAAAAAAATAAAAAATAACGATGTCGAGATGAAAGCTTACACTATCTCATGTTGTGATAGTGATTCATCGATTATTGGCCGAACTTCGCATAACCGGAAGTGTACATTAAATGCATAATATCGGGTTTGGTGCGGTACATTGTGGTTTTATTTCCACGTAAAGAATCAATGTTTGGCAGGAAGCTTCGTTCAATACTGATCGCGGACATCATCATCATCGCAAGCTATGTATCCCCGTACTGAAAAAGCGGCATGTAATCTCCACTGTGAAGTTATCAACGTCATAACATAGAGTCCTGAGCACTTTTAGTTTTAAATCTCCTAACCTTGTATGACGCGACACTCGCATGGGTCGATATTTTTTACCATCATAACTTGGAATGAACTGACCATCAACGATCAGTTGCCCGTCATAGAACAGAATTAAGGAAACGAGATCCTGACTCATTCTACTATTAGCTCAGCAACCAATATTGTAACAAAACCTAACAATACACTCAAAATCCGTTACAAAAATACATATTATTCACTTAACAATTAAGCAACGCAAAAAATGACCTACCAAATTACCTAATCCTAGTATATCGTATACCCTAACCACGACAAATTTTAGGAAAATTATTATGAAAAATATGAAAAACTTCCCTCTACATTATTGCTAATTCAAATAAGCAAGGAATCAAAAAAAAAAAAATCAAACTTATGGTAAATCTGATCTCTGATGAAACTTCAATAGAGAATGTCCTTTGGTACCAAAGTTACGAATGCCAATGGTGGAGCCGGCGAAAGTTACGAATGGCAATGGTGGAGCCGGCGGCGATGGGGCCTCGTGTAGGAGGGAGGAGGCCGAGCAAAAGGAAATAAAAGTTATCGCTCGGGTCCCTTTAGAATATGTGATTACTTATCGCGTGTAGAACTTACCTCGATAAGTTAGCGACTGGCTTCTAATCCGTGAAGCCAGTCGTTAACTAATCGGGCGATAATTGACGATTAAGTAAGTAATTGTCACGCCTCGGCAATGAGGGTGGCCGATCGACTTATCGCGTATCTAAAGTTAAATTTTTTTTTAATGAATGCTTAATCTGTTAATTATTAATTAAAATATACTTAATTTAAAAATTTAGTCAAAAAATAATATGGTAACATATTTACTATCTTTCTATATTGTAAATACATTTTTAATAATATAATTAAAACCTTTCTTATGTGAATTTCTATAAGACGTCTTCATAAAAAAATTTCTTCTTGATGTTTCTTAATATATATATATATATATATATATATATATATATATATATATATATATATATATATATATATATATATATATATATATATAACACACCTGTTGCTGGTGGTGAGCTGCAGCACTTGGTAGGCGATGATTAAATGACAATAGTGCTGATAAATAGGTGGAGATCATTAATGGAAGATAATGGAAGGCGTGCCTTTGGTAAATTGACAACTTTAATTAGGCTTTGAAAGGACTGATCAAACTTCGTTCTGAAGCAGTTTTGGTAGAGTTATTATTATTATTATTATTTTAAGTTGATGAGATATACTTTTTAGATGAACTGAGATTTTGATCAACTTTTAAGCAACTTTAATTTTAATGAACATTAAGTTGATCTAAGAACAGTGTTTCCACACATACTATATGATGACTCGATTGATTTATATCAGATAATTATGTGTGTGCAAGTCAAATGATTGTATTTTTCTACGTTTTATTTCTTCTGTTTGGAGATTAAAATTCTCTGTTTATATTTTAATAATTCCTTTATTTATAATGAAGCCATGGTTGATTTTTATCTATATCATACATTTATTTATTTATTTTCATATCTAATATTCATATTTTAATACCTCATATATACATAAAAAAGTCGATTTAATTTTAAAAGATAATAATAATATTATTTTTGATGTGATGCTAAATATTAGAGTTATGTATGTAAATATCAAAATATAAATGTTAGATATGAAAATATGTGAAAATTATAAGAAAATTATAATATATATATATATATATATATATATATATATATATATATATATATATATATATATATATATATATAAGAATGTATAAAAAATTTTACTTTACATTAAAAGATAGTTCTCACGTACTTTTTTTTAATTAAATTTTTACTCAAATAATAAATTCACAATAAAAAATTTTACTTTACATTTTCACTTACAAAAATGAAACAAGCATGGAATATTATCTCTTTCCTTTACAATAGGGTACTTGTGCATCTTCATTATGGAACAGACAAAAGAAAAGAGCACTGATGAGCACCTATGTATAGAACCCACTGTTCTCCACTGGTCTGGTAAAAAAAAAATTTGGCTGAAATACATAAATTAATTTTATCATTTTTTTTAAAATATAAATTAAAATTTTATTATTGGCAAGCACTATAATTTCAATGAACGCAATTTTTGAATTATTTTTAGATTCGTAAAAAATTATTATATATAATTGATTTTCTGCTTACCTTATAATTGTAAGCTCATCTTTGTAATGGCCTTGAAGATAAAATGACAATAGCTTAATATTATTGCAGTGCAAATATTCTGATATTTTATCATCTTTTCCATTCTCTGATACTGAAGTTTTAAGTAACACAGCACGATATTTTTTTCATAATTTAAAATAAAAAATGGTTTTCTTCTTGCTTTTGCCTTTCACAATTAACCAATATGTAATTTAATAATGAAATAATTTATAAACACGTGATATTTTAAGTAACATATTAGCTTTAATTTCACAGAGAGGACTACAAGAATTATGTAAAGCTGTGTTTTGATGAATATGGCCATAAAGTGAAGCATTGGATCACCATGAATGAACCTTCAATGTTTAGTCCGATGGGTTATAGCTATGGAATATTTGCTCCTGGTGCACTCCAGATTTGAAGGTTAATGGAGTGGATTTTATTTGCCCTACTGGAGATTCTCTCAGAGAACCTTATCAAGTTGAAGATAAGGGCTTAAAGACGATCCTTGATGTAATCTAACTAAAATAGAAAAATATTTTGTCAATCCTCCTTGTGTTTGGACACAAGTAATAGCTCTAGAATACATATCATACGACTTGAATATAATCAATATTAACTCTCTTCTTTTCTAGAACTCTCCAAAAAAATATCTCTTGAAACTTTATCATAAGCTTTCTCTAAATCAATAAATATCATATGTAGATCCTCCTTGCTTTTCTGTACTTCTCTAGCAAACCTTTTAACAAATGTATAGCATCCATAGTAGATCTACCTGGCATGAAACCAAACTGATTGTGATAAACATTTGTATCACGTCGTAATATATGCTCAATTACTCTCTACCATAATTTTAATGTATGCCACATTAACTTAATTCCTCTATAATTTGCACACTCTTGTGCATCACCTTTATTCTTAAATATAAGAACCAAGAAACTCTTTCTCCACTCATCTGTCATCTTTTTAATCTTTAAAATAACATTAAAAGGATTTGTGAGCCAAGAAATTCCTTGATCTTCTAAACATTTCCACACTTCTATTGCAATATCATCTCCAGAAAAAAAAATAAATCACAAAATTATCCGATAGTTGGTATATGAAATGTGCATATAACAATTTTCATTCATTTAAAATCATCAAAAAGATAAAATTAGATGCTACTATACCTTATTTTTTCATTTTTTTTAATTCTTAACTTCTCATTCTCAGTTATTTACGATATTTAATGTAGCCAAGGAGTTGGGTAAACGTGTATCCAAGAGGATTAAAGAAACTCGTTATATACGTAAAGGAGAGATACGATAACCCAGCAATTTATATCACTGAGAATGGTACATTCATTTCATCACAACATATTTTAATTTTTTTTATAAAATAAGTTTTTTATTATATTTTATTGATATTATCACAATATATTTTGATAGGAGTTCTTGAGTATAATTGATATGGCTCTCAAAATACCACTAGTCAAAGCATAAATCTTGATGTCGAAAGCGATATGATTTTGAGTCAAAACCGATCGAGATCAAGCACTTAAAATATCATTGAAATCTTTGGGACATCAATTAAATCCCAAAACAGCTCTCAAATATGGAGTGTTTATAGTCAAATCGAGCGTCTCGACAAGCCGGATCTAACGAGCCTAAGATCTCATAATTTCAACT
Organism: Cymbidium sinense; assembly: GCA_021442155.1. Lineage (NCBI taxonomy): Eukaryota > Viridiplantae > Streptophyta > Magnoliopsida > Asparagales > Orchidaceae > Cymbidium > Cymbidium sinense. Next base: position 1,527,116 of record CM038229.1, on the reverse strand, counting down.
TCATTTGGGCATCCAAATGCTCAAAATACATCAAATGATCGAAGGAATCATCCTGAGCTGTCCGATCGAGCGGAGTGGTACGGGCTTTACATGAATTTACAAGAATGCCCCTCCTCCCATCTATAAATAGGCATTCATTCCTCACATGAGGGGAGGCCAAGAAAAGAAAAAGAGGAACTGAAATAAGTAAAGAAGAGGAGGTGCCCGAGCAAGGAAGAAGAGGAAGAGTCCAAGCCGAAGCAAGAGAGGAGAGAGCTCAAGATCCTCCAGTGCGACCACTTTCGGATGGTAACCACCGCGTCGGCCACCGTGATCCACCGTGTCGTGACCATTGTTGCGGTCATCATCACCGACCACTATCATCGGTCATCGTTGTCAACATCATCGTCAACATCGTCGTCAACATCGTCGTCAACATCGTCGTAAACATCGTCTATTACTAGCAACTGTTATCCCTTTCTCATATACAATTATGTAATCCCAATATCGGAAAGATCTTGTACTCTGAAATAGATACATAGTGGAAGCATTTTACTGGGCTAGATCCCGTGGTTTTTCCCTCTTTTCGAGGTTTTCCATGTAAAAATTCTGGAGTTTTATTGTTCACTCTTTAAATACCTGTGTGTGTGTCTTTGGATTTCACCTGGCAAAAAGGCACTTTTACTCTACCGTGCGGTTTTCCGGCGCATAGCAGGTTGGCGTCGTCAATAGAACCCCTCAATCATAATTCAGCGAAAACCAGCGTCATGGCCAATAGGCGCGGTACTGCAGAGCCTCCGCTCCAACTCGTCACTCTCAAACCAATCCAGAACCAAGGAGCCGCCTCCTTCCCACGACCGTGATCATGTGGTGAAGGCGGCGGAATCTCTTTGGAAGATCGTGTCCGTCGAATGGAGGAGTCTCAAAATAAGATGATCCGCTTTTGCACGGACTACAATAGCTACTACTGAAAACATATCTCCCCAAGATCGGTCATTGCGGGAGGAGGTCAAAACGCTAATCCTCCGACGGGTTCTTCCGCGCGAAGATGCATCTCGACACTACTAGTTCCACTCATCCATCACGTCATTTACTAATCCACCGATCGTTGTTGATAGCTTCACACGTACTCTTATTAATCCGCTCGTCATGACATCATTGGTGGCGCTTAATACAAGATGAATTTCACCTTCAAGACAAATCATCTTCACCCACACGGCGGTTATGAGAGTCCTCACCTTTGGCTGAATCTATTCTTCAACATCCAATTCCGTAGGTTTCAAGCTAGCATTGATTCTATGATGGGGTGAACCCACACATGGGACTATCATGCATATCATGCGAGCTCGACACCTTTGCTTTGTCGGGTCTTTCCGTTACCCTCAAAGGGAAAGGCTACTTGGTTCTCTCTTAAGGGGATCCATCTATACCTTTAGTGTGACAGCAGTTCAGCAGAGAATCATTAAAGATTCCTCCCATCTTTCTGATGAGCGAGGGTGAATCACTCAAGAATACTTCCAGAGGTTCTCCCAGAAGCTTCAAACAGGAGACCGAACTATTAAGAGGAGTTTTCCTTGGAGGACTCCATCCGAGCCTTCTATTCATCATTAATGCGGGGACCGGTCCACTCATACCTAGTTCATCGTGTAACAAATCTCATGATGAAGCTATTAATGCTCATCAAACAATTTGAATAATATGCGAAAAAAGCAAAAGCACCCGGAAATATGGACCAAGCCCATCAAAAGAAGCGACAAGGTAGATCTCCCTCCGACCCCCCATATCAACAACGCGTGAATCTCGACCGAGACATACACATCTGTTATGGTTATTCTCTGAATGAAAAATATCAAGTGGCGCATCCATTGAAGCGAATTCAAATCAGGAGCAATATTGTCACTTTCATCGAAGCGTGGACATACATCACTAGCATGCAACTCAAGGAAGAAATCGAGACTCATTCAACAACGTCGATTTGTGAAGAATCGACCACCTCAAACAAACACACCTCCGTTTGGGGGCACCAGACAATCATCATAGAAATAACCAAATAATCATCAAATAATTGGAGAAATTGAAACAATCAGGAGGACCGATACCTAATCAAGTTCTCGTTCGCCTCCAAAGAACCGAGTTGAAGAAGTCGTATTGATCATTCCATCATTTTCAATGGCTTGGACTTAAGGAGTCCATATCCCTCATCAAGATCCACTTGTCATCAGCGCAGGGATCGGTGATCCTTGTTATAACGTTAAAAGAATTTTGATCGACAATGGGAGTTCTGTCGATGTCTTATTTTACTCAACTTTTCTTAGCATGGGCCTGGCTAGGCAAAAGCTCCAACCAGCTGCTGGACCACTATATGGGTTTGGTAATCACCCAGTACGGGCAGAAGGAACAATCACTCTTCCTGTTATCCTCGGAGAATTCCCTCGACAAGTGACTCATTTAATCCAATTCATGGTGGTCAATTGGTCGATTATATAATGCAATCTTGAGGCCCCTCCAATCAATTTTGGTGCTATCACTTGGTGCCTCATCGAAGATAAAATTTCCTAGATGGGTTGGGGTGGTTTGTGGAAATCAGGCGGCTTCAATCATGTTTACCTCAAGCTCCGTGCCCTTCTATCACCTTTAGCATCGAGATTTTAACTTTCGAGATGAAGGAGTACCTCAAAAAGCTTCCCCTGTAGAAGATTTACTCTCAAGCATTATCGGATGACCAACCATTACGAGCGCATTGCAAGTGAGATCTTTACTCTCGAACAAAGGGAAAAGTTTACTGATTTCTTGCAATCAAGACATATTTGCTTGGAGTCGGCGATATGCGGTCGAAATGTAATCCGCACTCCCTCAAAATTAATCCAAGTCAAACCAATCATCCAAAAGAAGCGAGTTTTGCACCTGATCGTCTCCAGGCTATTGAACAAGAAGTTAACAAGCTTATAGAAGCGGGATTCATATGAAGTGCATTATGGAAATGTTGTCATGGTTAAAAAAACAAGCGGAACATGGAGGATGTGTATTGATTACGACCTTAATAAGGCCTAAAGGATAGTTTTCCTCTTCTAGAATCGATCAATTGGTGGGCCATCGGACATCAAATGCTCAGTTTTTTGGATGCTTATTCTAGTTACAAGAGAAGAATATGAGGCTCTCGCAGGTTGAGATCATAAAAAACTTAGTAATTCACACTGACTCCCAGCTTGTTGCCTCCCAAGTTGGAGGAGATTTTAATCATAATCCTCAAGGTGCAATATCTCCACTTGGTAAAATCCCTTCTTACTCATTTCAAGACACATCAAATCATCCACATATTACAAGAGAAGAATACTCGGATGCGTTTGCTTGCTACCTCTACCACTGGAGATCTATTTAAAGAAAGCATGTTGAAGAAATACATTTTCCCTAGTATCCAAGGGTCATGGGTAATTTAAACTATTGATGAGGAAAGGAGCGTTAGGTGGATAGACCAGATCTATCTTTCTATCCTATCTTTTCTACAAGAAGGAACCCTTCCAGATCCAACTTAGCTCGTCTCAGAGACAAGCTTCAAACTTTGCTATTATTGAAGGTGAACTATATCCTGGGCTTTCTCTGGTCCAGATCTCAAATGCCTTCCACCTTGAAGCTAATTACAGCGTTAGAGAGGTTCACGAGGGAATATGTGGAGAACACCTTGGAGGAAGAGCGGTGGCCTTAAAATCATGAGGCAAGGGTTTTATTGGCCTACAATGAAAACAAGGCATGTAGTTCACAAAAAAATGTGCAAGTTGTCAATTGCATTTCTAATCCACGACATGCGCTCAGAACTCTCATCCATTCAAAGCCAGTGGCCCTTTGCTAAGTGGGATTGATATTGGGATCTTTTCCAATAGCATGGGCAAGCGAAGTTCATCATTCTAACCGTACTTCACTACACCAAATGGGTAGAGGCGAACCGGTCGCTAAAATCATAGAGGCAAATGCTAAACAATTTGTCGGAAAAATATAATATGATTCGGTCTTTCGCAAAGATCATCGACAAGCGAACTCAATTCTTGGAAAAGTCTTCGTCCTTTTGCAAAGATCTTCACATTCAAATGCTTTTTGTAGCACATCCTCAAACAATTTGGCCAGGCAAAGTTACCAATAGGACCATACTCAAAGGACTAAAACCGTCTTGAGAGGCTGGGGGCAATGGGTTGATGAGCTTCCCAATGTTCTTTGGGCCTGCACGATGCGGTGAGACACCATTATAACTTATGTTTTTTTTGAAGCTATCATACAGGTGGATATCGGGGTTCCAAGTCTAGAGTCCAGTTTTTGATCATGGTAGTAATGAAGAAAAACTTCGGCAGCATCTAGATCTACTCCCCGAAACTCGTGATATGGCCTACCCGGGTTGCTTCCCTATCACCAGCGGGTAGCTCACCACTTCAGCGAAGAGTGAAACCTGCGTCTCATATCATGGGTGACTTGGTCTGCGAAGTCTCGAGGGCAGGCAAAGGCCCTCGGCATAAACTCACCTCTCTGGATGGTCCATATGTGGTTATAGCTATGGTCAAGCTAGGAATGTTCAAGCTCAAGGACCCAGAAGGAAAAACTCTACCTCGAACTTGGAATATTAAGAATCTTCGAAAATATTCGGTAACTCTTCTTGCATAATTATTTGACTTTTATCTCGTCTGTCATTTCATCATTCTTATAGCATTTTAGTGGGATTAAAGCTTGTTGTTGTTATTGTTTGTTTATTCGCCAAATGATGCGTTGTTGTTATTGCAATTGTTGTCATTTTTTCTCTTGAAGCTCATACGTGTATTATGATTATATCATCATTGAAGTGAATTCCACTTTGTTCTAACAAGATTTATTTTTTCTTTACTTTTCCTCCCACTTGAAAAATATACAAACTCACATTATATCTCAATCGGGCATGATCAATCCCAAGGGGACTTGATCGGACCTCTTCCATGCAGAGTTAGCGTCACGGCCTGGACAAGCAACCTCGGATGGGTCAAAAAATCCTTGGCGGTTTAATTGACCTCTTCCATACGAGGTTGCGTCGAAAGCGGCACGACCGACAACAACCTGGGATGAATCAAAAGGTCGCGGTGGACTTCTCGACCTCTTCTACGTTAACGCCATAACACTCTGACAAACAACCTCGGATAGGTCAAACATTCTTAGCGGATTCAATTCGACCTCTTCCATACAGGTTAACGTTATCGAGTCACACTCTGACAAACAACCTCGGATGGGTCAAAATCTCGGATTCAATTCAACCTCTTCCAGTTAATGTCATCCGGGTAACACTCGACAACCCGGATGGGTCAAAATTCTCGGCTGATTCAATTCGACCTCTTCCATACGGTTAACGTCCATGTAACACCTCGACAAACAACCTCGATAGGTCAAAATCTCGCCGATTCAATGCAAGCTCTTCCAGGTTAACGCTATCGAGTCACACTCGACAACAACCTCGGATGGGTCAAAATCCTCGGATTCAATTCAACCTCTTCCACAGTTAACGCATCGAGTCACACTTTTGATAAACAACCGGATAGGTCAAAGATCTCGTGCCGACTACTGCCGCCACCACTCGTCGTTCGATTACGGCCGGTCTTCATGCGCTGGCCATCGCGGTCCACCATCTTCGCCGGTCATCCGCTGACTATTGACGCTTACCGTTGCATTGCTGCCGATTAACCCGTTGGGCCAACTACTAAGCCGGTTATCGCAATGACCTTCATTGCGCTAATCAGCGTCGATTCGTTTCCAGCGCCGCTGATAACCCGTCGCGCTAACCGCGACCATCCCATGAGAAGTCATCGCTGCCACATCGTCATCCACGGTTATCACCATTCGCGGCCTCCACGCTGACTTGACGCTATCAAGCTGATTACTTCGCTGCCGCTGCAACCGTGGCCGCCATTCGCAACCACCGCCGGCCATCGCCGCAACCATCGCCGGCAATCTCCGCCACACCATCGCTTGCTGGTTATCCGCCATCACGCCGCCGGCCGATCGCCGAGCATTGTCATCAATCCTGTCTCGGTTATCGCTTTCCTTGATCACCTCTCACCTGGTCGCCCGACGGTTAGTTAACACCTCTGAGAAAATCGGAGCTGCCGATGAGCACGGGTCTTGATCGCCTCTAACCCGGACGGTCCGACGAGGCTGCAAAATGACGAGGAAAACCGGAACCACGACGATGTCCCGTGGCCTTGATCGCTCTAACCCGACGGTCGACGAGGCCGAACGACGAGTCGGGAAACCGGAACCACGACGTATGTACTGGGCCTTGATCGCCTCCTAAGACGGCCGACGAGGCGAACCGACGAGGCGATAAACCGGAACCACGACGTATGTTTGATCGCCCTAACCTGACGGTCCGACGAGGCGAATTGACAGGTCGACAAACCACGACGTTAATCGCTAACCCAACGGTCCGACCGAATCGGACAAGGCGTAGAAACCAAAACCGAATATCCGTGTTTGATCGCCTTCTAACCGACGGTCCGACGAGTCGGAAAAACCACGGTATGTGTGTAGCCTGATCGCCTCTAACCCGACGGTCCGATGAGGTAAGAACGGACGAGTCGAACCGGAACCACGCGTTTGATCGCTTCCTAACCCGACGGTCCGACGAGGCAGAATCGACGAGGCGGAAAACCGGAACCACGTATACCGGTGCTGATCGCCTCCTAACCTGACGATCCGACGAGGCCGAATCGACGAGGTAAACCAAATCAATGCATGTACCGTGGGACTTGATCGCCTCCCTGACGGTCCACGAGGCCGCTGACGAACGTAAACCCAACCACGACGTATGTGCCTGACGCTTCTCCTCCTTAATCGCCTCCCTGAACGCCTCTTGATCGCCTCCTTGATCGCCTCCTTGATCGCCTCAACACTTGACGCTTCTTGATCGCCTCAAAGGACCTCACTCAAGAAGAAAGGGAGAGGGAAAGGTTCTCTCCTCTCAGTAGATTTATAGCCCCCCACAAGGACAAAAGGGTAGAAACTCCTAAAAAAATGGCTCAAATCCCCTCAAAAAATGGCTCAAAACTCCTAAAAAAATGGCTCAAAATCTCTAAAAAAATGGCTCAAAACTCCTCAAAAAATAGCTCAAAACCCTTCAAATTCTACCGGCTCTTCACTGACGTTCATACACGGCTGCAGCATGAGAAGGGCGATGACGCTACAGAGCAGCGCGGTCCGCCCATTCGCCAACCATCACGCGGAATCGCGCATCACGCCGCGCGGACCAACCATCGTCATCATCGCGACCATCAGACGCCGCCAACCGTCACGGAACGGCCGCTACCCGAACCATCCGAACGGCAGCTGACGCGCCGCAGGCACCCGTCAGCCATGGCAGCTGCCGGAAGGCCATCGCCTCACCTTTTCCGCCCACGCTCAGAGACGCCACGCCCGCCGCTTCCCCGCATCGCCGCGCCTGACTTGACCGATGGCTCGCCACATAAGACCTCGCGACGCCGAGACGCTGCTGCCGCGCGCTGACTGCGTCCAAACGCTCAAAACTCAGTATCCAAATAGATCCGTAACTGAAAATCTCACACACTTCCATAATCATAATTTTGTATTTTTATGATAATTTATTCTCTCAAAATGTATGATTCATGGGCCCGCACATTTTGTTGAAGAATTCGTTATTTTCGAGCATTTGACACATATATTTTTGGAAGATTAAGCTAATGTCATCCAAAAATAGGGGGGCAACTGATATGGCTCTCAAAATACCACTAGTCAAAGCATAAATCTTGATGTCGAAAGCGATATGATTTTGAGTCAAAACCGATCGAGATCAAGCACTTAAAATATCATTGGAATCTTTGGGACATCAATTAAATCCCAAAATAGCTCTCAAATATGAAGTGTTTATAGTCAAATCGAGTGTCTCGATGAGCCGGATCTAACGAGCCTAAGATCTCATAATTTCGACTTCATTTGGGCATCCAAATGCTCAAAATACATCAAATGATCGAAGGAATCATCCTGAGCCATCCGATCGAGGGGAGTGGTACGGGCTTTACATGAATTTATAAGAATTCCCCTCCTCCCATCTATAAATAGGCCTTCATTCCTCACATGAGGGAGGCCAAGAAAAAGAAGAAGAGAGTCAAAACAAGTAAAGAAGAGGAGGTGAGCAAGAAGAAGAGGAAGAGTCCAAGCGAGAGAGAGAGAGAGCTCTAAAGATCCTCCAAGCACAATCGATGCCGACGGCCGTTAACCACCCGGCCGCCACCATGATCCTCGCTGCCGTGACCATGCTGTTTGCCATCATCATCACCGACTACTATCGTCGGTCATCGTCGTCAACATCATCGTCAACATCGTTGTCAACATCGTCGTCAATATCGTCGTAAACATCGTCTATTACTAGCAACTGTTATCCCTTTCTCATATACAATTCTGTAATCCCGCGATAAAAGATCTTGTACTCAAAGATACATAGTGGAAGCATTTTTGGGCTAGATCCGGTTTTTCCCTCTTTTCGAGGTTTTCCACGTAAAATTGAGTTTTATTGTTCACTCTTTAAATACCTGTGTGTGGATTTCACAACGGTTAAGCGAAAACTTTTACTCTACAGAATCGGTTTTCGCACGCATAATAATAATGTTTCACCCATTCCAACAAATTTATCTGTAACGTTGGACGATTTATTCGTTTAGAATACCTCACATCTTCATGAACTTGAGGTTGCCCTAAGGTAATTATCTCATAGTACTTAAAAAATGTAACAAAAGTCTCTCTCTCTCTCTCTCTCGCATATATATATATATATATATATAAATATTTAAAATTTTTTTCTAACCTTATTTAAAAATGAAAATTGCAAAGAGATGTGAAAGGATACTTTGTGTGGGCACTGCTAGACAGCTTTGAATAGAAGGGTGGTTATACATGCCGGTTCGGTGTGAACCACATCAACTACGATAACTTACAAGTAGGGCTTAGAATAATCCGATTTTGAGCCAATCCAGATCGGCTCAAATCGCTCAATCAATCAATTTTATGATGGCTCAAATTTGGATCGTAGCTCGTACACATTTCTTTCGAGTCAGCTCGGATCGAATCTGAATCGAGCTTGATCCGGCTCAAAAGCAATTCGAGCTGGCTCGTTTTTGATGATTTAGGATTGTTTAGCTCGATTTTGGACTTTTTTGGCTCGAAAATAAGAACGAGCTGGCTCGTTTTGATTTAAGTAGCTCAAACTTAATGCAGAGCAGCACAAAGAAAAAATCACATAAACTGAAATTTGCTTGAATTAACTGTGTAAAATTAAAATTTAAATCAATATAACAATTAAATTTTTTTAAATCAATTAAAGATAATATTGCTATACATTTTACTAAACAGATAAACTGAATTTTTTACAATTTAATTTTCATTGTACATATTTAATTGTGTTTAGCCAATAAAAAAAAAATCAAATTTTAAAAAAAATATATAAATAAAAGACAATATCAAGAGTACATATTTAAATTGACTATCGGACTGAGAGAGTTATAATCATCTTCAAGTATTTGCAATCTATACAAATTTTATATTCCACTTGTAGACTCCAGGTTGCCGAGGTCATTCGATAGCGCCGTTAACATAAAGAAAGCCCCAAAATATATTGGCGAGGTTGTCTGACCATCCAATGAGAGCCACCAATGATGGATCGAAAATTTTTGTTAGAAGAAATTGAAATTGCAATGTTATACTCTTCTCATCAAAGTCCAGAAACTCTCGATTCTCGAATAAGCAAATCAAATACATCTACAACCCACAAGATAATAGAAAATCAGGAGACAGGAATTGGAGAACATAAAATAAAAGGAGAACTCAAATTGTAAAATAAAATAAATACCTCATCCCTCGTGCTCCAACTAAAATTGCATCAAGTAACAAACATCAAAAATTGAATTAAAATAAATACCTTAAGCTCCAAGCCTCCAACAGCTTGTGGCCGAAGACACAAGTTATGGTATACAACTTAAATGTGCAACCTGAAACTGGGCTTACATCCACAGCTCACAGAGAGACAAGATCTGACTACGGTTACAAGTTACAGTATATGCGAAACAAGCATATACGAGTATGGCACAAAGAAATAAATCACGACAAGCATCAGCATCTGACAGGACAAGTCTACGACCTTCAAATTCGGCGACGGGTTGAGGTTACATATAGGAATGATTTACAGCACAAGTCTTAAAATTTTTAGACAGGTTAATTAACTTTGTCAACAGACACAACACAGCCAACTGCCCAACATAAATGAAATTAAAAAATACCTCATAATAATCATTAAAATGCCAAGGTTTACCTTTCAGCATAGTACAGTACAAAACTCAAAAGTTAATCCAAGGTTCAGCTTTCAGCACAATATAGACTAATAATCATTGACATGCCCAAACACGGTAATAATTATTGAAAAAGAAATTTATTATAATTAAATCTATCTCCACTCAACAAAAAAATGAACATGATCTAAAACACAAGACTAATTGAATTCAAAAAACTAGAATAACTAATTTACCCTAAACCCCAAAAGAGCTGGACATTTGAATGATGTAGATTCTTAAATCTAACATGCAGCTTGATTGGATCAACAATGATCATATAACTCACTAATCCATTCATAAACCATCGAAGGTGCATCATACATTTTCTAAGTTGCAAGTGTTTGAACTAGCATGCACATCAAGGACATACATGCTTATTAATGGTGGTCCCATAAAGTCAATGTATTTATAAAGGGTTCAAAAGGAACAAATTTTAAGAAAATATATGATGAGGATGTATAGACCAATTAAGAGTAAACAACCATGTACAGACAAAAAAAGATACACAATCATAAATATAGAGCGTTTTAAGAATGCAGAAGTCTAAACTACAAGTCTAAACTGCAAGTCTGCAACTACAATGGTCCATACATGAGAGAGCATAACTAAACTCTAAAAATTGATTGTGTTTTTTATTTCATTTTTTGCTCTCAAAATACTGAGATGATTGTTATTTTTTAGGGTGACATAAGACATTGAAAAGCATGAACTTCAATTATATGCAAAATGAATTCAAAAGAGCAAAACTACTATGTTGACATTACAACTATTAAAATGTGCAAATAACTATAACATAGTTGAAACAAGTCTTCAACCTTTCATTTTCATGATTGAAAAAAACAATAGAAATGTAGAAATAGCAACTACAAATTTTTTTAAAAGCCATAAACAAATACAATTTGAGAAAGTAAGCCACAATTTCAAAGTAGAAAACTAAAAAGTATTTTGTCACCCTAAATGGTCTCAAATTTTTTCATTGACCAAACTAATATATTTAAAAACCAAAATTCACTATATTGTAAGCCTAAAAATTATTAATTTCTTCAATAGTCATCTCAGTATAATTTTATCATTGGGCTTCCAAAATTAAAAATAGACGTTAATTGTTAAAGTCTACAATACATAAAATAGTAGTTACAACTTACAACTTACAAAAATATATTATAAAAGCCCACAAAATAATGTTGCGCCAAACCAACAGTATTATATTAGTTAATTGTTGCCCTCCTGAATTTCAAATTTGTGAATCCACACTCAAGCTTTCAGGCACAGATACAATTAAGTTTTCTTCAGCTAGAATGTCAAACTGGAAATGCAAAGAAGGCGCTGTCTTTTTTGAAAAAAAATAAATAGAAAGTAATTTCACTATAAAAAATAGAAGAATGAAAATATTACCATAGGCTCTTTTGAATTTTTATACGCAGCACAAATCCAATTTCCACTGCATATTAAGGCATCTAATGTTTTAGGTGAAATAGAACTTCTATAATCACTAAGCACATGACCACCGCTAAAGGCTCTAAACAGCGTAGTTATAAAATTGATAGTAAAATATTTTTTGTCATCTTTGATAGTGTCTTGTGCTTCATGACAGACATTTTCTACCAATCAAAAATGTCAAATTCTGAATCAAGACATTTAACACAAGCTTCATCTAAGTATATTTCTAAGTCAGACTTCTGTGGAACTAAAAGACCAGTAGAGTCTATAAAATCATACAACCCAGCCAAATCATTAGACAAATTGTAACTTCCTTCTATTGTAGATGTTGATTCAATTTGTATAGTAGCTACTCCAGTATTTTTTTTAGTTGTATGTTATTTATCAACATCATAGAAAGAGTAGAGCTCAAATAATTTTTGTTTCACTTCATCATTTTTCTCATCAACAATATCATTACCATAAATCTATGGATAGTAATACTTAATGACAAATAATTTCATTTTTGGATCTAGAATGCAAGCAATTGAGAATAACAATGAATAATCTGCCCAGTACTTATCAAATTTTGCCTTCATAGTGCTTGTCATATTAGAAATGAAAAGACTATCAGATAAATATTCTCTATCCAAGGTTTTCTTAATTAATATTAGATTTAGAAGAAGCCTATTTGCAGTAGGATAATTAGATCCGAAAAATTTCAGTTATTCGATGAAAAATGTGAAGCAACTCTCTAACCTTATCAAAATGATTCCAATCTTCCTCAGAAGGTAACCATATGTAATTAAGATCTCACAAATCATATTCTGGAAAAACAACCTTGTAGTAAAATGCAGACTCCAACATTTTGTATGTTGAGTTCCAACGTGTAGAACATTAATGCATAATGATTTTGTTGTTGATAAGCCAATTTGTCTAGCAATCTCACCAAATTTGTCTAAGTGGCTAGGAGATTTTTTAAGATTGATTCTCTTACCTTTTCAATTATTTTGCCAATTTCTTTCAAGCCATCCTACACCATTAGATTTAAATATGAACAACACAACGAACATGAAAGAAATCCCCCATTACTATAAATCTAGACCTTTTAGTAAATAATGCTTTCAAGTTTCTAGCTGTCACATCATTTGATGATGCATTATCCAAAGTTATAGTGCTGATTTTATTTTGAATACCCCATTGCAATAAAATTTTATAACTGGCTTCAGATATCACAGCTTCACTGTGACGAGGATCTAAATCACAAAAACTGATTATCCTTGACTGTAATTTCCAATTAGAACTAATATAATGCACTGTGAGACACATATAACCAATTGTTTGGCTTGATGTCCAACAATCACTAGTAAGGAAGCTGCTTAATTTGAACTTTTAAGTTTTTTTTCACTTCATACACTTTCATGCACTCTTCTTTGACACCAAATCTAGAAATTTTACGGTAGTTTGGATTCAAAGATTTCATCAAAATATTAAACCATAAATGTTTAACTGTCATAAAGGGATATTTATGAACAATGATCATCTTAGCAATAATATTTTTAATTCTGTTATGATCATAAGTAGTTGAAACACACAAACTTGAAATCAATTCAGTTTCTTCAAGGTCTACGGTTATAGGACCAAAAAACTTTTCTCTTTTCTCTAACACTATTTATGCTATAGTGCTTCATTTTGTAATGTGTGCTCAATTGAGATGTAGTACTAGTTTTTTGTTTAACATAAGACTTAACACAATAGTTGCATTTATATTTTTGTATGACTTTTCTTTTTCTGAGACTGACATTTCAGTAAAATGTTGCCAAACTTTTGAATGTTGCATTTTACCCTTTCTATCATCTACAGATGTAATCTCATGCACACTTTCAATGGCATTTTTTGCATTTTCAGGCTGAGGTTGAGTTGAAGAACTATTAGATTTCCTTTGAGAGTGACTTTCCATTATATCTATGCAAATATAATATGATCCAATTCTCGCATGCAATTCAAAATATATTTGCAATTTATATGTGAATAAATAATTTTAAACAAAAAAAATGTTTGGGAAAATGATATGAAGACAACAATAATGAAAAAACCAAATTGATTGTAAACCAAAATGATAGGAAATTAGGAATTCAATCTTCTATTTTGATCATGAGCCAATCATTAAGCTAGAACCAAATGATTGTGAAAATATTTAAGTAAACCTTAACTATGATCTATTAGGGACCTTAATCATCCAATTTTTTCAAATATTTTTTGCAAAAACCATTTTTCATGATGAACATAGTAAAACATTGCTGTAGTAAAATAAATTAAATATCATATGTATAAAAGATGATTTCCAATCTTTGCTTTACTGTAGCCATCTTCAATGATGAAAATAGTGAAACATTGCTTAAGTTAAAAAAAATTAAATGGCACATATATCATATTTCTACATCAAAGTTTTGAAAGTATCACCCTAGCTGAAAAAGTTTATATAAACCGAATGTTCAAGAAATAAATGCATACTTAAAGGACAAGAGCACCCAACTGATTCAATCATCCAAACACCCCATAGCCATAACAAATTAAAATAGTTTAATATCACAGCAAGATCTTCCAAGTTGGATGTGCCTGTGCAGAATCATAGCTTATAAATAGGGCTGAGGAAAGAATAAGAGCAACTGAGCAAACCAAGAGCATCCAAGAAAAGAAACAAGATTAATAGGAAAGGAATCACAATTCATAGCCCACAGCCACAGGCCCACATGCTACACTTAACTGCATACTTAAAGAACAAGAGCAAACCGAGAGCATACAAGAAAGGAGAAGAGCTTCACATCACAGGAAAGGAATCACAAAACATGCACCACTTTACTTTACAGCATCGTTAAAGGACGAGAGAAAATCGAGACCGAGAGCATCCAAGGGACCAAGAAAGGAGCAGAAGTTCTGCTCCAAAATAGATGGAAATTGGAAAATACATAACACATAAAGGAGGCTCATCTGAGCAGAGCACATCAAGAGCTCTAAATATTGATACCACCAAAAAACCGATTGTTCTAACAGCAAAATAACTTTTCTCAAAGCAACAGAACAAATGAACAATCCCCTTAAAATATTTTTTCATTACTAACAAGTAACAACTACGAAGCCGTGAAACTAATACCAATAAAAAACCGAAAGCCAACAACAGTGCCATCAAGAGTAATCAAGATTTGAAACTATAATATAATACATTTTACCAATATTGCTACTGTCTGTGCTGTAAAAATGAGTCTGGGGCAAAGAAATAAACCGAGCGGTTGAGCGAAGTTGCGAAGGTAACAATGGCTCTATCACAGAGAAAAAACGCAAACACAAACCGAGACAACTGACTCGGAGGGAGCACGAGAAATAAATCACGAAGCGACGAAGCTTGAGGAGCTCAGTGAGGACCGAAGAGGCGCAGAATAGAGGATCATTCTCATCTCAGCCCTAGCCGCAAAGATAAGAAACAGAGAAAGAACTCAAAGAAGTCAATGACTCATAGTCACAAAGCCTTGAAGGCTGAAAGTTGAAACAGTGAAACCCTCGTTATAAGTTAGATATCTAGCATTCATTAACGAAGCCTTTGATCACAAGGTCCAGAGAGGTAGAAAGCGAATCGCATTCGCTCGTGATTCCGTGAAACAAAACTTCAGTAGTAGCCGTATTGATCCGTTCGAAAAATCGAGCGATTTAAGTCTGGTCAATCGGCTCGAATATAAAATCGAGCCAACAATTCAGCTCTAAGCTCGGCTCATTTAGCTCGATTCGAACTCGATTCAAGCAAAATGAGGAGTATTCCAAAGCACCGGATCTGAGGAGTATTCCAAAGCAATCTGCTCGTTGGTTTAAACGTTATTTACGTAACATAAAAGACCAGAAGGTAGTTCCAGTTCCTCTTTTAAAGGAGGAGGTGGCCGAAGTTGTGACTGCAACCGTGAGTAACCCTTAAATATAACCATGGATGAGGCTATCAGGATATTTAAATATAGTTTTACTTTAATATATAATGATGAGTTGCCTTCTCAATTATAATAATAAAATGCTTTTCTGAATGTTTTAGTAAGCTACAGTGTTGAGGATGCTGGAATAAATTATCTACTTAAAAGAGAGTTGACATGACTGGCTATTTGGCTCCTTTTACCGATCATATTTTATTGTAAAAGGTTTGTTTTAGTCGTTTGACATAAATTGATACTCTGCTGTGCAGCCAACACAAGTTAGAAATAATCTTTTTGGGCTTCTTTCTTCTTAAGCCTTGGACTTTTTTACTACTTTTTTATATTAATGAAATTCCTTTGCATTAAAAAAAAATAGTTTTAACTTGAATTAGGCCATGAATTTTATTCATAGCCTAGCTTTTAATCATGAAATCATAAGTTTGATTTCTATTCCTCGTATTGCTCGTTCATTCATATATATATATATATATATATATATATATATATATATATATATATATATATATATCTTTCGAGGGTGTGTTAACGTTTGAATTTTGGTCTTGTGTCAAAATTTTATTTTCTTGGATGCTGCTTTTAAAATTTTATTGACTGGTTTTCATAGAATATGTTTCTATCCTCAAATAATAGTTTTCATTTTAGATTATTATTCATGCACTACTTCTTCACCTCTAGTTGATATGCTTTGTAGCTATGAGTCGTCTATTAATAGATCTCCTTTTGGGATTATGCGATTTAGATAGGTGTGTGCTTAGTCATATTCAGACAATAACCTATATGTGCTAACATAGGAGCTTTATGATAAAGTTAATGAAAAGATAAACCAACATAACATAAGTGTTTGGGTTATTTTGTGTCATAAATAAAGCTGAGATATGTCTCTTATATAAAGTTTTTATGAAGATGTTTATTTTGTAGAAAAAAAATGGTGTAGTGGCATTACTTTAAAATAATATGAATAGTATGACACCAAAAAATTATCTGAATAAATATGAATTTGGATTTAATTTTTAGATCATAAATCACTCTTTCTAAAAAAAAGATTATAAACATCCATATATTAGAATAAAAATTTTCTAGAATTGACTCTAAGACCAAATGATCTCCATTGTTTAGCAAATTTATAACTAAATTTAATGCAAATATCTCAATAAGATGAACCCAATGTTACCAAGAGCATCTTCATATGAATCCAAAAGGATATAAATTAGGCTGCTACAAGTATAGTTGCTAACTTTACAAAGTCATTTGAAGAATCAATCATCCATCAAATTTTTTGTGCTTATACTTGAAATGAGCATCTTGAAGAGATGAATCCAATGAGCTAGCAATCATCAAATTATGAGTTTATCAAGGCGCAAAGATATATAAGATTTTTTGATTGATCAAGAAGATCAATAGGACCTTTAGTGGTTGTAAAATATTGATTGATGAAGTGATCATTAATATGACTTTAGGTGATAAATCACATATGATTAACCTGTTGAAATTTTTTTTGAACTTTAAGTTTAATCAATTTGACCAATTTCATCATTTATGTATTATAAGATTCATCATATTTATGTGACCTAAATTGGATCAAAAGGTCCAATTAAGCTACACCATGGACAATTTGGTTCTAATAGGTCATGAATAGATTATTATGTTATTGAATTTGTTGGATAATGTCAATTTGACCAATTCTAACAACTTTAATTCATTGACCTAATTGGGCCTTGTGGTTGAAAAAAGTTCAAGGAATCCTAATTTGGTCTAATCATAAACTATAATTAACTTATCTATATTTTGATGATCTAAACTTCATAGAAGAGGTTTGACCAATTTATTGGATTAATTAGTTTAAAATCACTACTTGAGTCAAGACTTAACTGTTATTAAGGCTAAGATGTCCATAGGCCAAACTTGGGCCCATTGATTAAGCTTAAGAGATTCATTGGTCAATCAGAATATATTAGCATATATTTAAATTAATGGGGAAGGGTTTAAATGCTTATGCTACTAAATGGTTTTAGTAATACCAATTAGGATTAAGCTAAAATAAAGTCTACCCTAAGATTAATTGATATTAGATCTATCAAAAAGATTAAATTTTATTTGAATTGAATGTTTAAAGGTCTCTTTTCATGTGTTTTTTCTAAGCTTATCCGGATTTTATGATCATCCAAGGTTCATGTCCTAGTCAGCTCAAGCTAAGGGTTGGATAGAATTTTAGCTAGGCTAAGCTAAAAAATTAACTAATATATGAACTAAAAATAGAGATTTAAATAAAATTAATATAAAGAAATAGATGAACTAACTTTAGAAAAAGATAGAGAATAAAGAAAAGATACTTATCTAATTAAGTTCAAGTGTATTGTTATGAGTATGAGACACTTAGTTTAGAATACATAGGGGTGTAGCTTAAATTAATTTGACCCAAGTATTAAGGTTTTTGAGCAGTTAATATTTTTTGTGCTAATAAAATAAAATAAAAGTACACCCATCACTAAGATTAGCATCAAAATTACTCTATTTTTCTTCCTAGAGACTTATTGTTAAATCTAATCCTCTTATGATTAATGATCAAGGCACCAAGACCATTATAGATTCACCTCTAGAAATATTAAGTTGATTATAAACATTAAATGCTATAAAAATAGGTATATACAACACCAATGCTAAACTAAATTATTATTTTTGAGAGAAGAAGGTGATTAGCAAGATAAGAATATTTAGAATATTATTGTTGATACCCTATTATTTGATGATGTCTTAAAGAAGGTAGTCGGTCTCATTTGACTATCATGAATTATTTTCCTCTAGAAAAATAAAATAAAATATTAAAAGAGAAGGAATATCTTTAGTTGATATGGTAAATAAAGATAAGAGATGTAGCTAACAATTTTTTGAGGTAGCATAATGAATATTATATCTACGAGCATTAATAAGAGCAATTTAAAGATTTTAATGAATCACACATCTTCTAGTCACTAAAAGATATATGATGCAAATATATATAAGGATTATATGTGGTGCAATATGCTTTCCATCAATATAGTCCATCAATATGAATATTATATATTACAATAGACAAAATACATCTATATATGTTATAAACTTAATCTACCTTCTCCATATAAACCAACTTAAGAGCTACAACATACACATCAATCAAAGAAAGGGCCCAAGATTTTGTTGATTAGGATTGCACTATCTTCTGCTAGGGAGTTTCGATTTATAATATTCAACGTCTAGTAGTTGATTCTACATTAGATTTTAGTATAACTAATAAAAGAGTTATATTTAGTAATTTTTATTGAGATTTTTCTAATTCATTATTATTTTTTCCTATTTATGCAAAAGATGTGGCATTTGAGTCTCCTAAGAGCCACACACATATATTGTCATCTCTAATTTATTACCTAAATATTTTATTATATGCATAGATGACTTACATGATAAGATTTCTCTTATGAAGGAGACACAAATTACTATAGATCTAATTTTCGATTCATAATCATCAAATATCTCACATTACAAGATGAAAATATTTAAGCATGTTGAGCTTGAAAAGCAAGTTAATAAGATTCTTGAGGAAATCTTCCTCTAAGAAAGCATTATTTAATGTGTTATCTTAACTTTATTGACCATTGAAAAAATTTATCATAGCTAGAGGTTATCTGTTGATAGTATAGCTAAAAGGATTCCTATCAAATATATGTTTCTTGTATCTAGATTTGATGATATGCTGGATCAAATCTTAAGTACAACTTATTTTTAAAAATATTAATCTAAATGGAGGTTAACATCATTTCACAATTAAATAGGGATGTTAGATTTATTTCTTGTTTGGGGATTTTTCATGCATACCATATAATTCTTATATATTTACATATTTAACACCAAAATTTTGATATTTATATAAATAATACTCAAATCTTTAGCATCACATAAAAATACCACTATTATCACATGTCTAAAATGAATACACATTTTCAAGCATAGGTAAGTATTAGATATATAAATATCAAAATTTAGGTGTTAGATGTGTAAATACAAAGGCATTGTGTGGTCAATAAGTCTTTAAGAAATTTATTCAGATGTTTAGTAGAAAAGAGCTTTGGCAATTTTAATTTTTTACTTTGCTTATCAAAATTTGCTTATACTTAATACTACTTTAGAAACTACTAAGCAATCATTATTGAAATATTAAATGACTACAACTCAACACTTCAAATGGCTCAAAATTTCATCACATGTACAAACTTTTATTAGAAATTTAAATCCTTTTTATTGTCTTCATCAAACTATATATGATATAGTTGATCTAATCATGATTCATCGCCATGATTGAAATATTTGAGCACGATGAGAGCTTTTGAAGATTGTCGGTAGAAGGAAAGAGGTAGGGCTTGCTTTGGAAACTTTTAATTATATATTTACTATTTATTACATTCATTATAGTGCCCAAAATTTTTTTAATTTGCGCAATTTTGATTTTTTTTTGGGGAATTTTCTCAATAAGAATCTTATTTTAAGTATAAGTGGGATCATTTAACCCTTTAAATATTTAAATATATTTTAAAATTTTTAATTATACTTTTATGCCTTGTTTTAGATAATTTGGACTAGAATTTTGATTATTTTGATTATTTTAATAATGATAAATTTGTTTTAATTGACCTGTTATTTTAGAGTATAAATTTACTACAATTAAAGTTCCTATCTCATTGAATTATTTTTTAAAGTTTCTACAATCAACCTTTTACATTAATATTTATATAACATATTGGTAATTATAAATTATTTATATGAATTATATATTAATAGTGTTAATTTTATAAATTTAATTTTTTGATTTAATAATACATATATTTACTTATAAAATTAATAGTCAGTTTCAATGGTGAAGTCAGAAAATTTTTCAAAAAGCATGGACATTGATTATTATAAAAAAATGTAAAAGAATTTATTGATGAGAAAATTATATATATATATATATATATATATATATAATATAATTTATAATACTTAATCTTCGTATTCTTGAAGTGTTGAATGATTATTGTACAATGGATATAATGTTATATTTCTTTTCCAATATATGTAACACTATGATATAAATAAATATTAAATTTTTAGAGTTAGATATATAAATATATAAGAATTATATTTTTTGTATTGAAATCCTCTAAAATATAATATAAATATTAAAATATGTGTGTTATAACAAAAGTATTTTTAAACTTATAGTGGACGTACATAGAATTTTAATCTATTTATTAAAAATATCAAGGTACTCCAACGTTTATGTAAATAAAGATTTTAATTTTTTAATTTGATAACTAAATTTTATTTAATTAAACTGATTAAATTTTTAAATAAGATATTAAAATTTTTTAGAGTTATATAAAAAATAATGTCTTAATAAAACTTAAATTTTATTTCTAGCTCAAATTTTAAAATTGCATTAGTTCAAATTTATAATAATTTAAAAATAAATATTATTAAAATTAATATTTGGTAAAAATAAAATTTTTTCTTTATATTTAAAATAAAATTTTAAAAGTTTTGAAGGTATAATCTCTAACTAGGTTGTATTAAATGCAATTTTGGAAGGCCAAATTGTGTGGTCCAAACACCTAAAATTATTCAAACCGCCTTAAAATTATAATTTGCGTAGTACCAAAATACCTCTAAATGTATGAATGGAACCCACAGGTTAGTTGGGAAATAAAACAATAATATTAATTATTCATAGAATTAATACTCCTATTCTCATCTTTTCCAAAAAAGTTTCAATCAAATATTAAAATTAATAATAAAATTTACAATATTTTAGTTTTATCTAAATTTATAATAATTTGATAATAGTATGTGTAAATACATAAAGTTATTAATTTATTATTTTTGAATGAGCAGTACTTTTGTAAATAGAATAGAATTTGGAAACATGTATGTAAATCTTGTTATTATCTATCATAAATATAAATATAATATATATATATATATATATATATATATATATATATATATATATATATATATATATATATATATTAATGAAGGACTACAATAATGGCAAGATAATTAGTATTTCTGTTTTATTTATTTCCTTCAGCAGTTTGAACAGTCATCAAATTTTTTTTTTTCTTGTTTGAAAAGCTTAAGAGCTGTCACTTTACAAAGTACATATTATCTCTAAATTCTCATCATAGATAAGTACATATTAAAATACTTGAAATCTGCTGATAAATCATGTCTGCTTGTCATTGGTCTTTTGATGTTGAAAGGTTCTTGTTAGAATTTATTGATAGTACTTCTTGCGAGAAATCTTTGATTTTTTTTATTTAAATTTTAGGCTTAATGTATCCCTTTACAATAATTTATATTAACTATACATTTAATTGATCAGGTACAGTAGGCAGATAGCCTCTCTCTCTCTCTCTCTCTCTTGGTGTGATGTTGTCATCTTGTCTGTTTGGCAGGATTTAGGTTATCTTGCTTAAATCCTTCTACCAAACACCCCCCAAAAGCAACTTAAGCTATAAGAACATTATGAAGGCTTAATGCTGTGCTGTGAGAAGTCCCATACTGCAATAGTTAAGGGAGATTAGTCGATCGAATCACACTCTAACTAGTCAATCTGTCATCATACTGAAATGGAGATTAACACATAATCAAATCAATCTGTCAATAGAAATCATTGAAGTTAAAATGAGGAGAGACATTTGAATCAAATCTAATCTGTTAGAAACAACATAGCGGTATGTAAAGAGTTCACTGAGCATAATGTATGTTCTAGACCTAATAAATGAGAATGGAAAAGAAAGTAAACCAAATAACATAGAGCAATACTATATATCAATAATTGATCCAACTCATCAACCAACACAAATTCAACTCAAAAATTAGGTTCATATTAAATAATTTTTGATCACAAAGTATAATATATTTAATTCTTCAAGCGTTGTTCATGTTTGACAACCCAAAATTAACCCATGTTTGACCCACCAACCCAAAATTAATCCAATTTTGACTCACCAACTCACTGAATTTTTTTTTACTAAATTGACCTAATTTTAATCTGAATTTGACTCAAAATATATGTCTAAATGTGTCAATTTGGTCAAGATCGGGGTAGTTGGGTTCATGTCAAGTCAACTTCTGGTATGGGATTTAAACCCATATAATATTCATGTTAAACTAGGGTCAAGTTAATTTCGAGTCAGATCTGAATCTAACTTGCTGAATTGACCCCATACTAAATATATGATTATAAGTGTGACAAGGGCTATCAATGTAAGAAGTGTGGAAGAATGGTAGACTTCTGCAAATAAATTTCAAATTGTCAATGATGATGGCCTCTAAAAACATACAACAATATGCATTGCAAGCACTAAGAATGATAAGACGTTAGCATAAAAGGGTAGTAATCCTTCAAGATTGAGGACAATTGAGGGTTTTATAGGCATGATTCTGCACCTGTGTGTGTGTGTATATATATATATTGCTAAGCCCACTCTTAAAATTTTAAGATTTATTTATTTACATTATTAAAAAGTACATAAACTTTTATTTATTTTATTTCTTATGTATCATTTAAGTTTATATTTTTATTTATAATAAATCATTGGAAATATTTTATTTTTTTAATTTCAAGTTAAATTTATTTATATACTACATAATAATAATAATTGATATGACACTGAAAATTCTACTAGTCGAAGCACGAATCTTAATGTCGAAAGCAATCTGATTCTGAATCAAGACTAAACCAAATCAAGCATAATTGAAAACTTTGCGATATCAATCAGCTCCTAAATATGGAGTGTTTATAGTCAAATCGAGCGTCTTGATGAGCCGGATCTAACAAGCCCAATATCTCATAATTCTGACTTCATTTGAGCATTCCAATACACAAAATACATCAGATGATTAAGGGAATCATCATAGTATCCATAGTGGTTTGGATTTTGCATGTATTTCAAATATCTTCTCTCTAATATAAATAAATTTTCTTACATGAGGGGAGCTAAAGAGAAGAGAGCAAAACTGAAAATCCTCGCATAATTGTCTACCACTCATTGACCACCTCGTTGGGCGCCAACCACGCCGACCACCAACCATCGTTTGCTTGCTCGGCCACCACTGCAGTCACTGCTCGACGTCGCGGTGTTACCGCCGGTCATCACCATCATCATTAGGTCATCCCCGTATTTGGCGCCCTGGCAATGGTTGCATTTCGACCGCTATATGGCCGTCGGCCACATCATCAATCATCATCGTCATCAACTAACGTCATTGGTTATCACGCGACCATGGCATCGCCGTAATGCCATCTCCCACCATCACCGCCGTGGTCTCGAATTTGTTCACCATCATCTACTTCTACAAGAACAACCAACCATGATTGTATCAAAAAAGCTCGTTGTTCGCGAATAGCTTGTGTTTTTCGTTAGTTATAAACGAGAACAAAACATTCAAGCTCGATATGTAAAGCGAACATGAACAATCATTTGTTCGATCCTATTCTCGATTTATATATATATATATAAAATTATATATATATTATTATTATTATTTTATTACTATTATTTATTACTATTATTATTATTATTATTTTATTACTATTATTATTATTATTATTATTATTATTTTCTTACTATTATTTACTATTATTATTATTATTATTATTATTATTATTATTATTATTATTATTATTATTATTATATATACATACAAACATATTTATTTGTCATAAATACAAGTATAGCTTGGTGGTTAAATTTTGTTATCTGAAAAAATTGGTTTGAATCCTCCTTCTAATTTTTCGGATTATTGCATTTCGAACACGAGCCGAACATGAACAAATCGATTTTCAAACGAGCCGAACACGAACAATGAAATTTCGAGCCATTTCGAACACAAGCCGAACACGAACAAAATAAATTTCAAACGAGCCGAACACGAACAAGAGTTCTGTTTGCTCAAGCTCGGCTCGTTTACACCCCTAACCATGGCTATATAACTATTGTTACCTGACTCAGGTTGTGGGAAAATTTGTACTCCGAAATAGATACATAATTGAAAATTTGTTGTAGGCGTGATTTTCTCTTTTTTGAGATTTTTTTACGTAAAAATTCTAGAATTTTCTTATTAATTCTTCAAACATCTGTGTGTGTTCTGGATTCCGCAACAAAGCTAAGGCGTAAACTTTTATTCTACCACAACTGATTTTCTAACACGCAATAATAATAATAATAATAAATAAGATATTAGAGCATATTATTATTGAAATGAGAACCACATAAATCTAACTATTACTTATTTTATAAACCCAATGATTTTATATAAATTATTTTATATCAATTGATTTAAGGATTATGAATAATCAATTGAAACTTATATATGGATATATAGCTTAAGGAACAATTTTCATTCTTAGAAGAAGTTGAAATGCTTGCTTAGAAAATAGTTGAAAGAATAAAATAAAAATTTAAACTTATTGTTTTCAAATTATTAAAACTAGTATTGATTCTATAGTTGCAATAACAAGTGTTGAACGATTTTTTTTTCTGCTATGAATATTACGAAAAATTAATTGAATTAAAATTAGAGATTAATTGATGATGATATTTACATCACTTGTATTAAAATATATATATTATATGATATCATCAATGAAGTAATTACTCAATGCTTTCAAAATATGAAAAGTAGATATTATCAATTATAAGTTTTTGAATCATATATATATATATATATATATATATATATATATATATATATATATAATTTAAGGATATATACCTTTATTTTATAAAATAACAAAATTAGCCTCTAATCAATTTAATAAATTCAATTTTAGAAGGAAAATATATTGTCCGTGCCCTAAAATTGCTCAATCCCATGTGCACAAATTCTTTGGGCAAAAATAAACTAATAATATTTACTTTTACAAGCCATATTTAACTCCTCCAACATGTTAGGGCAATAAATTAAAGAAAGGGTGCAATTCTTAAGCATTTACATATCTAGCACCTAAAATTTGATATTTATAAAAACAACACTTTTCTAAGCATGAAAAGGTGCATTTCTCTTTAAAAAAATTAATGTTGATGCTATTTTTGATGTAATAATAAAGAATATGATGTTAAAAATAAAATTTAAGTATTAGATATGTAAATATAAAATAATTGTGCTATGTATGTTAGATACTTGTGCATCTTAGTAAAAGAACATTAATGAACACCTATATAAAATAGCCATGGCTTTAAGTAGGGAAAATATTTTAAATAAAATCATATAGATTTATTTTATTATTTAAAATTTTAAATCGAATTTTCTTACTATTCAAAATATAAAATAGCATAGATTTAATAATAAATAAATATTATGAATAGAAAATACTTAAAAAATTATTGGGGCAACCTGCTTTAAAAAAAAAATTACAATATTCTAGGGTTGATAAACATGGCTCTTGCTCTAATGCTACTTGCTTTTAAAAGTTTAAAAAAAAACAGAGAGCAAAGCATAGAAGTGGTGGCTTCAATTTTTGGCGGTTAATCTTTGAGGTATTGTATATATATATATATATATAGAGAGAGAGAGAGAGAGAGAGAGAGAGAGAATGTGGAGGATGAGGGAAGAAAGTGCTCAAGCTTTATTGAAATATTTGCTCTGGAATTTAGCTTGTGCAAAACTGCAACGTATAGTGCCTATTTGTATTAGTATATAAAGAACTCTAGATTCAATTAATTTCACACAGGTTTCATATATATAATTGACATTTTATACTAATGGTATATCTATCTTTGATCATTGGATCATATGTTCATCTTAAATTTGCATACTAATCTTAAGTCCATCTAATAAAAATAATTGATAGATTTTTTTATATATTTTTTAAGTGCGAACCGACATTTTAGTTGGCAATAAATGAAAAGAGAGAGCTTTATCAGTTTCCATCTCCATGTGAAACTCGCGTAGCATCATCTTAGGAACAGATACAGTAAAGAAGGAATGCTAACGAACTCCTATATAAAGCCATGGCTTAAGAGCAGTTCACCTTACAAAACAATATGGCGCTTGCTGTAGTTAACACTCACGTACCAGCTTTGAGTTGGAAGAGGAAATTAATAATTCCCAGTTAGGAAAACCTAGGGTTTCACCTGTTCCTTCCTCGGTTTCTGCAACTAGTTCTAAACGTTGTAATTCTGTTCAAGTGAAAGGTCTGATAAGCAATGATATTTTTTGTATACCCTGAGGATGAAACTGAGAACTCTTCATATCCCTCGGACCATAAGCCACATAATAGCTTTCCTCCGGACTTTGTTTTGGTGCCGCTAGTTCTGCTTTTCAGGTTTCATGCAAATTACTTTCCATTCATTCATACGCACACTCTCTCTCTCTCTCTCTCCAGTTTTTTTTTTTTTTAGCTGAGCAAGGATGAACGATCGATGAAAAATAAGAGGAATGGTCTGTTTAAATAATTTATACCGTTGGTCTGTAACAAATGAGTACATCAATGGTGTCTTATCAGGTGGAAGGAGCAACAAGAGCTGGAGGGAAAGGACCCAGCATATGGGATACCTATTGTGAAAAATATGCAGGTTCTATTATTAGAACTTAGTTATTCTTTTACAGATAATAGAACTATATATTATATTATTTTTTAGTCATATTTTTCATAAAATAAAATATAACGTGTTAATTAATCATTGAATTGATAGAATTCAAAAACAAGTTGTGCTGAATATATAATTTGACTCTGATCTAATCATTTCCCACAATAAATTTGAGTTACACATATTTTTCTTAAAAACTATGAGTTAAACAATCTTTCAATCTTCAGTCGTCCTTATTCTTAGAATAAATTATACTTTATGGGTATAAATTTTTTATGGTTTTATTTTTCAGGAAAAATTGCTGATGGTTCAAGTGGGGATCCAGGAGCAGGCTCATACTACCGCTATAAAGTTTGAACTATAACTCCAATCAAATATATATTTTTAAATATCTTGAACATTAAACTTTAAAATGAACGTCAGAACAGAAGTTTAATCCTAGCTATAATTACAGTGATTAATCCCATGTAATTGGAATTCAGGAGGATGTGCAGCTTTTAGCCGATATAGGCCTCAACGCGTACAGATTCTCCATTTCGTGGCCAAGAGTACTTCCAAGTATCATAAAATATTTATTTCTTCACCTCTTAATCTGTTTTTTTTTATATATCGTATGTTTCTAATTAAATAAACACACCTTAATATGCAGAGGGTCGTGGCCAGCCAAATGCTGAAGGAATTAATTACTATCACAAATTGATTGATGAGTTAAAAAATCATGGTAATTAAAATGAAATCAATCTCTCTCTCTCTCTCCCTTATACTAAATTTTTCTCTTGGGGATATTCATAGGAATCGAGCCTTATGTTACACTATTTCATTGGGATGTTCCACAAGCTTTAGAAGATGAATATGGTGGCTTTTTAAGTCGAAAAATAGTGTAAGTATAGTATTAAAGTTTCTTTGGTTATTAATAATTAAAGCACCTAAACATTATAAATTTAATCACATTATTCGATACAAAAAAATTGTTTTAAAAGTAACACATTTTTACATTATAAACAAATATTTTTTTGAAAAAAAGGTATAATTATTGATGGTGTAACTAAAAGTTACAAACATAATTTATTAAAAAATGGCTATATATTTAATCATAAATATGTTTAGCCATATCATCAAAAAGCACATTCTTAAGAAATGATTAAATTGTAAACGAAAAAATGTATGCAAAAGGAAAAATCAAGCACTGGATATTTACCTAACATATTTACATCAATATGTTTACAGGGAGGACTACAAAAACTATGTAAAACTATGTTTCGAGGAATTTGGCAGCAAAGTCAAGCACTGGATCACCATGAATGAACCATTGATGTTTTCTTCAAGGGGATATAGCTTAGGAACATTTGCCCCTGGTCACTGCACACCAGATTTAAACGTTAATGGGCTAGATTATACATGCCCTACTGGAGATTCTCTCAGAGAACCTTATAAAGTTAGCCATAATATACTCTTAGCTCATGCAGAAGCAGTAAATCTCTACAAAACTCAATATCAGGTCTTTATAATATTTCAATCATAATTTAATACTTTTTCTTCTAATCATCACTGATAAATTAAAGTATGTTATTCAAAGGAAAATGATGCAATAGTATCAATAAAGTTTTTATTTTGTATGCTCCTAAATGTATTGTTTCAAATCTTACATATAGGTGAAATTTTTTTAACATTTTTCAGCTTAAGATAACATTTTTTTAGTTTAATTTCTTATTTTGCAGGCTAAACAAAGGGGAAAAGTGGGTATTACATTAAACTCAAATTGGTTTGAACCTTATGATGATAGCCCACCTAATCAAGAAGCACAACAAAGAGCCCTTGATTTTAACTTGGGATGGTAAGTGGAATATTAATGTTCATACATCAAATTAATTGTATGACTTGAATTAATTTTCTATTTTACTTGCGAAATTAAAATCATCAATCACTCTATAGGTTATGTTAAGAAAATTAATAAAATCATTTATTCTATTTTTCAAGCCAATTAATAAAAAAATCTAATATAAATTTAACATTTAAAGAAAAATGTATGAAATTGAGTATTGTCAATCAATTTTATTAATTCAAACCACCCAATCAATCATGTGTCATATGTCAAATAATGTCTTTTAAAATAGAAAATACCAAAGCAAGATTAAATTGCAAATAATGATTTCTATATAGAAATATTATAATATATATGAAGTATTTATCTTAATATTAATGCATATAAATTTGTGATTTTGTCAAGTGCAGGTATTTGGATCCAAAGTTTGGGATTACCCATTTTCTATGAGAGCTTTGGTGGGATAGACTCCCAAAGTTCACAGCTGAAGAGTCACTAAAATATAGACTCTTTTGATTTTATTGGATTGAACTATTACACATCAAGATATGCAAAACATGTGCCTTATAATTATAATGACAAACTAGAGACAAGTGATGATGATCCACATGTTAAAATTCTAGGTAAATCTTTTTTTTTTTTTTTGCAAAATCATTAGTTGGTGGATTAGTAATTATATAATTTAAATTTTATATATTTTTATTATTTTCTTAAGAAAAATCATACATAGCATAACTCCTATATATTCACATATCAATATAG
The DNA here is from genome assembly GCA_021442155.1 of Cymbidium sinense. NCBI lineage: Eukaryota > Viridiplantae > Streptophyta > Magnoliopsida > Asparagales > Orchidaceae > Cymbidium > Cymbidium sinense. Next base: position 1,497,211 of record CM038229.1, on the reverse strand, counting down.
AAGTTTTTATGTCACTTTACTTATGCATGATTAAAGAAGTATTCATTTTAAGAAGATAATGATATTTTTAATATGATATTAATGATTTGAATATTATGCATGTAAATATCAAAATTTATGTGTTAGATATATAAATATATAAGAATTATTTGGTATGTGTGTAAAAGTCAACTGATTTCATTTTGGCTATTTTATGCTCAATTAGCATATCTTAACTCATTTTTGTTCTAATAAATTTAGAAAAAGTTACATATAGCACACAATTTTTATGCATTTACATATCTAACACCTAAAATTTAATATTTATAAATATAACACTTTTGTTATGTTTGAAATAGTGCATTTCACTTTTAAAAAAAATTTGATGATGGCTATTTTGATGTAATATTAAAATTTTGAGTACTATTTATCTAAATATGAAAGTTTAGATATTAGAAATATAAATAAATAAGAGTTATATTATGTAAATGCCTCATAAATTTAATGTTATATGTCAACTTATATAATATAAGTCATCTTAAGATTTATGAATCTTAATGCAATAAAAGAATGAAATAGATGGAAATCATATAATTTGATTTAAAAGTTTATAGTTTCAAAACCCACCAATTAAATTAAGTATTTTATTTATATTTACGAAATATATGAAATAAATGTGAAATGACAATTTAAATATATTCTAAAGAAATTTAAGAAAAAACTTTAAAAGTTTGACTGTATCTCTCTCTCTCTCTCTCTCTCTCTCTCTCTCTCTCTCTCTCTCTCTCTCTCTCTCTCTCTCTCTATATATATATATATACACACATAATTACATTTTTTTATTGAATGCAGTTAAGAGGGCCGGAGTACCCATCACCGGCAGAAGTAAATTCTTTACTTTTATCCTTTTCATATATAAGTTAAGAAATCAAATTTTGTTAAGGGTAGTTTGAGATCATTGTTATGTTTTGTTATTTATTTTTTTATTTTAATTTTATTTTATTTATATTTTCATTTGAAATAAAACATATTTGATGATGATTATTTTTTTTTAAAACACTCACAGTTAAATATCTAAATATCATTTTGAGTCATTTTAAAATAATATAAACTGCTTTCAAAAAAAAAATTTTAATACTTTAAAAACCATGCTAAGCAAATATATATTTTTTAAAAAACAATATAAGACCAATAAAAAACATAAAATTAAATTGATTCCATTGAGATCCTTCCTTAAACTACTTATTACAGTTATTATATTTAAATGTGTATGATATGCAAATAATGTGAAATTATTTTATATATAATTTTGGACTATTATTATGTAATTATGATGTGACAACTTTTTTTCTTCTCCCTCTTTTTATTATTATTTTTTGCATGGAATGCAGCCACAAAGTTGGGTGAATGTATATCCCAAAGGATTGAAGAAACTTCTTCTTCACATAAAGAAAAGATACAACAACCCACCGATTTACATCACTGAAAATGGTGAAGCTGATGCTGTCACAACATAGTTTTTTTTTAAATTTCTTCATGACTGAAAAATGATTTTTTTAAATATTTTTTATGTTTATTTTCACACAATATTTTGATAGGAGTTTTCGAGTCCACTAATGATAAAAACAAATCAACGCCGACGGATGATATATACCGTTCAGAATACCACACTTCTCACCTTCACGAACATGCCTAAGGTAAATCAGCTTTGGATGAAGCTAACCTTACTTGTTCTTTAATTCTCAGAAATCCTTTATATATATAGGAGTATAAATGAGTTGAACAAACTGGTTATTTCTTTATAAAATAAATTTCATATTTAATATATAAACAATATATATATATATATATATATATATATATATATATATTATATATATATATATATATATATATATATATATATATATATATATATATATTCAAGCTCAAATAAGTTAAACATAATTAAATAGAAGATTATATATATTCAGCTCACTTATAAATCGAACTCATACAATCTATTTGTATTTGATTCTCTTACTCAACAAATGATTCAAAGTTTCAGACAAAAGTTACTTAACGAATCGAATATGAGTTATTCTGAAAACTATCTTTTCTTTTTTTTAACCAAAATTTGCAGTAACAATGTCGACGTTAAAGGATACTTCGTGTGGTCACTGTTTGACAGCTTTGAATGGAACAGTGGCTATACAGCCCGGTTCGGTCTGATCTACATCAACAACGATAACTTGCATGCACCGGATCTGAGGAGGATTCCGAAGGAATCTGCTCGTTGGCTTAAACGTCATCTACGTATCATAAAGACCAGAAGGTGGTTCCAATTCCTCTCTTGAAGGAGGTGGCCGAACCTGTAACTGCAAGTATCAGTAACCCTTAAAACAAAACTGTGGAAGAGGATATCATGAAGATATTTAATTATAATCATATTATATTATATGATGTGTAGTCTTTTTATATATATTAAAATATATAAATTTTGTTCTGGATGGAATAAGAATGGTGATGATCTCACCTGGAAGTACTGCTGATGTACTGATGTACACATAATATGTACATCAATATTTCCTTTTTTTTCTTAGAATTTAAAGAATATTATAAACTTTTTTAACATCATTATACTAGTGCATATACATAACTATTTTAAGCAAAATTTAATAAAATGAAAAATATTTCTAAAATAACTAATTTTTTATTTTTGTTTATACTTTTTAAAATTATGCACAAAATATCTCTATACACATACTATATATTAGTGTTAAAATATTTAAAATATCTCCTAAACTTAAAAAAAAAGTGATGTACAAATTATGTATATATCAGTACAAAATGAAAATTAGGATATAATTCTACGTCCGACTTCGCATCTAATAATTACTCCAGTTGTTGAGAAGGCTGGAAAAATTATTTATTGCTGAGATATAAATATGCATGCACATGACTGGTTCTGTCGCTTTACTTAAAACATCAAAAGTTGTTGAGAAGGCTGGAAGAATTATTTATTGCTGAGATATCAATATGCATGCACATAGCTTGTTCTGTGGCTTTACTTAAAACCTCCAAACTTGTTACAAATTCATAAAGTTGCTGTGGTGTTCACACAAATTGCTTTTATTGGGTGACAAGTTTAATTTACAAGTTGGTGTATTACTCTTCTTGAAGAACAGCGTGAGATCTAGCACACACAGAGTCCACAAGATAGTTAGCCTATGTTGTGATTGTACCTCAAAGTTTTGTAGTTAAATCGTGTATTGCTAATTATGATGCAGTTCATTGTAATATATTGCTGAAAACTAAAATTTAATTTTGGCTTATAAATCATTTGAGTTAACAAGATGTGCTCATGTTCTACAATACTCTTTTCTAAGTCGTTAAAAAAAATCTAGAATTGTGAGTCTAGAGTGAGTGTTTATTGTCATTTGAAATGAAAATAAAAGAAATTTTATGAAGTTATTTATAGTCATTAGATCAAAATATGTTATCACAATCCTATGCGTAGTAGCTATTAGTATAAATAGAAATGATGTCTTTAAGTTTATAGCAATTTCTACTTCTTCTCCCACCACATTTTCAAAATAGAGAAGAAGGATTCCCTTACCAAATCTTAGAAAAAATGGTAATTTCTACTATCCTAGATGTTTTATTTTATTATAAGCAAAGCATTGAATAACACTACTCAGTTGAATCTTACTTGCTTGAGTATAATAGATGATCCCATGTTAGATAAAACCCAAAAGATTAGGGTGATTTATTCTATAATGGTATGGTTTATTCAAAAGCTTAATGAGAGAATTAGTCAAATGGCCACTTTAATAGCCTATATAGCTCTTCCTAAAGCTCCACTTATGTTTTTTGTAGGCTAACATTAGACTTATACCTTAGCTAATTATAGTTCAATGGTTCATGTACAACTTATCTTGCCTATAGACCAATCCCCATTATTGTGGAATCAAATGTTCTCATTATAAATTTTTATTTGAGTTGTCCCTACTTCTTCTATGGTTATTGTGGTGTTTCTTTTTTGGATGATTGGGCACCATGAAGATCTTAAGGATATTTATTGAAGTGATGATATGACATTAAAGTATGATGTACTATCTCGAAGATATAAACATCATCCTACAATAGACTAATCATCTAATAAGCACTCTAGGCATGATAGGTATTATATGTATCAGAGATTCTTCCTTTGCTTTACATGGAAAGGTAAACAGTTTATTTTAAATCAAATTCTTAAGTTCCCTGGAGGTAAGTCCCCATAGTTAATTACATCATAGAAAATGAGAATGTCTAAGAATACTCTCGATTAAAGTAAATTATTATCTTCAAAGATTTCAAGGTTAAGACTATCAATGAATTGACTATTTTGGAAAATCAAATGGATTGTTCAATTGGAAGACTTATTTTAGAATCCAAAGGAAAATAAGTAGGAAATACTCATGATACTAGGAGGCCTAGTGAGCACTCCAACCTAACATATGGTGAGACTTTATATGTTTGAATGTGAGAGATTTATATTATTTAAGTTGAAATTTTATTATATTACTAGGGATTATAATTCATCAATATAAGATCGTGTAAATACCTAAGAGATGTAGATTTATAATTGTAGCCTAGAGGGAAACATCAACCTCGGATCCTAAATCTAGGAAGCTTTAGCACAAGCTAAAAGCACGACCTAAGTTTAAGCGGAAAAAGGGGACATAAGGATCTATTCCACAAGAGAAGATAAGCCCGTCCGACTCTTCTGGACTTACAACCGCCTGGAGTGGCCGCCAACTAACACCTCATATGATTTAAAACCATATAATATGGTCTTAGTTTGTCTTGTTATTTAATTTGGCAAGAGATTAGAGTCCTAAACTCGCTTCTTAAGAGACTAGATCATATTTGATATGAGCATATGACTTAGTCTAAAAATGCAACATCTTTTTAAATTTTGTATTATTTTGACACATTCATTTGGACAAAGGCTTATGATATTTATGCCTAAATGCATGATGAAACTTAGTTATTGGTCAAATCAAAAAAGAAAGAGAGTGAAGCTCCATCATAAGGAGTTGCTCTCATAGGTCAAGCGGTCCCTAAAGTGCTAAGAATGGAGGCCCTCATTTTGCAAAAGTGATTCAATATGATATGCATGATGTGAGACATACAACATATAGTTAATGGATTGCTAAATCTTTTAATTATTTTGATTATAACCTAAGCTTCAAAGTGAGGTTGAAAGTTGTTTAAAATTTAGTTATTAGTTATTAATTAGGGTAAAAAAAATTAGTTTTATCCTAAGAGCCTACCGCATCCAGGCCACACATTCAAATATCAATCATAAGAAACTATGAAAAAGATGCAATTCTAATGCGCAAGTTAAACATAACAACAATCATTTTTTATAAACTACCGTAAAAGAATAGAAGGCTGATGCGGCCAGGTACCGTCGTATACCCGGGAAAGAGAAAAGATAGGTAGCCAAGCTCCACCCTTATACAACTAGGAATTACAAAATAATATTATAATTGAAATTGAATACATGCTATGAGGTCTTCATTCGTCATTTCCTATTTCTTCTTTTGTTCTTCTTTTGAATTGATTTGGTTCAAGGCATCACAGGGCGCCCCAGGACTAAGCCTTCTATCCACTGCTCATCCAAATCATCATAACACTAATCCTAATTCCTATTGTAAAATTATATTTTTTATGGAAAAGTAAAGTTAACTACACCTGCAAAATAGATGTTAGCTAAACATACATACAATCCAAATAGTTATATTTCATAATTTGTACTTAGCACCCTATACATGGGTAACCAAGCTCACCCGTCCTAATATGAATTATGCTTAGGGGCATAAGCAACCTGCAAGCAAAATATTTATATTTATTTTTTGAGCGACCCCTTAAGCATAATCCCTTGTATAAAATAATATTACTCTATCAACGGGCTAACACCCAGTCTATAATTCACATTCCTAACATCCAGTCTAAAATATTACATTATCATTACATACACCACCTTAACCTGAAGCTAGAAGCGATGACTTAACATTCTAATATGTGTGCTTAGGCTTTATGTGGTGTGTCTCAACTATGCATTTGAATTATAATTTTCTATGTTTTGAATTATTCAAGTTGGTATGATGATTAGTTTCACTTCAAGTTATTTAAATGATTTGTAAGTTTCATTTTTATGTTTTATTTTATTTCATTTGATTTTACACTTAGCATCTAAGTGTTATAAAGAAAAGAAAGAGGCTTAACCTTAAAGAATCCTAAGTTTTGGTTAACCTTAAAGAATCCTATTCAACATGAAAGACATCTTAAGACTAATATGGTTGAATTACTATCACATAGAATATGTTGAACCATTCTCTTCCATCACCCATAACATGCATTATGATTTGACACCTAATATACCTATACATATAACATATTTTGGCATGCTTGAATGATCATGGATGCATACATTTAGAAAATTTATTTTTACTTGATTGAATTGATTATACATGTAAATTAAAGCTCTATCCAAATTCTAATACGAACATACATAAGAATGAAATTAAATAAGTACGTGTCTTTATTAACTAGGGAAGTGAAATAATCAAATGACCTCCTTAGGGGTACTTAAAGTCTCGAACTCTCGGGATATCCAGACTATATACTTATTATTCAAACGTATGTAAATTCATATGAGAATTTAGGAAAGGAAACACCACATTTACATTCAATACATTTGATATACTTAAATGATTATGGATGCATGTATTTTTAGTAGAAAAATAAGATTCTCATTCATTAATCAAACACACATACACATGTATAAAAGATGTAAGCAAATACGTGTCATTGTTTAAACCAGGGAAGTGATATAATCAAATGACCTCCTTAGGGCTACTTAAAGCCTCGTATTCCTGTTGACCTCACTTTTGGAGTGAGTTCTCAACTTCCTCATCATAGATCTAGGACTCTTATAGATACTAAGAGCTCCTTAGTCTTAAGACACTTCTAGTGATTTGGTGAACACTTAACCTAAGCCTAAAAACTTGGAAGGGTTAGCCATACGAATAGGTTATGCCTTAGGAACTTAGTAAAACTTGCACATCCTATGCTAAACCCAATACATGCTTTCCTTCTCAAACCAAACCTCAAATCCAACTCATACCAAATCTAAATCCAAATTCCAAATCAAAATAAATCAAACCAAGCCAAATCTCCTCTTAAGCCTTATGGACCTATCTCCATGAGCTTGATCAAATCTCAACCCAAATCAACCTAAAATCAATTGGTTTCTTTATAAATCAATTAATCCTTCATATATATTCATAGATATAAATGAAACCCACCCTCCAATGAAAAAAAATAAATCAAACTAAATCAATTTCCTACTTAAGCCCTTTTGACCTACATCCTTAAGCTTGGTCAAATTTGCTTCCAAATTACTCTAAACTCAAGTGATTTTCTCATGAACCACTTATATCTTCATTTATATTCCCAAATATAAATGAAATATAAATTCAAATGACGAAAACCAAATAAAAAATTAAATCAAAACCCAATTCTAGCCTTTTTAGCCAATTTCTTGAACTTGGCCAAATCATATCCAAATCAAGCCAAAATCAATTGATTTTCTCTTGAATCAATCACTCCTTTAATCATTAAGCCAAATATAAATATAAACTATAATTATCAAATCAAACTCAAGTCAACCCAAATTAGCCTTTTTGACTTGAAAACTTCAAATGAGCCAAAATCTACTAGACTCCAAATTGATTGTAGTTAGATTTATATTTCAATCCTAGGATCATGTATGAGTTCAACTAAACTTGAATCAAGCCAAAACCAAACCAATTGACCCATTTAGGTCCATTTGATCCAAAGTGACATAAAGAACCATTTTTGAACCAAGTTCTAATCCAACCCAAATTGGATTAAATCAAGCCCATCCAAACTTCATATCATGATCAACAATCATACTATGTTGATCAACCACCTTGAATTGGGTCAAACTAAGTCAATTTGATCCTTTGACCAAGTCAACCTTTAGCCTAAATGAAACCTAAACTAGCCAAAATCTATCATACACCAAATTGATTGAAATCATTAATTCAAACCAATTCATAATCAATGATTGAACATGACCAAACTCTCAATTGAGCCAAACCAAGTTCAATTGGCCATTTGACCTAAGTTGACCCAAATTGGCCTAAAAAGCCAAAATGGGTCAAATCATAATTAAACCAAAATTGATTGCAATCAATGACTCAAGTTTATTCTAAATCAATTATTGAACTTGACCAAAGCCATAATCAAGCCCAATTTGATCAATTGGTCAACTTGACCCAACCTAGCCCAAATTGACCTAAAAGGTCAAATTGGCCAAAATTTAAATTAAACCCAAATCAAATCAAACCAAATCCTACAATCATTTTTAATTAACCAATTGAACATGAACCAACACCTAAGCTAATCCAATTTGGTCAAATTGGTCAACTTAGCCCATTTGACCTATATAAATCCAAGTGAGCCAAAATCAAACCTAAGTCAAACCAACCCAAATCAATGGAACTAGGACTCTCTAAAACATCATTTGAACCAAACCCAAGCCTTGGTTTGACCTAATTTGACAAATTGGTCAACCCAACCCAACATAAACCCATATGAACCCATTTGACCATATGAATCCCAAGCACCCAAGACCAAGCCATGGGACCTTTGTGGCTGACCAAACTCGACCCAAATTGATCCTAGGTCAGCCTAAAGTCTGCCCATAAGTAAAGTGGGCCCCACTCAAGGGGATTAGCCATTAGACAAACACCTTTGCATTGGATTCCATCTAAAAGAGGCAATGTCCACTCTCTCCTTTCCTTGGCAGCCCTAAACTTTATCATTTAGAGTATCCTCTATCCAATAACCCAACCTAAGCAAGCCTAGGACCAGCCATGGACCAAAGGGAATCCAACTCCTCCTTCTCACTCAAAGAACCCCATGGACAAAGGAAGGAGGAAATCAACAACGACTTGCCCATATCTTGCCTTGGACCTCATGCCACAGCTTCCTCCACTTCAGTCATGCCATGTGGACTCGATTAAGACCTCTCCGACAGGCTAACGATGGTGAATCGACCGAAAATTAGGGATAGATCCTGTCCGTCCATCAGGCTCGATTGAGGGGTATACTCCCTAAATTCTTATAGGGATTGACACAATTCGATCACACTGAGCTTCTTGAGTGTTTTCAAAATCCAAGAGAGCGTCCCAAAGCCTCCCTCAATCAGAATTTCCCTCTCCCGTGCGAAATTGAAACAGGGCTGGGTGCCTTCAATCCAAACTCTTTCATTTCTCAACTAAACTTAAATTCCTCTTGCACACACCATCCTCGTGTGTCATCGAAGCCATTCAAGCCTTTCCCAACCTTCGATCGAGATCGAAGCTTCAAAGCACCTATTTCGGTCATCTGAAGGATCAACATAAAATCAAAGACCATCTGAAGGATCAACATCAAATCAATGCCCAAGCTTCTCAACAGGGCTTCACCTCAACTAGGTGAAACTACCTCCGTCGAGCCCACCGCCGATCTTGAGCTCCGGTGAGGTAATTCCTCAAAACCGTAGCCTAGGTGAAAAGTGGCTGGTCGTTTTCAAAGAGAATTTGTATGTCTTGCGATTTTGATCGTTGGATGTGTTCCTCTCCTTCCCTTGATGGTGTGAGATCATTTTGGAAGGAATCCGAGCTTTGGTGAGCTCGGATCGAATGGAGAAAAATGGACGGTATCCGTCTTTCATTGCTTGTGAAGGAGAAAGATCATGGACAGTCCATTCCGCGTGATCGAAATGGACGACCGTGATTAAACCATGCTTAAATCCCCTGACTTTTCCTTTAAATTATGGTATTAATCATGGTCGTCCGATCTTAGATCGGATGGTCCACGTAAAAAGCATGTCCGCCGCCGGCTAACTCAGCCGCTTGATGTGACAACATAAATAACATATCCCGTCACGTCATGTGGAAAGCGCGCTTCGTCGGCACACCGCTCTAGCAGCCACATGTGTCAACGAGATTAGGGCTTTAATTATGGATTAATTAATGGATTTTTAGGTTGAATCTTCTAAAATTCATAACTAATTGTAGAAAAATCCAAAAAATGCAAATGAGAGATTGTTTTAAATATATTTCAGTAAAGAATTAAATAAAAAAGTTTTCAGTGGATTTTGAACACTAAATAGAGCTTAATTATGGTTTAATTAAAAACTTAATTAGCTTAATTATTCCTTAATTAATCATCCAATTGATTTCAGACTTTTTGAGAGTGTTTAGGGGGATAACCTCTACCTCCCCTATTTTTTTTGGAATTTATTTATTGCTTAATTAGGAAAATTAATTGATTAATCCCTAATTACCCTCTTAACTTCATTAAGGGGTGATTAATCATATGAACAATGATTAATTAATTGTTTGGGCTCCCTAACCACTGTTGAGTAGTAAGGAGATATGAAAGTAGGTTGGAGCCTCCCACCTAATCCCTTTTCTAATTTTCTCACTATTTTTAACTAAAGTCCTAATTATTAATTAATTAACTAATTAGAAACTTAATTAGCTAAACTAAAATCCAAAACATATCAAATTATGCTTAAGTTCAGTAGATGGCTTATGGGATTAGGTGGGGACCCCTTTCCCCTACCTTTCACTTAAGCTCATCTCATTTCAAGATAATTATTAATTTTGGCAATTAATTAAAAGAGAGATGAATTAATGAAGTAATAATTTAATTAATGAAACTTAAACCTAATTAAATTTGATTTCCCTAATTAATTCTTGGATAGTTCTTTGGGTGTTCAATAACCTAAAGAGAGCTAATGAAATTATGGTTAACTCACATGTGTGAGAAAATCATAAAAGTAATTGAAATGGTTCCTTAAGTTTAATTATTACATGATTATGAGCTAAGTGCATTATGCCCCTTTTATTTTATAGGAGCATTGCTATTTTCTTTCCAATTTATTTGCATATTATATTAGCTCATAATTATTTAATCAATTACCTTAAGGTAACATAGGTAAGGGTTAATTAATTAATTTAATCCATGCTTAACCTAACTAAATCATAAAATCAACCTAATTGCTTTTCATTAAATCAAATTAATTCATATATGGGGAATGGGATTAGGATTAACACCTCTTTCTCACTCACCTTTTAAATCAAGTTAAATATGAAATAAAAAAAGTGACTTTAAGAAACTTTGATTTATTTTAAATAAGCTTATTTAATTTGATTGTTCTTAGGAATTAGTTGGCTTGAATGAAATTACACGCATGTTTCTTTATTTCATTTCAATCATATTAGAATGTTGCATGCCACTTGTAGTCATGCATTCATTTCTTTCAAAAATTAATTAAATAAAATGATTTCCTTTATATCAAATTTGCATGTGTTGGCTTAATTAAAAATATGAGTGGCTATTATCACTATAACTCTCAAATGTATTTTCAAAAGCTTATTAATGAATAATAATACATGTTGTGACATTAGCTATACATACATAGGAGGTGCATGTGAATATAAACTTTGTGTATGAAGTCAAGTTCCTTTCTTTCATTAATATGTTGATTTGCATAAGTACGAATGTTAGTGGGTATATTAATCTAGACATTTCGGGAATGCACGGCTTTAAGAAGCCCCAAAGAAGTTCCTACCTTATTCCCCTGGTGCAGAATAATAGCGACGTACCCACTTTATTTCATTCTTATGCATTTTGACATTAGAATTTGGATAGAACTTTAATCCATTCACAGAAATAAATCAATTAAATTAAATTCTACTTTTGCATGGTTTTCTATTCTTATAGTTACTTATACATCCATATGTATTTAAGAATAGAGGGTATATTAGTCTGAACATTTTGGGGACACACAGCTTTAAGTATCCCCAAGGAGGTTTCTACCTCACTCCCTTGGTGCAAAACAATAGCAAAGTACTTGCTTAAAACTTTCACACATTTGGATGTGTATTTAGCTAATGAATGAGAATCTTCTTTTTCTATGAAATTCATTCATGCATCCCACATTTAAGTGTGCCAAAAACATATTGGATGTATATATATATGCTTAGGACTTAATCATATGCATGTTATATATGATGAAAAGAAATGAATGGATATGTGTCATGTGATAGTAGTTCATCCCAATTAATCTTAAGATTCTTTTCTTATTAAATGAGACTATTTAAATTGAATCTAAACTTAAGACTAATTAAAATATATAATAAGCTATTCACTAAAGATGATTCATTTAATTAATTTTCTTTAGATGTGACTTAAGGTAGGGATAAAAGAGAGTGATCCTCTCTTTTTTTCTCTTTATAACACTTAGTTGTTAAGTGTAGGTTAAATGAAATAAAAGAAAACACTAAGTAAAATTATCAAATCAACTAAATCACTTAAAATAAAATCAACCCTTTATAATTAAATGTCCTTCATACTTAGATAATGACAACTCTAAAGCCTAGCTAAGACATACTACATAAGCTTTAATACACACACATTAGATTAAGTCACAATTTCTAGCTTTTTATTAGGGCGGTGCATGGTTTGATGTATGTTTGATTTTATGATGTATTATTATAGACTGGATGTTAGGGTGTATGTTTTGTAAACTAGATGTTAGGCCGTGATTAGCCTAATTATGTCTTCTACAGGAGATTGTGCTTAAAAAAATAAATATAAATGCTCTCTCTTGCAGGCTGCTTAACCCCTAAGCATAATCTGAATTAGGGCATGTGGACTTGGTTACCCATGTACAAGGTGCTAAGTCCAAATTATACATATAATTGCTTAGATTGTATGATGTGTTTAGTTAACATTTATTTTGTAGGTGTAGTTAGATTTACTTTTCCTATTTTTAATGTAATTGTGCATTAGAAATTAGGATTTGTGTTATGGGGGATTAGGATGAGCGGAGGCTAGAAGGATTTTTCTTGGGAGGCCCCCGCGATGCCTTTGAAGCAAGAAAATCCAAACAAAGAAGAAAAAAAGAGGAAGCCTAAATATATTAAGAATGAAGACCCCCATAGCATTTATTTATTTATAATTATAATTATTCTTTCATATATCGGGTTGTATAAGGGTAGGGCTCGGCTACTAATTTCTCTTTTTGGGTTGTACGATAGTACCCGACCACACTGGCCTATTATTCTTTTACATTAGGTTTATAAATTGATTGATGCTTTGTTTACAATTATGTAATAGAAATGACATGTCTTTTTTAGTTTCTTCATATATGGTGATTTAATGTGTGGACTGGATCCGATTAGACTCTTAGGGAAAAATAAACTTTTTACCCTAATCACAACTCATAACTAAATTTTTTAAAATAACTCATAACCTCACTTAAAGCCTAAGTATTAAATCAAGTTAATTAAAAAATTTAGCAACCCCTTAGCTTTATGATTATATGCTTAATATCATGCATATCATCTTAAATCGCTCTTGTAAAATGAGGGCCTCTGTTCTTGCACATATGGGAGCTGCTTGACTTGCAAGAGCAGCTCCTACTGATGGAGCTTCACCTTATTCTCTCTTGATTTGATCCATAACTCATTTTAACAAGCATTTAGACATATAAAAATCTTATGACTTTTGTCAAAATGAAGAGTCCAAAATCAAATAAAAATTGAAAAGATTTACATTAGACTAAGTCATTATTCATACTACTCATGCTCTAGTATCTTAGAGAGTGGGTTTAAGGACTTTTAGTTT